>CP130733.1:22611577-23113516 GCA_030553155.1 Nippostrongylus brasiliensis | reverse complement strand
CGTGTTTCAGTTGGTGATTTTTGTTTGTGCACACGGGTCCGTCTCGTGTAATAAATACAATACAATGTCATTGGGTAGAAGCGTTAATATCGTCAGCGATAGTACATACCGCTTATCATGAAATTTTTTATTTGCTTTTGTACGTAGTTTTGAAATTTCGTTATAATTTCGTATGGTAAAAATGACACAGATGATGCATTTCATGTAGATAAAAAGTGCTGTGAACAGTAATGTAGCTTTTCCTGTAGAAAATGATACGTCTTGTTCAGCCAGGATCGAGACGTGATACGTTTGGTACGCCACCGAGTAAGGGAAGAAGGTTTCGAATAGATGAAGTTCCCGCCCTAAGGTGAAGAACTTGCTCGTGAAAAGCGACTCAGATCTTGGGAAAATATAATTACAGCAGAACACGTTCAGGTTTCAGAACGATGAAAAGTAATGAAAAGGCGAATCGGTAATGCAGTTTACATAAAGCTTGTGGTAACACACACACTAAGTAGCTCACGAAGTCGGTTTTTTACTTCGAAAATACCAGCGGACCGTTGAACGGCGGAATGACCAAGAGGTCAACAGCCTACGCTCACGACCTCTATGGTAAGGGTTCAATCCCGTCCCCTGTCTAGCTTAGATTTATTAGGGTGATCCAAAAGTTCGTGTGCATTTCAGGTACTGACTTTATTTATTCATAACTCGAGAAAAACAAACAAATGACCCATAAAATTATCATAGTTAAGCAAATTCTTTACCGGATCGTTGGCTGTGAGTTATGCTTAACTATGATGACCTTATATGTCATTTCCCTCGTTTTTTCTTGAGTTATTAAAAAAATTAGAAATGCACACGAACTTTTGGGTCATCCTAATAGCTGAAAAAAGTGTGGTACCAGCGTCAGACCCGGGTGACAGGTCGGTTAATCAAGGAAAACTCTCACAATCACAAGACTGATCGATAGTCGCAATAAAGCAAGTGGCAGAGAAGAGCCTGCAAGTGAATTTGATATATCAACCCAATATGGAGCTTCAAATCGAGGCGGGATGGCAGGTTGGTACCTCGGCGAGGCGAGAGCGGGACCAAAGTGAAGTATAATAATTCGTGGCGGCCATCAAGAATGACATATGTAGCTCTAGCTGTTCGAGAGAGAAACATTGCGGAATAGTTATAAACTGGCGGATCGTCAGGAATGAGTTCGGCGCACAGATTCTTAATTCGGACAGCTGAAATCGGTCGGCGGAAGGTGTCTGGGCGCAGTGACCTCACGACTTCCGTCCGTCAATGTGGCGGCTCGTCCCAGAACTCGCGACAGGATCGGTGACAAATGGTGTCGAAGAGAATAACACGAACATTCTCCCAGAACACGCGACCTCGGTCCAGTGAGGAGTGATCGGCTTTCCCTTCCCTATATCATACCCAGCGGCGTCAGCTCCATTTACGAGGCTGATATCAATTCTTCCGACTACGCTCGGATGAAAGACTCCGTTAGCCTGGATGAGGACCGATCGCTCGACAGTGCGGTTGTGACCAGCGCCTTTTGCCACTGCATCGCGCGCGCCCGATGAACATCTACGTGGCTTTGTTAACAAAATTTCAAATTCAGGATGTTCATTCAAAACCTCGGAAAACGAGGTCGCCGACGGAGGGGATCAATGTCCTGGTGACCAGAAGAAGGGCGTCATTGCCGACAAGATGAATGATTGTTTAGATTAGTGCAGGCATCTGGTTCGCAGGAGGCGACGGCGTTTACATACAGCTCCAAAGCCGTTCCTCACTCACGACTCCCTTACGGGTCGCCAGATTTTTTCATGCCATACTTGATCCAGCAGAAAAATATCACTAGAAATCTTTAGGTGGTGAAGTTAGTCAAGAAAAGGAAAATAGGGAAGTATGACTTTAGTCATGTTACAGCTTTTCAATTGGAACTAAAAAATTAAGTCCATTCCATAGAGAATGAAGTAACTGTCGCAACAACATCGCGGTTCAAAGGCAAAAGTATGTAAACTGAGTGAATAAGTGGTAGAATGAATAGAGAAGCACTCTTGTTCGACACAGGCATTGGTTTTGCTCGATCGCTGTAATGTTCATAAAATCATTCGAAAACAGAGCGTCCATTGAAATATGATCGTGGTAATGCACAAGCGCGTGAGTATGATGTATTACTGGCGATTTAGAGGAATTCCAAAGCTCCTTTTCCTGCCAGATATCCTTTTCTTCGTCTTGGTTTCATTTTTCAATATCATTTTCTACTATGTGGTAATTGTTGGAAAATAATAGGAATGAGCAAAGAACCATTATCAACACCTCTTTCAACGCAAAAATTTTGGGCGTGGATATTTTTTAGATGTTGTATGTATGTCTGTATGTATGTCTGTATGCACTAGTAAATGGCGAGCGTAGTACAGTGGCAAGAGGCTCTACTGACACCAGCATGGTCGAGCCATAGATCCGCGCAAGGCTAACCAAGCCCTCTATCCCTCCGGGGTCGGATGAATCGGTACCAGACTTGTCTGGCAAGGTAAGGACACTGACTTGATATCGCGGCATCCCCCCACCGTATTGTATATGCCAAATATGCATTCATTCATCACCCATTACCTCTACGATTTGATGGGAACACCGATGCTGCTGCAAGTCCTTGAGTGACTGTTTAACGTCGACTCCTTTACGTTTATGTAGTATTCAACGAAGGCCCAGATTATTACAGCAGTTCTCATCGTCGGATCTTGGAACATCGGAAATTCAAAAGTTGTATATTTGAGAAAATGTATGTTTGAAAAACATACACAATTTTATTCTAAAGGATTGTGTTTTGATGACCTTGTTGTGCTAAAGAACAGGAAGACAAGGAAGAGCGGACATGTCACAAATACGTGTTGATGCTGGTTATCCAAACAGAGTACCCCGCTGCATAAGGTGTTGGAGTAAGCGGACGAAACTTAACTCTCCTCTTGGTAACACCCTATACTGACAACGCTTTGGGAATTTTCAGTGATTATTTACACATGCGGACCATTTCGCAGTACATGGAGAGAATTCTCGAAAAGAAACGATTGAAAAATATGCATAAGTTCGCGTGATGTTTCCCTTGTTTGAGCCCAATGTTGATCTCTCAAGAGCAGCTCAAAGAGATGATCTTTTATGAATGGCGCCTTACCCAGTGGAGCAAGGACAGCAGTAAACAGCATCAACATCTTCATTGGAGTACCTCAATGCCCGTCGGTTGTTCCTTCACAGTTCGTTCGTTAGTTCACTCCCTAGAAAGGGACTGGGTTTTCGAGGACAAACGTCTATCAGTATGGTGTCGCGATTGTTCCCTGAAGCTAGCCGAAGCTGCTACAAAAAGTAGTCGAGACGGCTTTTCGCATTTTCGTTCTCACTGATGTCGGACCCCAAATGTAGTTAAAGAGACCCTGGAAAAAATTAACGAATTTGTGAGGGAACCACGTCCCAATCGCAGAATTCGCCAGATGTCATTCCATCTGTCCAATAATTGCAGCCGAAGTACACTTTTTCCAAAGCTGGTTTTGTTAATCATATCACGAGCGGTAGATCCATATCTTCACATAGGAAGTCTTCTTCTGATTACCATTTGCGGCGTTGTCTGACTGAGAAAAATTTTAGCAAAGTTTGACGACTATTATTGTCCACGACTGGTAGAAAAAGAGGTACTTGTAAACCGTTGGGACATTGCTCGCCGCGCCACCGCGTGCCTATCGCCGCTCTTCCGCGAAATGATACGCACTCATTTTTTGCGTTGCTCGTTTCCAAACTGGTTGTTGCAATGAACGTCTTCACCTTACCGGACACCGAAGAAGATGCTGTCAAGTTTTTGCAGAAGAAAGGTGTCTTTCAGAAGGAGGCAAAATGTCCTTTAGGTCAAGAAATGAAGTTGTTCCTAACGGAGAAACGCAAACCATTCTGGAGATGTGCACATGCATCTTGCACTAAAAGAGCGGTAGCAAGTGGGACATGGTTCCACAACTCACAGCTATCTTTGGTGACTGCCATTCGTTTCCTTTACTTTTGGGCACATGAAATGGCTTCACTTAAGTGGTGCAAATAACAACTCGGAATAAGCCGCGTCACAACTGTAAACTGAAGCAGTCGTATTCGAGATGTAATTACAAAGCAGCTCAACAGACGACCGCAAGAAAAAATTGGAGGACCTGGACAGATTGTGGAAGTAGATTAAACGTTGTTTTCGAAACGTAAGAACAATGCAGGTAGAGTACTTCCACAGCAATGGATTGTCGGTGGCATATGCCGGGAAACTAAAAGATGTTTTCTGAGAATTGTGCAGGATCGGAGCGCCAAAACCCTTTTAGACGTAATCAAGGACAATGTAGCTGAAGGATGTACAATCTACTCTGACTGGAAGGGATACAAGACGTCGGAATTGTAGATGGGTAATTTCCAGCATTATACGGTGAATCATCGCCTAAATTTTGTTGACCAAACTACGACAGTAGTAACGCAGAACATTGAAAGAATGTGGGGATCAATGAAATGGCGCAATAAGCGACAGAGAGGTGCAGCACGCAATCACCTGGAATCATACCTATCAGAATTCATATGGAGACAGGAGGTAAGTCGTTGCCACACTCGTGCATGAATTGTACCCAATTATGCTTCTTTTAAAGATTGGCGACCAAGACCCATTTTTGGCAGTACTGGATGCGATTAAAGATCTTGAAAACGATTCTGAACGCGATTAAAGATTTCGCTGTTTTCATTCTTCATGGAGCTAAGAGATAAGTCGTAATAAAATTACAGGCAAAACAGGCAGCGAGCAATGTCCTAACGGTTTACAAGTACCGAAAAAGAGATGGCTGATCTTTCCACTATGAGAACCCACACCTGACCGTATATGTATTATAGTTGATTGGTTCAATTTGGGTACGGAAAAAGAAAGATGTAGATAAAGGGTCGAGTTCCTACCGAATTCGTGCTACGTGCAAAATCGCAGAAGCATGGCGAATGCGTATTTCATCAATGTAGTGTCCTGCTAGTGTCATTATCTTCGCAAATAGGTCTGGTACCAGTTTACCCGACCCAGGAGTAATGAAAGACAGAGTTGGAACAGGATAGGATCGGTCGCTAGACCGTACGTGTGTCGTTAGCGCCTCTTACCAATGCGCGACCATTATGGAAATATATGAAGGAAAAATGAAGCATTGTATTTGTGGCTATTCTTGTGTGCATAACCCATTCTATAATACTAACCCGAAATGAGTTAATGGTAATGCTTTGAATAAATTTGAATAGAGATTGGACGAAGGGACAGGCAGTAAGCAACAAAGAAATTAGCGGGAAGTCGACAAAAATAGCTATCAGATGTAGAAGCTTTTCATCAGCAATAAGTAAGAGCGTCTGCTTATGAAATAAAACGGAGAAGTCCACAGCCGTTCCGCAATAAAAGCATGTAATAATCATACGGTAGAATGATAGTGCGTGGTTATGTATAGAAGAAGTATTAATATAGCAATAATACCTTGTCTTCTTCTTCTCCTTAGCGTTAATCCCGCGCCGTCGCAGGGTCCGCTGTTCTTGTCAACAGTCGCCATCTAACTCTATCCCGGGCGTCTTCTGATGTTGCTTTGACCTCTTTGAGGTCGCTTCTGATGACGTCCCTCCATCTCTTCTTGGGCGCTCCTCTTGGACGCTTGCCGGGTGCCTCGAACTCCAATGCTCTTCTTAATGGGTGGTCCTCCGGTCTCCTGAGAATGTGCCCATACCACCTGAGTCTTTGCTCCCGCATTTTCAGATGCACCGGCGCTACTCCCATGACCGATCTCACGTCCTCATTTCGTACCCTGTCCATCCGTGTCCACCCACATGCCCACCAGCAATAATACCTTGTACTATATTATATTAATATTATATATTACACAATTAGAACCACACTTGAGTAAGTCGCAGAATGAGCAGAAAATGTTACGAGTAATCCACGGCATTAAATAACAATCAGACGAAAGGGTCTCTCCACGAAATTTTTGACGTTTGTTTTATACCAAGTAATAGCATTAGCTGTAAAGTAGTGAAGTGGACTGAATGGTCAGGATGTTTTGCGTGAGAAGGAGATTGTTTGCAGCGCCTAATTACATACTGCATCTATTATGAGTTTTACTCAATAATTCACGTGTTTTGTCGTTTCATTTTCAGAAGAAACAGCTATTTCAGTCGTTCCGTTCTATGAGGGAAGAAAAGTTTGGAGGAAAATTTTTCCATCCATTCCATACTCTATAGTTTTCTAAATTATTTATGACAATCTCACGTTCCGACAAGTGCATCCCAGAACACGTGGAACACGTTCTATTTACAGCTGAGGAACAGCTCCGAAAAACCGTACTTCTTTCGAAAAAGGCAACAGCTGAGATCAAAACGCAAACTTTCTATGGAGGTAATGAATCGAAGTGCCTCTAGGATAAGCTAAGTGGTCATGAACAGAAGTGCAGAGGCTTACAATTAGTTTTGTATTTATTTATCCTTTACGCACATAATCCTGCTACTGCTTATAGATTGTAGAAAACTGAACGAAAACGAAACAGAAACGCAAAAATGATAATGAAAATGAAGAACGGGAGGAAAAGGGACAGGCGGTTAGTCAAAGAGCTGAAAGAACTCATATTCTCTGCACTCGCTTGCCAAGCACAGGCCGTATAGCAACTTTTTAAGGTTAATGAGGACTCGTTGTGAAAAAAAAGCAGCCAGAGATGACTTGGTCTGTTGAGGGAAGTCCGAGCGCTTTTAACCAGGCGGATATTTGGTGACATTGTTCTGTGAAAACCCGAAGCCATTCATGTGTAAAGCACTTCGAGACTAACCGCCAAGTGGTGTTTAAACAAAGTTAGATCGGAGGGTATGGAGAGCAGTAAAATCAGCAACAATGAAACGCTCAACGCTCTACCGCTATCGAGATCTACAGGAAGTCAGTGAAAATTGGAGTTTGTGTAGAGCGTAGTGGAGCCGAGAAAAATACGACCAATTTTTTCCGGTGCTGGGTCACAGGTTTCTGTGAAGTTAATGTGATCACGTACCTAAGCTTCAAGTTATTGATCTTGAAAACTCCCTCAGTGATTGAGGCTTCATTCTCTTTCTATTCCTTTCCTTTTTCGTTTCTTTCCATTTCTATAGCCCAATAAATTATAGATTTTTGGAAGTGCAAGACATTTCCCACTGTAGCTCTCAATAAATCCTCTCCAACTAGCAGATCGCCAACGTAAAGTAACGAAAGAAAGGTTCGCGTGTCAGACGTGGCAGTTGTGCTGCCTGACACTCTGCACCATTCGTCATCTTTTTACAGGTCCCTTCGCAATAAAACAATTGGGGCACAAATAATAGCGCAGTTATAGCTCCGCAGCTAAGTTACTTTATATTTATTTATTTATTTATTTATTTATTTATTTATTTATTTATTTATTTATCTATTTATTTATTGCGTCATTGGAAAGTCGTGTCTAATGAGCACAGAAGAAAAAGGAAAACGGCAACTAAAGAACTCATCAGACAAGAACTCAAAACAGCCCATACAGTGGGTAGCCAAAGAGCAGCTGAATAAAGCAAAGGTACATAGGTTGAGTGACGGCAATATTGTTCTAGACTTTAGATAACGGAGACCGCTAGGCTGAGGTTCAGTGGGAGAAACAAACAGTTTGTCAAACAGTTTGAACCTAGGTGAACTAACCTACCAGTATTGGGTAACGGTTACTGAAGTGAGCGGTGAAAACTCATTTGTTCCAAGTATAACTGTAAAGCGTTGGCGATGAATAATTCTATAGGCTGCCTACGACGTCAGTCGATTGAGTGGCTGCGTTCGAAAAAATTGGGTAACTGAAAATGATTTGGGTTTCAAATTTGAGTGATGAGTAAGATGGGCCCGCGTCAATCGCAGTCAAAAGTAAAGTGAGAGTGCAATCTGTTAACGATGATTGTAAAATTGAAGACCAAATATTTGCCCGATCTCTTTGGAAACACATCTCATTTTGTGAATCGACTAGATCAACGAATCTGTTAACGATGGTTGTAAAAACAGAATGTAAAAAAAATATTCGTCCTGTCCGCTTGAAAACTGATTTTATTTCGTGAATCCAGCGGCTAAGCTCCATCAAGGCAGAATGGACAGTCTCGACTTTCCACTTTCCTTTCAGTTAGGGTTTCTCTCTGTCTCTTCGTCCCAAATATTCATCCATCGCGTCAGCCTTTTGATGAATACATTATTATATGTACTATGAGAATTCCTTGAAGAATGGATCATCGAGTCAAGCAACCGCTTTTTAGGGATGCTGTATTAGGTGCGCTACTGAACCGAGTTCCTCAGAAAGTGACCCCAAGTGAAAGCAGGAGATAACCAATACGAACACCCGAGGGTTTTTTCACAAAAGAATGGTATTTCCAACATAATCGGATTTCGACTGGCTCATTGATCAGATAATTAGTCGAGATTCAAAAAACGCCTTGCACACTGGTTGCACCAGACACCCATTGCCGACGAGAGTGATGAATTACTGCGGAGAAAAAACAACGAGCAGATGGGAGCAGTTCCTTCACCACTATATGTGAGAAAACGAGCGAAGACTACAAATGCTACGAGGACTCTGAATAGAAAACAGCGGCTGTTCTCGAATAAACCGGCCGAGTGCGATAGCGCAAAAGGGTGTTCGAAGGTGCCGGTGGAGGGATCCCCGCCAGATGCACATCTGGCGAGATGGGGCGGGACCAACCTCAGCTCCACTGTCTGTTGTTACACACTCAACAACATCGGCGAGAACCGAACAGATGAAATAGTAAAGCAGTACAGGGTCAGCGTAGCCGGTATAGGGTAACAGTGACCATGAGGTATCGAATCTTAAGGATGAAGTGCTATTTTCACCCTACTGGCAGTGTTCGCTCACACTTCTCCTTCTTCTCCTTTAGCGTCTTTCTCGCTTCGAAGCAGGCTCCGCTCTGCCAATTTTCTGACGCCAGAAAGATCTATCATTCGTCTGGTCTTGATGAGCTCCCACTTTCTTAATATCGCCATATCCAGCCAGCGCTGCTTCGGTCGAAATCTCGGTTTTGTTCCCAGTACGTCGAGAGCATGATATGAAGCTGACACCAAGAGGCACTGGTGACACCCGCACGGTCGAGTGATCGATCCCGGCCCGTGCTAACCAAGCCTTCCATCCCTCCGGGGCCGGGTAAATTGGTACCAGACTTGTCTGGGAAGGTAAAGACACTGACCTGGTATAGCGGCTGGCCCCTGCGGGTCATTGTACAGGCCAAATACGCATTCACTATCCCTCTACGATTTGAATGAAACACGAATCCGGCGGCGCGTCCTCAGGGGACTGATCAACGCCGGCACCTTTACCTTTACCTTTTACCTTTTACGTCGAGAGCGAGTCCTACCCTACATACACACAGAGTCATCACTTCACCGATGCATGCGTATCAACCTAAACGAGTCCCAAAAAGCTGCTCAGCAACTGGAACCACTAGAAATCGGTACCCTATGTCAGTATTTGTTATATTGTCTAGCTACCAGTGTTTGCTCATACTTGGGGAGATAATCGAACTTCGATCCTCGATACGCCCAAAAACCATGGATCGGCGTACAATATTATTGAGTGGCTTTTTCGAAAGAATTTGTTAGATCAAGATTCTTTTTCGTTTTGGCAATTTGTGCTCGAAAATGGTAGGCGACATATGTGATGGACCGCTACTGTATGTGGCAGTGCGATTGTGTGGGTAACGTAGCACCAGCAGACCTACGTAGTTTCTTTCCATCGTAACAATTTTACAGCCCATCACCACTTTTCGCGCAGGTACAAATGAAAAACTCGCCCAATGGATTTGGAGGTGGGGATTAGTTCTCCATTTGCCGTACTTTTGTATCCTATCACCGCTCACAGCTTCACCCTCCGATGCTTCTGATGGATTCGTTGGACCCGATTTGTCACTTCAATGGAGATACGGTCGTTGATCTTGCCACGTATAGAACAGGCTACCTTATTCCTACGTGGGCAGTTACATGGGCAGTTATCTTAATGTGCAACTTGCTGAAGAATAGTTAGTTTTCTTCTGAGATTCACCTTTCATGCTAGGCTTCTTGTTCGGAGAGAGCAAGCGTTAGCTCTCCGTTATCCGTTCAGCCTCTGTTGGTGCCGATAATGACCATTGTACAGGAAAATATTATGTTTAAGAACAGCTTCGTTTTTCACACTGCTTGTATTGAAGTATTATTTCTGAAATCTTTCCCTGTTTACTGTAGTGATGATTTGTGTTACTTCACGGACGTTCAATGCACTACAAATATAAACGGGCTGCTTAACTTATTTTTATTACATGCGATAATCACATGTGGAAACGACGGTAAGACGATAAAACCCTGATCAACATGAATGCAGATGATGATGATACCTCTTACATTGCGAAGGACCTGAACAAACATAAGGAACCTGTTGAGGAATCCAATTCTCGTGGATTCAGATACTGAACTACAAATTTTTGAATTTTGCTAAAGTATTAGGAGCTTGCAACTTTTTACTCAACCTTGTGTAGTCCAAGTCTGCTCTGAATGTGAAAAAGTGTCGTCTAAGAGCTGTACATGGTTGCTCTAAAACCAACTTTTGTTGGAGTACTCGCGTGCGAGATGACGAGAACTTTTCCTTCTCTGCTGAAGACTTTCAAGGTTCAACATTGTGCATCTGATAACTCCACGAGGATTACTACTACAACCGTAAAACCGATAGCACGAATGAAAACCTTTCTGGTGAAACAATGCTTCGTTTCTGTCCGGTTATAGGAACAGCTCGGTAAAGTAGCGAATCCGTACAGATTGATTGCTCCCGTCCCAGGTGAGTGATAAAGCTGCTGAGACAGCTCGTAATATCAGCGTTGAGTTCGAACCCCTTCTTGAAACCCGCATTTTTGAACTACTAGAAAATTTAACATGCGCTACTTTGCCAAGGAACACGTTCTAATTGTTCTTACAGATGATATTCACTTTGAACAAAGTTATGGTTCTTTGAATTTGAGAATAGAGAGCGATTTTTTTCGCAACAGCCTAATATTTCCTCAACGTATGTAGATGGGGGGCCATTTACTACACCCAAGTGGTATTTAAAAGGGCTATGTGAGCCGTGAGGATCTGAGCAGTGTTGACTGATGCAACTTCACGGTCTGTCACCATCGACAGGTCCACGGTATCAGCCTCAGCACCTTCAGCTGATTCCACGTATGTTCGACCAAAAGGATGAACATGGAACAATTGTATGATTGAATAGAGACCAAAGCGAAAACAAAACCCGCAGAGGCTTTGCAGCGTTCTATAGGAGAGATTTTGCACGCCACCCGTCTATGAAGGACCAAAGTTCACGCTAGCACTTGGCATGAATTGATCCAAGAGCAGGTGCTGTTTTGAGAGAAAGTCATGATGAACCTCTTGAAACCAAAAGAAGTTTTGCTATTCCCATTATCGTGATATTCTAGTTTAACACAATTTCCGCCACTCCATCAATAATCTTAAATTACTGCACTTTATCAGTTATTCCATCTGTAGTCAATGCAGCGTTCTCTAGGTTTCGCCTATTGGCTTCATCTAGCGACAGTTCCGTCTCTTTAGATGCGCCACTTCGTTACGCTTTGTCTTTTTTTGCTTGCACTTTCACGTTCGTATATTTCCAGATTGTTTCTACTTCATGTTCTTCAACCCAACTACATATGCAGCGGTAACAAGCTTCTTCGATCCTCTGAGACCTCAGCATCCATCGCCGCATACTAAAATCAACCTTATGCAGAACATCAAGACAAAAACTCTCAGATCATTATAAAGATAATTTCTTGCTATTTATGAAGTCTCACGTTTCTGAAACAAAGTACGGATTACTCATTTAGATGTGAATGATGCTTTTTTCCACCCAAATTTGGAATATACAGTAGCGGTCAAAAAGATATGTCACTTTTCATTTCCATGCATAAATAGTTCAAATCGAAAAGAACCTAATACCAATCGATAGTTCTGACCACTTTACTTAAAAATATATCGAAATATAACCGTTGTTACGAATTCTGTATTTTTTAAAAATATTTTATAGTGATTTTCATATACTACTTTAAACGAAAGGGCCCGCGTGGTACAGTGGTAAGAGGCACTGCTGACACCCGCACGGTCGAGCGATCGATCCCGGCCCGGGCTAACCAAGCCTTCCATCCCTCCGGGGTCGGGTAAATTGGTACCAGACTTGTCTGGGGAGGTAAAGACACTGACCTGGTATAGCGGCTGGCCCCCGCAGGTCGTTGTATAGGTCAAATACGCATTCACTATGCCTCTACGATTTGAATGGAACACGAATGCGGCGGCGCGTCCTCAGGGAACTGATCAACGCCGGCACCTTTACCTTTACCTTTACCTTTACTTTAAACGAAAATATCTCAAAACTTACTGAGCGTAGGATCAATGTGAGATGATATTCTGATAGAGCACAGTTTATTCATTATAATGTGTTACAAATGTTTGGTTCAGACCGCCGCTAAATTATAGATTTTTCTGAGCAAACATTTTGGTGGTCGAAAAGTGGTCAAATTTTAGGACCATGTTTCAAACAAAACTCTATACCTTTTCAATTTTTTTACGAAATACCACCAAATTTGAGAGTACTATGGTAAACAATTTTCTCTTCAATATGATTGTTTCTGCTTCATGTTTGGTTTCTTGGTTTGTGTGAAAATGTTTTTTAAAGTGGAGATTGCGTAAACTGTTATATTCAAGAAAGTTCAAGAAGAATCGGCTCCATTTTTTCTCAGTTCATAGCACATTTATAGAACTCTCGATACTGTACGTATGCTAAAATAAATCAATGTTCTTCATAAAAATATATCGCTTTGACTAACACACGCTGTGCGCGCCTTCGCCCGCCACCATACACTGTACTGGTGGTGACGGCGCATTCGGCGTGTGTTAATCAAAGCGATATATTTTTATGAAGAACTATTTTTATTTTGGCGTAGGTACAGTATCGAGAGTTCTATAAATGTGCTATGAACTGAGAAAAAATGGAGCCGATTCTTCTTGAACTTTCTTGAATATAACAGTTTACGCAATCTCCACTTTAAAAAACATTTTCACACAAACCAAGAAACCAAACATGAAGCAGAAACAATCATATTGAAGAGAAAATTGTTTACCATAGTACTCTCAAATTTGGTGGTATTTCGTAAAAAAATTGAAAAGGTATAGAGTTTTGTTTGAAACATGGTCCTAAAATTTGACCACTTTTCGACCACCAAAATGTTTGCTCAGAAAAATCTATAATTTAGCGGCGGTCTGAACCAAACATTTGTAACACATTATAATGAATAAACTGTGCTCTATCAGAATATCATCTCACATTGATCCTACGCTCAGTAAGTTTTGAGATATTTTCGTTTAAAGTAGTATATGAAAATCACTATAAAATATTTTTAAAAAATACAGAATTCGTAACAACGGTATATTTCGATATATTTTTAAGTAAAGTGGTCAGAACTATCGATTGGTATTAGGTTCTTTTCGATTTGAACTATTTATGCATGGAAATGAAAAGTGACATATCTTTTTGACCGCTACTGTATGTAGAGATGTACTGATCGAATGGAGGCGAAGCAGCTGGTCGAGAAATCAAGAACAAATCCGTGCTGGAACCAAAGCGCTTACGATTTGTTCACGGTGAGGACTACGAGCCAGGGGCAAACTCTATGTTGAAGCTCGCTGGAATCAATGAAAAATGTTGAAGAAAAAACGAAAACGATGAACGAATTGATATTGCAAAAAGAACGATAGAAAATAGGATGAGCTGATTTCTTGTCGCTAATTTACGAAAATGATGATACTGCCTTTTCTAAGAGATGCGACTGAAAAGACAAACCT
Organism: Nippostrongylus brasiliensis; assembly: GCA_030553155.1. Lineage (NCBI taxonomy): Eukaryota > Metazoa > Nematoda > Chromadorea > Rhabditida > Heligmosomidae > Nippostrongylus > Nippostrongylus brasiliensis. The sequence goes on along the minus strand of CP130733.1, from coordinate 23,099,637 downwards.
TTTGGATGTTAAGTGAAGCACCTTTGAATGGACTTTAGAGTGTCCGTCAGGGTCCACCATTTCTGTTTCACTGATTTTCCTGATATTATTGAATTTCATGATTTTCCTGACGTGAATGAGTTTCATCCTCACCTAACAGTGTCAGTGAACTATCCATAATTTGATTACTATTGAGTGGAGGTAGATTTCTCCATGTTCTCTCTTCTTGAAACCTCGGCATAATGTTATAACTGTTGTATGCTGCTGTGCCGGACGAGGTCAGTAGGGTGAATCAGATTTATTGGCCCAAAAAGTGGTTCGCAACTTATTGACCCTTGATCTACACGGCCAAACGCCACATCGTTCCTAGCATTCCTGGTTAACTTATGCAATCCCCCACGAAATTGAGAAGTTAAGAGAAACTTAGTGACTTACCCCGTAATCTACCGTCAGATTTTAGGCCTCTGAAGACGACGTTCAAGTCGAAACGTTAGGCCAACTAATCTGATCCACCCTAGTAACCTCGTTCGTCACAGCAGCATACAACAGTGGAGATAGAGGTCCTCATATCATCTTTCACAGAGCTCAGCAAAACGAACGTCAGCAGCCGATAGTGGCCCGTAGCCTCACGTGAAGATCGAGCACTATGTGCACTACTGGTTAGCAAATGAGTGCAAGAAGAATGCGGCTGGAAAAATAGAAAAGAAAATGAAGTATCTCTAAGCGGTTGCGATCAGTATTCAATATTTCTGACATTTCTTGAATGACAACTCTTATTAGTACTCACAAGAAATGAAATTTTAGCGCTAGCTCCGCGTTAATCTTTATAAGGGTTTTGAAAAGTTATAGATGTGGTAATGGGATGCTAGGACCATCACAAAAATCACATGATGCTCAGCCTCGAGATAGTCACAGCTGCAAACCGCTCAGCTCAATCGCTGTAACCTTTCTGAACAGTATTAATGCGCCTCAATCCAAGTGTAATGGTTCAATGATATTATCAACAAAAATACAATCAATTGAGGCCCGATTTAAGCGATGACATCCTTGTGACACATGACGATGATGTGGTATGGGAGCAGTAACAGCTAGCGGTGTTAAAATCTCTCAAGAAACAATAATGGACGGGTTGTCGTTTACAATGAGAAGATGGGCACCTCGTCAACGCAGTATAGCGGAACATTGACAACGACGAGCAGCTGTTCTCGATCAACGCATCACCAAGCGAGCGACTTGAGAAAAAACGATCCATTGGATATGAGCGCAATGGCGAGAAGAACTCTGGACAACTGCAGTGGCGATAGTGGAGGTGTCCTGAGTGCAGTAGGCCAGCATTAGCATGACATTTCGGTACAATTTTTATGGCTGAGCAGGAATAAGACGCTTGTTGGCTTTCGTGTCCTCTCACGGTATCACCGAAACAGACTGCCTTTTTACTTATAACTAAACTAAACTGAATCCTTCATGCGATTTTCATGCCTGTAACCTATAAACATTTCTAAAGAGGAGCTCAGAGCGAGGATACGCGGAAATTGTCTGACTAACTGAACGAATGACAGCTATAACCGTATACAATGTGAAGGGCGCGCGTGGTACAGTGGTAAGAGACGCTACTGTCAGCCGTGCGGTCGAGCGATCGATCTCCGTCCCAGCTATCCAAGCCTTCCCAGGTAAATATGTAGGTACCACACTTCTTTGGGAAGGTAAAAAACACCGACTTGGTATAGCGGCTGGCCCAGCAGGTAATTATATGGGCCAAATAAGCATTCGCTGTGCCTCTGCGATAGGAATTAAAAACGAGTGCCTCACGTACGTGCTGGGGGTGACCAATGATTATCCCTTTACTCCGAACTTTTACCCTTACCTGAAAGGGATGCCCAACTTTTTTATCTTCGCAGGATTAGCTCCTATCGGCTTCTTCTTCCTTCACAAGCAAACTCAACGATTTTCGAAAAAGGAGTTGACTAAATTTCGTAAACCATCAAGAATCATCAATAGAATGGGAGGCGATAAAACGTCGGTTTTCACTGAAGAAGATGAATGGCAACGAGCGACATTTGCAAGAATGAATGACGCTTTTTTCTGACGAACGGAACTGAAGCGTTCGAATTGAAATCACAACTCCAAACTCGACTACTACCACATAGGTTCAATAATACTTCCGCTAACGAGTGCATAAACTCTAACGTCTAACTGATGCTTAGTGAAAAATGATAGCGGCTGATATCAGAATTCTGGCTGGACTGATTCACGAAAGTTGCCTTTATGAGGAATTCGAATATTGGAAAAAAATTGCCGGTTGTCGCTGAGGCGTAAGTTATCAGACTGCAGTTCAGTGAACCATACAGAATGAGAACGAGTTAAAAGTGCATGGTGAGTACGATTCGTATCTACTACGCTCAGTAACCAACGCGAGTTCCTCCAACGGCACGTTTTCTTCTGAGATGTTAAATTTGTGCTGTACTAGAGTAGAGCACGTAGCAGAAATAAAAGCATAGCAGAGGAGTCTCAGTCTCAAAGCGTAAACGTCGACGCAAGACCTACAGCACCGGACGTGCAGCACTGTAAAACGGAGCCAGTTGCGCTTTTTTGCGCAGAAATTGCCATCTTTCTATATTTCCCTTGAAATTGGTTTGTTCGTAAAAAATAAGTATGTTTCTGAACTCAGCTGGTCGAGCTTCATCTCTTCACATACAAATTTTCCATATTTTTAGAACCTACTAATAAGCGATTTTTTGACCTCTCGATTTTCGGTCCCTGGCTCGTTCGATTGCTCCTCTAGCGACTCATCGCTCCGCTGAGGTGAGAGCCACTTAGAAATTGTGGGTTAAGTAACTTACACATTTTGTTCTAGTGCACGACAAAATGCCTGCTACTCCTTGTCTGTCTTCTTATCATCCAAGTACTGAAACTTTCTAGGGGCTTCACTGAAAGCAGGATCATCGTTTCTCACGAGTGTGCGTACTATGAAGGAGCAGTCTGAAGGCGACTTACTCAGATTTCTTCAGTTTTGGCATTTCTTCGACAGTACGTTCAGTGATGGTAAGAAAGCAAACTCTGTGGTTTTGCATTGTCATATTGCGCTCCAGTATGCGTCGCTACATCTTCCCTGAGAGATTTTTGAGAGGTTTTGAAGGGCGTTCGGTAATAGCCGATTGTATGTCCAATCAAACACAAATTGCAATCTAACACTGAAAGGCAGGTCTGTTCTTTCTGCAACCTACTTCAAATTAATTGCATGCGGTAACACCACATGCGGTGTTAACCCATTGACGACCGCGCGCTTCCTGGTCTGGCGCGTGGGACCGCGCGCACGTGCAGGGATGAGAGTGCCTCAGCGGCATTAATTTTTTCAGAATGAGTATAAGAACAATTTTCCTGTGTATATTGTTGATTTTCAAAAATTCCTCATGTAATCATTGGAAGTGGACGATTTTCAGACCCTTTTTTGAGCTTATTGAAAGGTCGTTCACTTGATGAATGTGTTGAAGCTTTGATAAAGCGGAAAATATGGAATGGGTAGCCATTGATCAAATGGGCATTCCTATCCACAGTGTCTTCCTAGAGGGAGGAACCGTAGCCCCTCGCTAGGCTACACGTCCCACGACACCGAAAAGTGTAGCCTGTCGCTGGGCTATATGTCCCACGCGAGTGTAGCCTGGCGCTGGGCTGCATGTCCTAAAGTGTGGCTCGCCGAAGGGCTACATGGGTAGTGACATTGCCCACATGGTCCGGATAATACAGGTCCACGCGGTGCAAAAGTTGTATCCCACCGGCAGGACACACGGTCCTCCGCGGCCCAAAAGTTGTGTCCCGCCGGCGGGACACACGGTCGTCAATGGGTTAAAGTGGACAGTATCAATAACACAACTAAAACATAAAGACCAACTCGATTACTCTTACCAACTCGATAAGTTTACGAGATCATCAAAGAAGCAAATCGTAAAATTGACACTGCTCTTATCTCAGCATTTTACTTCAAAGAGATGGGGAATTGCAATGAGCAAATGAAGCAAATGCAATGAGCTTTGAAAAATGTTTTCGAACTATGAAAACCTTGTATTTTTTTTGCTCAGCTTGAGAAACTTCATCCCGCTCTGACCGAGATGAATTTTCGTCTGAGTCTGGTTTGTGGCTTCATTAGAATCATCTTTTTTCTCAGCACCTTAGGTCTGTGAGTATGCAAAGGAAAAGAACTTTTGAACTTCTCTTCAACGACATGCGAGAGAGAGAGAATTTCAAATTCTGTTCTGTTCAAATGGGAAGGAAAACCGAGTGGCCGTTTTCTTTGCATTCTGATAGTACTAATTTTGTTTTGGTGCTAACGTTTTAAATACGACTGGAGATTTTCCCTTTATTTTGCCCAACTGAATTTTTTCAGACTTTTTCGGTTGATCATACTATCAGAAATGATAGTGAAGAACATATTTCAATTTCCTGCTCGTTCAAATTCAGAAAAATCCTCTCCAGAGTAGAGAAGTAGCGGAACGACGGCTTCTAGCTTTGGTTGCAGCACCCGTAGGACATAATGAACAATGAACGAGCTATGACCTTTCAACTGGTGGTGGTCTGTTTTCAACCGATTCGCTACAACCTCTCCTATCAAAAGCCTATCAAACAAGTGAAATTGGATTTTTCTGGTACCTTTCCCAGCATGCAATACTCCAATTTACAACCATCTCATTTGCCGCTCAAAAATTTGAAGTGTTCTAATTAAACTCGGGAAACTCGATCTCAGGGAACTACAGAAAAAAGTTTCCAGTCAATGACAAGACCTATTTTCCAATCCAAAAACCACAACTTCTCGATTATTTGCATTCCCGTTCAAAAATGACGTCAGGTAGCAAAAGATAAAACTTCCTCCGCAACTTACATAATGGTAATGTTCCTGAGAACCACGACTGACGAGGTATTATCGTCTGCGGATCTGCAACGTACACACCGAAACGGGTCAGAGCCCGCTCTCCGCTCTCCCTACTTACCTGATCTCGCTCTCCTTAGAATCCACTTATTTTTGTCAGAAAGCTTTCTCGCTTTTCAGATTGCAATGTCTTCAAACAAAGTTCGGAACTGCTCATGTTCTCAAATAATGGTATTTCTACTGCTAATACTACTAGCTGTGTCATGGATAATGCATCTGTCGTGGTATAATAAACTCTCTACCGATGTTAAAAGCCTAAGCGTCGCACGGTGCCACTGGCCCAGAAAGGTTAGCGAACGACGACATCAGTCTTTCCTGGACCTATGCATGAGTTTGAGAACAAAATCAAACCAAAATTCTGCCATTTTCTCACTATTGGCCTTGACATTAATATGGTGCTGATTCTGATCTAATTTTCAAATACAACTTGAATTCGAAACACCTCAATATTGCTCTAGAGAAGGGGTAGTGTTGTATAAGTTGATGAAAATTTTTAGACTTTTTGGGTTGACTTCCTTGCCAAAAATCATGTTTCCTATCCACAGCTCTTATTTTTTGCTTTGAGTTAAGCAAGCAAGTCCAGAAATAGAACCACTCTCTCCTTCTCTGCTAGCAGTAAAACTGACATTCATTAATTTTCATTCATACAGGGTGCGCCAGATAAATCCGGACAAATTTCAATTCAAATCTCCCGCCATACCGTAACTTCGTCAGAGGTCCCGATTGGAATAGAGTAAGTACAAATCCTCTAGTTTGTAGTGATACCCTCATAACTGCATAAATATTCCCCATAAGTGAGTAGTACAACAGAAGAGCCGCAATCATCGAAAGCGTTCGCGCTGAACGCACAGGGGCGGAAATCATTCGATTCTTCGGATACTCGAGATCGACAGTTTACGATGTTCTGGCGAAATACAAGACTTCCGGATATAGTTCTGCAACTCAGGCGAGGAGAAACCATTCGCGAGAACGTGTTTCAAGAACCGCAGAAGTCGTGGAACGAGCTCAGGAGCTGATCTTGAAGGACCCGACACAACCGCTGAGGAGGTTGGCGATAGTGTTGGAGTTAGCGAAAGTTCAGTGACCGTAGTAGTCCGCTGGATAGCGGCTGTGTCTTCAGGAAGGCCATACGCCTTTCAGCAAGACGGCGCACGAGCCATTTGGTTAAGAACTGACTGTCCGACAACTTGGACATGCTTTGGTCCACGGTGTTCTGGTCCCAGAAAAACCCGGATTTGAACCCCATGAGCTGCTACGTTTGGAGAGTTGTTGAGAGGGTTGCTAACGGGACAAGGCACCCTAACGTCACATTTCTGCGAACCGCCAGTAAAGCAGTATTTGAAAATTTGGACCGAGCCTTTCTGAAGAGGACTTGCGAACGTTTCAGGTCGAGGATGGAGGCGATTATTGCCGCTGACAGAGTCTACATTGAGCCGTTGTAATAATAATCCCCCCTTCTACTAATGTGCTGAAGATTTCTGGACTTGAATTGTATTTGGCGTTCGTAAGGTTGTTTGAAAAATCCGAGTCGCGGTTGTTCGGATTTAGCTGGCGCACCCTGTATACTATGACTCTTACTGAGTCAAGTATTGGTGTTGGACTTTCACTCTGTTCGGTTAAATGATCTTCGTCATCAAATCGATCAAATCTGTTTGAACTTGCACAATAAGATATAAAGCACACTAAAGAATAGAAATTTTCAAACGCACAATAACCTGACGATTTATATCTTGGAAACAGTTTCAAGACGTTCATCCTGTTGTTGTAAGAATAAGTTGGGGTGCTCCGTGACCTTCAGGATTTCCACCTCTAAATCTACAGAAAAGCAACAGCGTACCTCCTCAAATAAGGTATATTTTTCATATTGCTTTAAAATGTTGCCATTAGCTTTTCGGCCCCATTGAATTTTTTTTTGGAAAGCAACTTGCTACAAGTGAAAAGAGGGCTAGGAAGCAGTCATTTCCACCGCCCGACATGTCTGATAACTTAATAGTCAACAAGACACATTCGATGACAAGATACATCATTTAAATTCGTGCTATATACATCCGGAAAGGCAGGAACTCTTATCTATTTTCAATTTTTCCTAGTTTTGTGTACTTTTCTGCCTCGGCGACCAATCCACTGGATTACGTAGACCACCATTCTGAACAAACAAGAAGCCAGAAAGCTTTTACTCGGTTACCATTCCGACAATATAGGGCTAAAAAACGATGTCTTCTACTGGGTTGGACACTCTGACAAGGAGAAAAAACGTGCATGTGGTCCAATGGTGAAAGGCGCTACTTCTACAAGAACGGTCGAGCGATGGGTCCTCGTTGTAGCTAACCATGCCTCCCATTCTATTGTAGTGTGGTAAATTGCTATCCGACCAGTCTGCGAATGTAAAGACATTGATTTGTTCTAGTAAAAAGTAAGCAAATTGTAACTTCCTATCCATGTGCGAAATTTCAGATTTAAAAAAACGGCAAAGAGACAGCGTACTCCTGAATTTTCAGTTGTCCGGGCCTCCAGCGGTTATTCTTTCGCCGTCGATGTGGTACTGCCGGAAGCGCACGTATTTGGTGGCCGTGCTCACCCGAGTGTCTGAACCAGGTGTCAGAGCAGCCTTCCGGAGCACATACGGTCGTTTCAAAGAGATGGTAAGCTTGCCTTTTTGACTAGTTTAAAAAAAACAGAAATCGGTCCATGGCTTTACAAAGGCCTTGCGACTCTAAGAATCAACGCCGTATGGGACGTATCGTTTCTTTAAAACTACACTGGGTATGGCACCAAAATCGCCATTTTCAAGTAACTTTTGCAAAAGGTTTATAACTTATAAAAAGAAGAAGCATATACATGAACTTTCCAGCTCGAGTTCTATCCCATCGTTGTCAACGCCCGCGTGGCGCAGTGGTGGGAAGCTCTACTGACCCCGCACGGTTGACTGATTGATCCCGGTCTGGCTTATCCATCCCTCCGGGATCGGGTATATTGGCGCCAGACTTGTCTCGGAAGATAAAAAACATTGACATGTTGTAGCAGCTGTCCACAGCACGTCATTTTATAGGCCGAATACGCATGTAACCCTGCCCCTACGCCTTCTGTATGGTGAAATGCGTATTTCGCCTAAACACTGACCAGCGGTGGCCAGTCCTTATACTAACTCAATATTTTTACCTTTCAAGACAAGTTGTGCTACTTTACCCGATCCCGGAAGGATGGAAGACCTGGTTAGCTCAGGCCGGGATCCATCGCTGGTCCGTGCGAGTGTCAGTAGCGCCTCTTACGAGAAGCATTATGATCGGATAGAACTCGAATGCTTTCCAGTTCAATTTCGTCATTCTCTTCCCTCTGGGCCTCTCGAATTCAACCGACGTCAATACAGACGTGATTCGCGAACACAGCGCATACGGAGACATACTGCAGAGCGATTTCGTCGACAGCTACGAAAATCTCACGATCAAGGTGAAGGGTTTTGTTTCTGTTTTTTCATCTCTTTTTCATCTTTAGGGTCCGCGCGGTACAGTGGTAAGAGGCGCTGCTGACACCCGCACTGTCGAGCGATCGACCCCGGGCCGATCTAACCAAGCCTTCCATCCCTCCGGGGTCGGGTAAATTGGTACCAGACTTGTCTGGGAAGGTAAAGACACTGACCTGGTATAGCGGCTGGCCCCCGCAGGTCGTTATATAGGCCAAATACGCATTCACCAAGCCTCCGCGACTTGAATGGAACACGAATGCGGCGGCGCGTCCTTAGGGGACTGATCAACGCCGGCACCTTTACCTTTACCTTTACCTTTTTCATCTTTCAAGCTCCTGCTATATCGTTACTTTCACTTTTTTATGATACATGTGATGTAGACTGCTTTGCAATCATGCTTTGAAACATTCAATTTTTGAATGAAATTAACTCCTCCTTCGCATTTCGAACGGCAACTGAGACTGATCCTGATCGGTTATCTGCCGCCGCCACCGTCGCAGTTTGCTGAACATTCGAGGTCATCCTTATATTGTTAGTTGAAGATTTACTATTTTCGTCTGGGCAGCCGGTTATTGTAACGATCACGATCAACTGAACATTTTGAATAATGATTTTGCTGATATCTCCCTCCCAAGAAGAAGAAAAGTCATGCGAAGAAATTTCTGTCCTGTGTCGGAGCATTGCAGTCTTCGTGAATCAAAACAAGAATCAAAATTACACCTACGACAGGTATTAGCTGTTGGACTGCTAGCACGTCGAAATCTCTTGCCGTTCCTTGCTATTATACCCATCCATCATCATTAATTGAGTCGTTGTCACGGACCTGCTATGGAGGTAGAGCGATCTCCGATGTCTAAAAATCGCTGACCGACGACGGGAGTTTACTATACTAGGGCTTCTAGGCGACCTTGCTTGAGGAAAAAAGCGCGACAGGAAAATAACATTATTCTTTTCTTCACAACAATTTCAAGTAGATTTTGTAACCCCAGTCTAACCGGAGCGTTTCAAATCACTGTATTCGGCCTCTATGCAGAGCGAGAAAAGCATTCTTCATTACCCTTCTATTTTTTGAGTACAACGGTATCACAAGCGTTGGAAAACTGAACACGGATCCGTGGTCTTCCATAGCTGTCTCTGTTTTCAGCAGGGCCCAGCGTCAATCTTTATCTTTTATCTGTATATAGCTTGGGCTCAGACCTCTAGGCAGTATTAGGAAGGGAATTTCGTCTTCTTCTCTGCTGGAATTGTGTCCGTCGTTTTGTTCTTAGTGGCCGACTAAGTATCTGGGGTTGGGCTTCACCGAAAGCTTGCGCGCCGCTAAACATACACATTACATAATAATCTCCAATCTTCTTGTCTTGTATCTCCCGCGGCGACAAACATACGAAGTTTCGCGGTTTGAACGTCAGTACTATATTGCTTATTTCAGACGTATTCGTTCTCTAATTACATCCGGGAGAGCTGCACCCAAGTTCGAGCGGTGCTTAAAGTCGATGACGACTTAGCATGGAATGTTGGACAGATGTTCGACTATCTGTTCAAAATCAACCAAACTACCAAAGAGTTATACTGTAGAACGGTAAAAAATCCTCTCGTGAATAGAGACAAGAGAGAGCGCTGGTTAGTTTACTTCCTCCGATATTTTTCAATAGTTTTGATGATGCAGTACGAGTTGGCACTCCTTGTATGTCAATAAGTCAATTTTCAACCCTCTGCGCATGGACATCCAATTGGGCACGCGTTTTCGAAACTCTTTTCAATGAAGGAATACCTAGAATTCTTTGACAACAAACTCTCAGATACTTCCTTTTCATGGGCTGAGTTTTCGCAAAGATTTTGTGATTTTCGTAACAATTCGGAGAACGTTTGAATTCTTCAAACAAGGTATTTGGAACGGAATGTGTTTGTGTTGAATTGGAATGTAGGGTATAAGGAAAATATGTCAAAATTCTGGAGTACCTTTAACGTAATTGTGCTTTCCAGGTACATATCCGAAGCGGACTACCCGTACAAGCACTTTCCGGAGTACTGTCTAAGCCCTGTGTATGCCGCAACTCCTGCTACAATATCGGCTTTGGCTGAAGCAACTAACAAGATACCGCACTTATGGGTGAGTATAGAAGAATAGAACACATAAGTTATTATTGAAGCAAAAAAGCCGGTTCAAGCTCGACGATGTCTGGAGTCTTGGAATAGTCGCCTACGAGGCCGGAGTGTCATTTCGCCAGCTGTCGTTCAACGTCGAACGCGACATCCATCAACCATTCCTCAATGGAAGTGTGATCACACAGTACTTCAGCACAAAGCTGGACGGGTTACAGCTATTTGATGCCGTAAATGCTAAACTCCTTACACAACCACATGCTTTCGCATGATTACCTCGGCAGCGAACTGCGACTTCTCTTCTACTTCATCGTGGATGAAATGTAGGAGCTTGTTCCAGTTTCTCAAAGTTACCAAGTCTATAAGCCGTCTCCCATGACTCTAAAAGATTTGCATTCTTGTGTAACTTATATTGCGGGTGTAAATAATCGCACACTCTCGAGCTCTTAAGACCCATTTATGCTCGGCAGCAAAGCAGTACAGCAAACGAGCAGGTTTCTATTTAAATGTACGGTTTCATCCAGCCTGAGCTTCTTATTTCCTTTCGGCACAAAATGCTGAAACAGTTCACGTGTAGCGCACACTGCAGTTCTGCATATAGCCCAGCGTCTGTGCTCTTACCCGTTACTGTGCTGCTAGGAATGAATGGGCCTTTTGGCTCAGTGCAGCCCTCACTGTGATAGCTCCTAAGATCCTCATCACAATAAATCACAATGTGTTAAATCACCTCGTGTTGGTCATTCGCGCCTAACGCTAATTTCCAACCACTTGTCGATAAAAGATTCTTCAGAGCCGCTTAAAAGAAGCTTTTCCTTTTCTCATGTCTCCTGTATATTTATAGTAATAGTGATACGGTTGTACTCTGTTTACAGGGTGTTGTGTTTTTGTTCTCTGTCTTTGCTTCCGTTTCTTTCCCATTTCGTTCACTTCGATAATGAAGACACTATTATATTGCACGTTGCAACAGTAGTATCTTATGGTGTTGTTGTCTATTTGCTGTGCTTTACGTTTTTAGCCGAGCCCGTTATGTGCATCACTCATTTTTTAAGAACTCGGGCTGAACGGCGATGGAATATGTACATTAATGAAAGGACTAGCACGTTGTTGCTGTGATTGGAATACTATTATAGCTTTCTGATACGATGAGCGCGATTTCATTTCCCTCTTTTTACCGACTACACTTTATAGATCTATATCACGCGGAACAAATCTATATCACGGTGTTGCACATTATCTGCAGGTTTCAAGTAATTAATTTCGTCATTTTCATGAGGCGGGGGGGGCTAGACTCGTCACTTTAGAGGTCGAGCGACCGCTTCCCATTTTCAAAAGGAAGAGTTATTGCTTGACCTAGAGAGCACAAGATTCGTTCGTCTTCATAGGGTTACAGTTAGGAGAAGAAGCTGGCCAGTCCATTGTTCGGATGCGGTTGCGCTGGAGCCAACCAGTAGTCGATCTAGACCCATGCACCGTCGGGAGAAGACCATAGGAGATTGTAGCAGATCTCTCCAGTAACACGGTTCCATTATGGACATCGTGGTTATTTTGTAGTGTTGGACAAGAGCACTATTTATATTCCTAGTTTTCCGCCGAAACGAAGCATATCGTTTGGGAGGGAAAGTAAAAGCGCGTGGAGTCTCAAAGTGGATACATATTTTGAAACGAACAAAAAAATTCAAAGACGGTCTGTTTTTGCTGGAGATGATTATTTCTACTGGGAAGAGCAACCCAGATGTTTTTGACCACGAGGAATCTAATGCAACAACCGCCAGTTCGTAAAAACGAACGCGAAGCGTGAAACTGTCGAATATAAGGTGGATACATGCTTTTGAAACGCACTGTATACGCAATGTAAAGTGTGTGCAATCATTTACCCGCTGAATACGCTGTACTGATAATGGCAGCACCTTCCGCGCGTAACATTCAAAAGCGATATTTTTCGAGAAGGAATCGATTTTATTTTTGTGCATGTTCAGTACAAGAAGAACTATTCATCTACAATGCGCTGAGGAGAAAAACGGAATTGATCTGTACTCAAGTTTTTGGAATATAACAAGTTATGCAATCTCAACTTTAAAAAGCATTTTCTCTAAAAATAGGAGCCAGCCGCCAAATCAATACATGTACTATGAAGAGATAGTCTTTTACAGGTGCTCAAGAGTGATGTACTTTTGTAAAAAGCCAGAGAGACATGAAATTTTATTCGAACCGTGGTGCTAAAAGTCGACCAGTTCTTGACCACATAAATCCTTGCTCAGAGAAAAAAAACCGTAATTTAGCGACGATCTGAATCAAATGCTGGTAGCTTACTGTAATGAATCATGGTGGCTTAATGTGAATAGATCATGATCTACCACAATTTGATCATCACAGATTGAGTCTACGCTCAGCGATTTTTGAGATATGACTATAAATATTTTTAAAAAACATAAAATGTGCAACAACGGCGTTTCTCGATGTATTTTCAAGTGGGGTTGCTGTAAATATCAGTTGCATTCATTTCGATTTGAGCTATCTTAAACATAAAACCTAAAAAAATTTGTACTTTTTTGTACTGTATTTTTTGTACTTAAAAATATAAGGTGACATATCTTTTTGATCGCTACTGAATGTACTTTAGTGACCGTTAATTGAAAAGAAGCTGGGAAAAGAGTTCATTTTCATGTTGTGTTTCTAGTTTCCTGAACGGTTTTCATGATGGAAGATTACCAGAGGTGATTCCAAATCTGCGAAACGAACAGAGGACTTTCAGCGGCTGTCAGAATGTTTGCGACCTCCAAAGCGAAGATGCCAGTTTCCATTGTGGCACTGATGTCATTCGCTTTCGCTGGGAAAAAGCTGCTTCAGACGCCAGAGGTGTAAAATCAAGTAACTACGATCTGAGTCATGGCTGGAATCTGGTTTTTGCCGACCGCATTTAAGCGCCGATTTCGCTTCGTCCAACAGCGCATCTCACGCATAGACCACCCGATCGTCTCCCTATCAACACTCCTTCTTCTAAATATGAAGCTTCAAACAGATCTCTCTTCTAAACTACAGTACGACGAAAAGAAATCAACCGCGTCCGATCCAGTGGTTGAAGAGAGCTCCGAAGACTCAATCAGTGCAGTGTTCTCCAATCAACAACCGACTACCAGCGCGAACGTGGGCGATTTCGTCAAGCGCGTTGTTCGTAAAATGTAAGTTCTCACATCTTCTAGCCTTCGAAGCGTTTTACAGCATAGAAAAGCAAATATTTTTTAGGAAACCGGACTCGTGTTGTCTCACACCTAAGAACTGCATTCTTCGATGCAACAACTGTTGCAATAGCTCAGGAATCCGACCGCTAAAAGAGAAAATCAACAGCAAACTATCAGGAGTGTAAGACTTCTGTCTCTCTCAATGCCTGTAAATACGATAATAAACTTTTGAGTTCCGCTGATTTATTTCGATTTTGGAACCCTTTGGAATACTGAAAATGTTCTGTGGATGCGCAGATGAAAAACCTAGTTCATGGAGAAGAAGTAATATGCAATCACTTTCATAATTCCGATATTTTCGAAACTCCAGCAAGAAGGGTCTGCGGTGATTATTTATCAATTTACAGCTGTATCGTTCACGAAAACACGCTTTACCGGGTTATTTGTACTAATTCATATTGATTTTTTTAGAAGAATGTGTCGTGACTGACTATACACTTTGCCTCTATAAATCTGCCTACTCACGCTAGGAAAACAACTGAACAATTTCTTCTCAGCAACATTAGCTAACTGGTCTCAAGTATAACGCAGACTTCGAAGGAATTTAAGGAGTGATATCCGTCATCTGAACGTATTCTCTAACTACAGAACAGTGTCGTAAGATAGCTAAACTTCCGTCTTGAAAATTTTTCTTAAATATTCTCCACTCAAAAAAGGTTAAGTTGGTCCATGGGCATGTATAGGCGCTGAAGGAAAGAAACGTTTTCGTCCAGCGAAAAAGGAAGCGTAAAACGAGGTGCTGTCACATATAGCATTCAAACACCCTGAATATGTCGTGTTTCATCAGAAAAATGTAATTTTGTTCTTTTGATTGAGATATCAATATTGAAACAAGATGGACGCTGGGCTAACATCAGTTCTTTAATAGGTGAATACGCCTCTGTATGGACACCATTTGCCGGCAAAGTGATGTCATTCTGACCAGCGATGTCGATCCGGTTGGTGGAAGAAACCGCTTCGAATCCACCTCCGCTCATCACCAATGAACCACCCCACTTATCGTTAGGCTAACATTCGTTGTCCGATGAGAGACGGGTTTAAAATGCTGGCACTTGGAATCTCTGAGATTTACTTTTACCCTCCTGAAACCTTGACGATCAGTTTCATGAGGAATGGACGCAAACTAGACAATTGAAAAAGGAAATTAGGAAACACTAGGGTCTATCATGAAGCTACAAGGAAGGGCATTTGACTCTGAAAAACGTTTGGATGGAACCTTCACACTTACAATTGGAGGATATTAGCAGTGCGATATGCTCGTTAGGTGACCACGTGTAAACCAAGTGGACAAAGTGCATTCAAGTGATTAAAGCAACTTCTGAAGGCATTGCCAATAGGAAGAGGAGTGTACATATTAGTAGACGTAGATGTCAGAAAACCGTGGCCAAATTTTTTGAATCTTTCTCACTTTTAATTCCTAATTTGTTTCTCCAACTTTTACTTTTGCCGCAAAGTGATCAGCAGCAGGGCTCTTGCGAACTTACTAATGTTCGTTATCTTTCGTTTCCGAACAGTCTTATTGTTTTATAAGCATCATTCTGGGTGTCCATATAAAAACTGAATTGACATTGACAAGAACCACGAAACCTGACAACCAGCCCTGATAGTTGCCCTCATTTCTTGATTGTTTCCTGATCTTTATGCCCACTCAAATACGTAGCTATTTTTCTTCCGACCAGAAGATCACTTAATTGCATTTTCTCTGCTTATAACAAGAGGATTTGAAACAGAAAAAAAATGAAATAAATGAGCAGTTTTGCTGGTGACTACGCAAAACGATAGAATGAAATATCGATTCGCCTGCCTAAATACGGGTTGTGTACCTTCGTATGTGGCTCTTTTTCCCTTCTGGGAGTCTGTTCTAGAGCGCGCGTGGTGCAGTGGTTAGACGCGCTACTGACACCCACACGGTCGAGCGATCGATCCCGTCCTGGGCTAACCAAGTGTTCCATACCTCTGTGGTCGCGTAAATTGCTACCAGACTTGTCTGGGAAAGTAAAACCTGTGAGCTGATATAGCGTTTGGCCCCAGCAAGCCTTCTGTCTAGGCCAAATACGCATTCACCATGCCTCAACGATTCTGAGTGGAACACCAATACGGCGTCGCGTCCTTCGGGTACTGATAAACCCCGACATTTTTGCTTTCACCATTAGAATTCTGTTTTGTAAGCTAAAATTACATTTGAGCTATTAGTTTCTTCAACATTATTTGACTTTCCCGGCTCTGAGTGGGACGAAATGCGCCAAAGTGGACAGTTTGTGACGTTTTACAAAACGTTGCTATTTGAGGAGAATAGATTTATACAAGATGACTTCTCAATCATCAATCATCAAAAACTACAACCGTCGGTACGGAATTCTTTGTGAGCATTGCCGGTTGTTGCTGAGCAGCTTTTCTTCGACCACTTGGTTATACGGCTTCAGTAGAACGATTGGGCGAATTGGTGTGGCCAATGAGAGAAGATACGCCTGAGTTTTCCTGAAAATGAACTGATAGCAGCATAGTCAAAAATTCCTTGCCAAATTCCTCATTCAGAATAGTGCAGCATAGAAAACAAATACTATTATTTAGAGATACCTACCCCATGGCAAACATTGGCGCATAAAAATCGAGATCTTGGCGTAGAGGTCGGCTGGTATTACTTCTCCTTTTCGACGGCATTTGACTCTGAAATTTCGATTACAGAGAAGAAACTTACAGTTCGGAAACAAGCGCATTCGATCAAATTTGAAAAATAATGGCGAAAGCAAAAAGGTCGTGAGAGAAATGGTCTCATCAAAGTGTGTGGAACAAACGCAAAGATACAGGTAAAAAGTGTCGGCGTTGATCAGTCGCCTCGCTAGCCGCTGTTAAAGCAGTGTCTTCACATTCCTAAGCAATTCTGGTACCAATTACCAAACTACTGAGGTATGGAAAGCTTTGGTAGCCTGGGCGACTGTTGACGGCTCGATCGTAAGAGTGAGATAGCAGCGCGGGTGCTTTGTCACTTTGTGAGGCTCTAGATTTTTGATATTCTCTCATATTATCCTGAATATTCCGAGTAAGTCAATCTCGCGGAGGAGCTCTGCGGCGGCTGATCAGAACGGTGACCGGCAGACTAAATTACAATTAATTAATTACAATTAATTAGTGATCAGAAATTAATTAATTATGTACTTGTCGCAAATGCTGTGAATAGCTGTGAACACTCCAAAAGTAATGCGCAATAACTCAAAAGAAGAAGAATATTGCAATATGAGCTAGAACATTTTCTGCTCAAAAAGATAAAGTATTTGCAACTAAGTGTCAGATGCGAAACCACAATTCAGGAAATGATTGCGTGGAGCGAGGATTGAATGGAAGTTGGAGGAGAGGGCTCTTATAAATCTGTCACCAGCAGCGGTGGTGGTTGATTTGTTGTGGTTGAGAAGGACAGTCGACCAAGTTCACTGAACGCTAGATTAGTCTGCAACGGAACGTAAACAATCGCTCCTCGATTTGTTCCTCGTCATATCCGATTAAACATCGTGAACTGGTCGTCTCTGTAAATGTTCACTGCGAACGCAGAAGGAGGCAAGAGAAGGGAGAGCTGCACTGATGATGAGTTCTCCCTCCAACATTATCATTGTATAGAAGCAGCAAACCAGAAACTTCTCAGTCAGAGTGAGCGTGGGGTATTCCAAACTGAGCAAAATGATGCAGAACTCTCGCAATTTGAATACATTGAAAAAACTCGTGCCTCCTTACTTCAAAAAGTGACAGACGAGCTCCCCTCCTCGTTGAAGTCTGATTCTAGTATATGATCCGGTATGACGTTTCGTTTCTCACACTGATCTCGTTAACCTCTTACCAATTCAGTGCAGTTATAGGATGAAGTCTATTTTGTTGTTGGTTATTGTATTTTTTACCACCACATACTATGACATTAATTGAAATTCGAAATTGTGGTTGTGGCTGAATCCGTTACGGATTTGAAATTCGAATTTACGGATAGAAAAGCAAATGATGAATTACTCACACAAACTCAACAAGTTTGAGCTCTGAAGGAGCCCTAATCCTGAGATCTGTTCGAAGTCGAACTTGAAAACCTTTTTGTTCTGCATCTTTTCTTTGAACCTTTATCATGAATTCCGGTTGGTGTCAAGATCATGTCCCAGAATTGGCTGCCATGATCTAATGACGTCAACTTTGTTATAGTTGCCACAACCTCTTCAAGAATCCAAAGTATGATATATAACTTGAGTGATCGACACAATTGCCACAACAATAACAACGAAAAGAAAAAGAAGGAAGAAAAGAGTCTCTAGACAAGAATTTTCAAAGATTAAGACTTATTTGGGTAAAAGGAGACTATTTAGAAACAAGAGTGGTATCAGTTCTGAACACATTGTACGAGTAAAGGTAAACGTAAAGGTAAAGGTGTCATGCTTGATCAGTATCCTAAAGACGCGCTGCCGCATTCGTATAATTTAGAATCGTAGGGTCATGGGGAATGCCTATTTGCCCTATACAATACATTGCGGGACCAGCCGCTGGTACCAAGTGTCTTTACCTTCCTGGACAAGTCTGGTATCAATTTACCTGAACATGATGGAAGGCTGGTTAGCCCGGGAGAGGATCTTCGCTTGACTCTGCGAGTGTCAGCGGCACCTCCTACCACTGAGCCTCGCACGCCCTATACACATTGCATTCTTAAAAAATCGTTTTTATTTATGCGTAACGGGTTACTCGCTCTATTCTTGGCTTGAAACTCAGGAGGAAGGCATTATAATTCGCTAACAGTTGGGTTGCGATGAAGCACAATGCTCATTACTTCTTCTCTGTATCCAAAGTACTTAGTGTAGCTGTCCATCTGGCGCCGAATTCAAAATGAGTTCAGGGTACAGATGTTTTCCTATTTTTTCAATTTCTTCTTATTCTTGTTATCGCAACATTCGACTGTCTGAACATATCATTATGATAGTACTGTAGATTCCGCGACAATCTGCAATCTAAACGGCGTCAGTGATAATCGACAGATAAGACGGGAATGACAAAAAGTGCACAAAGCCCGCGTCGTTCTACCGCAGAACGGCGGCACAACCGCCGTCCAGACGTCGAAGAATTCGGAATTTCATCGTTTGGAAATTCTATTGCTGAACGATATTGGAATTTAGGATGACTTGAAGTCAATTGAACCCACCATGTCTTCCTAATAGAAAACTTTCACATAACTAACTGGAGTGCTGAGGATGCATCCAGTATTGGAGTTTCATTCGTTCATATGAGTGCAGGTGGTGCAACGGTAAGCGGCGCTACTGACATCTGCACGGTCGGTCCTGGACCGAGCCTACCGCGACCTCCAGTACTTCGGGTCGTGTAAATTTATACCAGACTTGTCTGGGAAGGTAAAGACACTGACATTGTCTAGCGGAAAACCGCAATTTGGTGAAGAAGGAAGAATGAACTTTTAACCGCACATGCAGCACCTGAACTGCCATTTTTTACAGTAATATGATTCACTAGAGTTTGAAAATTCCATTGGAAGAGAAAAGTACTTCCTGAAAAGAGTCGACTGTTTTACTCATCAGCAATCATTCCATCGTTTCTCTTTTCCTTGTGGTGTTGATTTTGAACACGTTTTCGGATTTGACTGCTGCAGATTATTCTGAAACTGACTGAACTAACTGACTGGACTGAAATATTCGGATCAGTTTTGGGCTGTCATTATTCCTCTGTTAGTTCACGTCTAGCTCGGGTTCTCGTTCGAATATTTTGAATCAGAAAATCAAAAACTTGCCTGTTACAAACGATCTGTTGTTCAATTCAGTGTTTTCAATCTGCACTATTATCGCTGTTTTCTTCTTAACACGCTATTCCGTCGCTCGATTGTCGCCGCTGTCATACATTCCACAGCATTTTTAGAGTTTCTTTTTCACATCAACGAACTTTATTTTTGCAACTATTCCTAACCGATTTCTAGAGAAACATGAGCTGCACGACATAACCTGGAATTCTAAATTTCTTCCTACGGGACCACTATAGGAGATAAATATTATAGTTTCGTAGAATCCACATGTTCACGAATCTTCAAAAACAGAGTGGACTTAATAGTCATACTCGATAGCGGAGCAGTTATCTAAGATAGCTTGAATGTAACTCTGCTCTACTTTCTTCGAACAGCTTCAACATCACATCAAAAAAATGAAGTGCTTGTGATTCATTTTTCAAATGAAAATTTCGATCTCAATATATGGGGAAGAATTTTTCAAATCACAACGCGATTGCACCTTGAGCGGTGAGTGGAAATCCTTCGACAATCGCCTCCTAAAAGATCTGCCTAGAAGTCTGATAGCAATGGAAGGAGGAAAGTTATATAAAAATTTACCCCGAAGGCAGATGGAAGAGAACCGTCCACCCCTGAGAGTTGCATGGAATTATTAAGAAAAGGATTGACCAATAAGATGATGAGAGCATGAATATTCAACCTTTCCGGCAAATCTGCTCAAGGAATGATGGAAGAAGAGCTTAGGCCTCAGAGTTATCGTCTATAAGAATCACAAGCTC
The DNA here is from genome assembly GCA_030553155.1 of Nippostrongylus brasiliensis. Classification (NCBI taxonomy): domain Eukaryota; kingdom Metazoa; phylum Nematoda; class Chromadorea; order Rhabditida; family Heligmosomidae; genus Nippostrongylus; species Nippostrongylus brasiliensis. The sequence continues at coordinate 23,079,407 of CP130733.1, read as the reverse complement.
TTGCATTTTAAGCGAAAGAAAATCGAACGAAAAAAGCAAGAAATTTCGAGGCGTGACCACGATCAGGGCGGCGCGAGCGTGACGCGGCGCGGCCGAGGAAACTCGTCGCTACCGTTTGTATGGATAGGCGCGAGTAGCCTCTGCTGAGACGAATAAATTTTTATCGTTTGACTTCGGCTTCGGTTCGGCTTCTTACAATAGCCCATTTGAAAAGTAGAAGGAAGCTACTGCTCTGACGAATAAATTTTTATCATTGAAAAGACTAAGATTTTAATTTTTAGAATCACCATCATCTTCTTACCACAGCTTCTTTAAAAAGTAGCAAGCGAAAACTACCGTGAGAACTCTGACATCCTGGAGACTTAGTGGGGCACGTGGAGCAAAAACAACAGCGCACCTTCAGGAAACCGAAATCAGCACTTCGTCGTCGAAGAACTTGTGTCCTTTCAACTCTCCGGATCTATGACCCTTAAACATTTCCGTTTGAGATTTCAGGAGAACTCAGGAGTCGCGGAGGATGAATTCAGGAGTCGAAGAACAATATTTAGCCCCACTGCGAAGAGTAGCGGTCATGCTTCAAAACAATATAGAGTAATATAGTGGTTTACTTGCGGCTCGCCATCGATTCTGTGATGTAGCGAAATGACACCCCTGTATAAAAACTTGTGTTCTCCGCTCCGAGTACTTTTGGATATTATCAAACAATTTATCATGTTCTTTATATACGTACATATTTCATCAATTGTTCCCAGAATATTAGAATTTTGAACGATTTCTATGCCCACCTAATTTTTAGCCATCTTGAAGAAAACGCCGGCGACGTTGTGTAGGGAAGCAATGAGGCTCGTGAGGGTTTCCCGCATATTTACCATCAATTCTATATTTGTACTTTCTACTCTAGCGGAAAAACAATAACAGAGGCTGTATAGGTGAATGGCTGTGCCTTTATAAAGGGACTTCCCGTTCAAGTACACTGGTTGGTTTCTTACCCGGTAATCGTTCTCATGGCATCGTTTCTGGACGAATAATCTCATCCAGAGCACTCGTGCCCTTAACGCTTTTCGCGGAAATCATCGCAAAGAGGTCGGCATTGTCTTGTTCCGAGTCAAGCACCGCCAGATGTTGCTCGACTGCTTTTGCGTTTGAATCCTCAGAGCGCAGTGATTAGCGCATTGCGACACAGCGCCGTCAATCGCCACCGTAAGCCACCGTATTCCGTAGAAGGGTGGACGGGTCCACAGAGCTTACCCGATGGCACATGACTGGGCTAAGCTGTTGCTTCGCGTACAGTGCGCTGGTGGGTAACTGACTACACAATGATTCAAATCTTTCAGATTCACGATATTCGGAACGCTTTCGAACTGCTTCATTCTGTTTAGCGTTCTACTAGTTAGACGCCAAAAGGTAAAGGTAAATATGACGGGTTGATCAGTCCCGTAAAGACGCGCCGATGCATTCGTGTTCCCTTCCTTTTTCGTCGAAGCATGGGGAATGCGTATGTGTCCTATACAATGGCTTGTGAGGGTCAGTCACTATACCCAACCAGTTTCTTTACCTTCCCAGACAACGCTGATACCTACTTACTCGATTTCGGAGGATGGAAGGCTTGGTTGCCCTAACAAGTGAGATACGGCCGAGTCAAAGAAACAGGATATTGCATTTTTGTAAGAGAAATGAGAAGTGATAGCCTGCTCCGCCTCGATAACCCTATGCAAAGGCAAATAGGAAAAGGGACACTTCTCGAAGATCACCAGCGAGGGAAGAGTGTGTAGTTAGGTTGTCTTACCAGTATTATATACACCCAAGAAACCAAAAGAAAAATTATGTAGGACTGATCAGGTTGATAGGAGTGGATGAGGTAGAGAGTAAGACGATTTAATGACTGACAGATAGAAGAAGATCTCGCTTTGTGGTTTTGAGGCTTTTAGTCTGTAAATCTTTACAGTATTTATGGATAACGGATTCATTTTTATACAAAAAGGTGTCGAGAATCGATGGCTCGGCCGTTCCAGTGAATGTTTATATGCAGTCGACAGGTACGCAGTATTCACCGACTTTCCTCCTCACACTTAACCCAAGGCACTGCACCTAGTCGTTTCGTTTCTAGGACCAGTGGTATTTAAAAATTATGGGACATTTTGCGTTCAAGCAGACCACATATTCTACATGGTCGTATGTGGCGGAATGAGATCCATCGTTTAAACAGGGAAGGAGGAAGTTTAGCGAAAGAGGTGAATAAAGAAATTGAAACAAGTACACACAGCTTTAGGAGGCAGGTACAGCTGTGGCTTTTCGTTTGGGAATCCCGTTAACTGCCTTTCAGCCGGAAGGCTAGTAGACAGCTAATTTCCAAGCTTGTTGGCGAACTTACTCACACTGATCCGTTGCTGGCACGCTTTCTTCGTTACCTCCTATATACAGAGAGGAAGTGAAATTGGTGATTAACACAAAATCCGGCTTTCTTTCTGGGATGAAAGGCTTCAACCCAAAAAATCAGGCTGAAGTGCTAGTTTCCAAAGGCGATTCTAACCTTAACAACCTGCTGCCATCTGGCGCGAAATGGTGACAGATGAGCCGAATTGCCTACGGGTCAGTGAAAAACAAGGTGTCCCGCTGAAGCGGCACGTTTCATGCCGGAGTTCTGGGCCATTACGTCATCGACAAGCAGGTGTCTCGGTCGGTCCCTAACCAGGTCAGCAGGCGCCGTTTTGCGTGATTTTGAGGGTGAATGCGTCGTCGTCTCACTGATGGATCGCACCTGTTGCTTAGGTATTCTTTTGATGATTGCGCACCGTGCGACATGATCGCCTTATTATCGTCTCGCGTTCGGTACTGATCGTACGCTCCCTCATATAATGAAGGCGTCTTGGGTAATGGATGGGTACAGAAGCGATGTTGGTCGAATGAAAAGACGCCGACCGCTCGACAACAGCATCGGCTTGCCGCTCGTAAACGTGTGCAACACGACCGACTGCGATTGACAGCAGTCGAACACCCACAACGGAATGCACCGACCTGATACACCTGCTACAAATGAATACTTTTTAGTGATTAAAGTAAAGGTAACAAAAACGTAGGTCAATAAACCGAGGCTCATGTGGAAATTCAGATTACTATGCTCCTGAATTCTCCCTTCCTTAAACCTTGATGTGCAATTATTCTGATATAACACGAAACTATACGCTTTCTGTTTTGCGGGTCATAGACAAGAGCTAGTTGAAAGACTTATACAAGTTATTCTGATATAGGTATGCCTCTGCCGAGGTTGTTAAGTGAAAATCTTTAGTAACGACCTTTTCAACCTAGTTGACTCCTTCGGCGGTCTGGATATAGTTCGCGGTTAGTGAACCGACGGGTTACCCCACCAAATCCACTATACAGTTTTTTTGACGAACTCTTATGAACACGAAATGAAACGTATTTGGAAGAAGATAATTCCACTGCTAGAGCTATTGGTTGCCAGAGGTTGTTGATGAGGATTTCCATCTAACAACCTTGGCAAAGGTATATTTACATAAAAACAACGTTAAGATGGGTTAACGTTGTATGTAACTCGATTCTAAATAGCACTCTCGACGAAACCCTATTCAGAACGAAACCTATTCAGAAGGAAACCGCATCCTGCCTGATGCAAAATTTGTGAACCCGACCTTACAGCAACTTTACGAGGAACCAAAAGTTCATTTTTCAAACCACTTTCACAATTTCAACAATTTTATACAACTTATTATGTGATCTTTCCTAACTTCACAGTTGTGATGCTGAAATTCCAACATTGAAAACAATTTTTATACAACTTATCTACAGATCAATTTTTCCTCACCTCAAGCATAGATCATATTTTACTCACTACAAAAAGAATATGTTTCGTCGTTATACGATGACAAGACCTTAGTTCCCGTTTCGTTTGATAAAATTTAAATCGTTTGAGATTCGGATACATGCCAAACCAACAGTTCAACAGCTGATACACCCTCCCTCTCTAAGCTTCTTCTCTTACAATTCGAATTTTCCTTTTCCTTAGAATCCCTCTATGGGAAATTGTTTCACATCTGACATGTGTCGGTCATCATCATACAGTTTCCTAAGAACTCGAGCGTGTGCTGAGGCGACGTTAACGACTAGGTGGTTGCGAATTAGCAAAGCTGACCGCCGTCGTTAACGAGCTACTCCGTCGCTCGTTAACATCGGTCATGATGACTCGAGCAACAGCAGCATTCAAATAGTCGACCGACACAGAAGAGAAGGTCGACAGTTGCATAATACGACCGAGTCACTCGTGTCTATGACCTTAATATGGCGCCATAATTGAGAGAAAGCAACACACAACATATGGTGGGTTCATTAGAAACTACTGCAAGTCCTGGGATTCCGCGAGCAAAATGCACCTCTTCAGCGACAAATCAGCTTCAAATTGCCATAGAAGACCTCGGAAAGGGCTTTCTGTCAGAAAGTGGTTCAGTCGAATGCACAATAAACTGGTAATCGTCACTTTGGTCGTCTTGGTGAAGTGTTTCTTTATCACATGCTTATTTAAGGGTATGGACAAAACGAGTAAACATTACTGTACTTCTTGCTGTACTAATTGTCTAATTGTCAGTATTTAACTGGTTACTGTGTACACATTTACATGTTCTTGATTGTTTTGTTTACCTTTCCGAAATCAAATTCTGATGGGTATCTTGGCAGACATTTACAAACCTTTTACAATGTTTCCGATGCCACTTTTCCTTCCAGCCCGTGCGCACTCGCTGTTCCTATGTGTCAGTAGTGAATTGAAACGGTTCAATGGGAGACGAGTTCAATTACATCAAAACCCAGCTGCAGGGGTATGTGTTGTCCAGTTAATGATAGATATTGTTTTGGTCTTCTGGCTCTCTCTCTCTCTTTATTATACTGGATATTGTTTTCCTGATGGAGAACTTAAATAAATTTGATTTTTCTAACGAATACAGCCCTGCGTAAGAACAAAACAGCGATTTGAAATAGCTACAATTCTTCTGGTGAGCATTCCTAACAGAAACGACGACAACTAAAACTTCTATGAGAGTTGAAAACTGACCAAAAGAAAACGAAATGAAGCTCAAATGATAAGACGTCTAGGACACTATAGGGTCGAATAAAGCAGACAATTAAGAAAGAGTACTCTCCATTTCACGAAGTCTGATTCAATTGAATCATTGAACCATTATTCCCAGTCACAATGAATTGCTATTCATGACAATTTAAAATAACCTAGAACGTCAAATAAACTTGATGAGGGAGGCTGTTCTCGTATGTATCTGAACTAGGAAAAAACGTAGACACTTCCGATTCTCAAAAAAGATTCACTTTTTCCCCAATCGGTTCCATCTTCTGTCAAGACCCCGAAAAACACACCTCAATCTCTTGCAGCTTTCAAGCAGTATTATTCTATTCCAGACTTGGAAATGTCAAGATTGTCCTCAATTTCGATACATTTCAAAACAAGCTCCCTCGTCGTTTTTACTTTCAATAGCATTTGAAGTACCTGGGAATCACGTATACAGGGATCCCGAGTTTCAGTTTCATCGCTGTTTTCAGCATTTCCGCTTCAGGATGACGGCTGGCCGCCGTTATCTGGGCACCACCGCGACCACAGGTTGCTTTTCGAGACGAGCGGTGACAGGAGGTGAACACCCTCCAATCATTCCCTGATAACGCTAGAATCGTACACAACGATTTGCCGCACAAGCGCTCCCACGAAGGAGCAAGTGGTCCTTGAAGGAAGGATAAGCATGATCTCCGTTGACAAGAAATCTGCTCATTGAAACTAAGTGAAGAGTGGTTAATTTTGAAAATCGTTCAAAATTTTTGGATGATGATCCTCAACAACTGAACGGCGATCTCTTTCTTATACAGTTGTTGCATTTGAAACAAAGCGTAATGTGTTTCAGACATTTGCAGTTTTTTAACAACCAATTTGGGTTCATAATAGATGTCGTCGTGCTCCAGAGGTTGCGGTTCCAGCGAACCCGATTCTAGGAGATTCCGAGTCTCGGATCGGGAACGAGTTCCTAACCCGTTCCATCCTCCTTGGATTCATTATTCTTCAACCTCTATCGACGTCAATAAATGAACATCTGAATTGTGAACTTTGTATTGGAACGCATTATACCCCATAAAGGTACATTCTTTATCAAACACTTTAATTATCGCGTCGCCCTTTCTCACTAACTCACGGGCCACGTCGTCGTCGTACCGTGAAATTCCCCAGAAACATCCGAAACCCATTAAAAAGCACAAAGCCGGCTGCTTGGAACCCGTTTAATTGTCCAACCGACACGAACATCCGTTCAGGTTGGCCTAGATAGGCTGCGGTACTGGGCTACCAACCAAACTGTAAATGATTCTTTGCTTCTTCGTATCAAAATCAAACTGCTATAGGAGTTCACGATCAATATAAAGAAAGAATTTGAAATAACGAATACATTCTAAGTGCTCAGATTCATGGTTTATGATTTATTTATGAGTCTTTTTATGAACGAGGTTGCTTGCAAATCTGGTGGAAATCAAAGACGCTTGAAATCACTACATTCGAATTTTTCGGGAATTTTAGATCTGTTTTATACTTTTCAATTGGTACCGTGCGTTGTACCTTTATCTGGAGCTCATGGTCCATTTTTAGTGCAGTGAGGTGTACCCATCATAGAGATCATCATTATTTTGTGTTTCTGTTTACTTTCCCTATCTCTAGATCTCCTCCTCGACATTGAATTTATTTGTGTTTAGTTAGTCAATTATTTCAATAAGTTCGTTCCCGTAATGAGGAATTATTTGAAACACAAGTCTTATATACTCTTAGCAACCACTGGAGAAATAAAATGTATGTACGTACGTTCCTAATTGCAGACGATCCTGATATCTGGAGGAGATGAAATTTCTAGATTTGTCTTTTGGAAACGCCGCCTGCAAGGAAATTGTAGAAAAAAGTATCAGCCGCTGATAACGGTGTCTGGGACAGTTGCAGTCATTTGGTTTTTCACAGTCATTAATGAAATGTGGTCCCTATTTGGGATAAAAAAATCCCTTGTTTCCAGTGGACCTATGGACGATCCATATGAGATCTTTTCGAATTGGGTCGAGCTCATCGAAGTACTTCCTTGCTGAAATAGCGTTATCGTCTAGAAGAGAGGTTTGCGGTGAGTAGGATTAGGTGTTGGTGCAGGTGAGAGTACTTCTGTTTTGGATTCACTTCCCCTAGCGTAGTGGCGTAAACGAGAAAACACTTCAAGGGAGATCATTATAAATTTTATAATAAGAAGTGTAAAGTTCTCACTTTCGACAAATCGTACTAGTCGCAGTGAGTCCGTGTATTTGTGCTGCACGGGGGCGCTTTCCATAGACGCTAGTAATCAGACGATTATTTCTGACCCCCGACTCCGTTATCAGCGCCGGTCAAGCTTAGTCAAACCCGCGATTTCTCAAGAGACCGTGGGATAACATGTTCAGAACTGGAAGTATTCTTTCACAACGACATTCACCATTTTTGGAAAGATGTTAGAAAGTAACTACGCAGATCAGCCGAGAACGAAAACTCTGAGGTCCTCAGTAAGGTGGTGCTATAGTGTTTCACCCCAAACAGACATGAATACATGCGTTATTCTAGCAAATTTTTCAACACAGTTTTTAAAAGCTTTGTATATGTTTCTTTTTGTTCCAAGTTTTTTTAGGTTTGGCCACTAAGATAATATCTATAGAATATTAATATAATATTACCTCCGGGATAGCATTTCTGGTGTTCGAGGGTTATTCTGTTCTATAAACTCCTAAGTGCTTGGGTATGACACAGGCAGAAGGTCCACAACGACAACCTGCAGGACTAAATTATGAGAACATAGTCATTCAAATTTTGTTTATACATCAGTAAAACAGAAATGGAAACCCTTAAAAAGCAAACATAGTAAATATATAAAGATTAATCCTACAATGTTACGTCATTTAGCGACGGTGTGCTTAAAAAACAGCAGTCAAGTAAAAGTTTTCTTCCATTTCAAACATGGAGGTATCATTTGTGTACTCCAGAATTTGCTCATAGTCGTGAGCAGTAGCATAGCATAAACTATATAGACAAAATACTGTAGAATGAATGAAGCCAATAGCCAATATGGCACAAGGGTTGTTGACAACTTGAGGTTTGTTAATAACTTACCCACCTTTACCCACCTTTGAGGCTCCGATACGTCACTCTCCGTGGATTTGCGGAATCGTTAGCCGAACAAACTTGTACCATTTTGACTAATGGGCTTCATTCATTCTATTACGCATACTAAGATTCAGCATGCCAAAATTCAATCAGTAGACAATGTTTCCTCTTCAGTCTATTGCCTGTTTCAAAGAATCGTGCTAATGATTTCGATCATTTCAGGCGTAGTCCAAGTCAAAAAATCATAGACTGATAGAAACATCTCGCGTTCCGCATGACTTGATCGTTCGGTACTTTGTCAGCGAACCAATTACCACCGATGGACCTTACGCGCGTTCGCCCCGCGATAGCGCAGCGGTCATTTTACTACTGATAAAATGTTGCCTGTTTCGGTCCATCCCGTCCCTACCAACTGATTTTTTTTAGTGGCAGTTATATTCCCGTCGCATGCCCTACCACTAAATATCCGCCTTCAGTTGGTATTCCATCAGGATTCGTTATATTATATTTCAACTTATAAACTTATATATTTGTTAATAATTTACTTTTTTAAACGTTGTAAATAAGTTTGATTTTTTGTTCAAATGTTGTAATTGAAGAACAAATTATAGCCCATAGAGGATGTCCTCGTATATAGGGAAAAAAGAAAGAGAAGAAGGAAAAAGCATAACCTAAAAGTTGTCTAGGAAAGAGTGAAGATTTCAGCCAATAGGCGACTGAACAGAACTTTGTATGTAATACATTAGCGGCACCCCGAAAAGAATTTAAAGAAGTATTGTCTTTCATCATTCCTCCCTGTTCATGATTCAAATTTTTTATCTTCTGTCAGCTCTCCTGTATTTGATAAATTAGAAAACCTTGTCATATTTTCCTATTTTTAGGACCTTAAGGTTGTTCTAATGCTGTTCTTAGAACCATTCACTTCATGCGTTCTTATTATCCTGTTCGTGGACCTATTTTCCCACCGCCCTCTATCGAACTAATTCTAGGGTCATCTAGAAAATTCAAAGTAAAGAAGGGTTCTTTAGCTGGCTCACGTAGTCAAGCAATTAGGAAATGGTACGCGCCTACATATCCTGATCAATCTTGAACTTTTTGCTTTTCTATTTCATCCTTGCATGGAAAAAGCAGCTAAGATCCATAACACTAACAAGGATTCCTCGAAGGTGATCACTTGTCCTCCAAGCAGCGAAAATTGTACGCATCTGAGTCAACCAACTAGTCGTAAGGAAAACTGGTGAGGAAGAATAACAACGAAAGGGTTGAGTTGAACTTTAAATATAATCTTTTTTTCGAAGTTGTAGGCCCTTCTACCATTCGCAGCCATTTTTCTGACTGTACTTTTCAGTATCAGGTAGAACGAAGTTCTCAAACGGAGGACGTCGTTGGCGCCAGTGACGGAGTCGTCTCGGCTCCGACCTCTCCGTATCGCCTATGTGGGGGCGAATAAACCCCCTAAATGCTTCCGTTCCACCAACATTCAATTCCACCCATCATATCTTCTGTACGTCCATCCATTGCTATGCCGTAATGGTCTCCAGTAGCCGTTGAGTGCCTGACCTGCTCTGCCGGCATCTTTCTCTTTGTCTGACGAGTTGCCACCGGCGAACTTCGCCGGCTTTCGCCTTTGCTCATAAGTCATCAAGCAACAATAGGACCATTGATGGGATTGGCTATTAGCACTCACTGCCAAATCATACATCGCCATATGCTTAGTAGGACAATGACAATAACCACACAAGTTTACGGCTGTAGTCTCAGCAATCATTTCCCTTATTTCTCGTGGATCCTCATTTTTTCGCCAGGAATTCTAGAGGTTCTCTTCACAATAATCAAAGACGGGTATCATCGAAGGCGAGAAGCTATAAACCTACAGTTTCAAGGAAAATGGCAGTATGGGAAGACGAGGTTGAAATTAGGGATAAGGATTGCGCATTCCCGGATTGTTGCTGATACAAGTCTGCTGTCCCACAAGGTCTCAACCATGCTCCAAAATTGACTGCCCGCTGTGTTCGCCGACCTATCAAAATGATGTGTGAGAGAGTTTGGCAGCTGTTTCTCACCGGCAGTTGATAACCCCGGAAAGGGGTAATAGGGCTACAGGAGAAGGCTTATAAATAGTCTTATTTATTAGATGACGTGATAAGATTGTCAGTAGTAGCAGCGATTTCGACAGTGGCGATTAATTCTTTTCACAAAAATGGGGCCGATATCCGAAAAAAGACTGTTCGAGGTAGCTCTGTTGCCATTGGATAGTAATGGCTCAATAATTTAGCGTTGTCATGTATGTGCTTGAATCAGGGTTGATGATAAACTTCATGGCGGTTGGGTTAGGTTAAAAAATTTTGGCTAGCTGCAAATCCCTTCCAGAAGCTACAATGATGCTGGGCTAAATTCATTGGTAATTTCTTGGTAGTGTTGTCAGCTTTCGAAGCTACTGATGCTCACTGAATGTCGATATCAGTACGACATTGACAGCAGTTTATGGTACATTCATTTGCGACTTTTCTGCGAAGAAAAAAGGAAATTGATTCCATTGACTTACTCCCGGCAATATGGAAAGGTCAACCTGCGAGTTGTATTCCTGCCCTTCCTCCTCGTCTTAGAACTAAGCTCAAACAGCAATACAAGCAATAGCGCAAGACACATAACAATATAGTTAAAAAATTCAAACTTAAATGTTACTAGGAGCTTTAAGGTCAAGAATTTTAAACTTGAAGGTAACTAGATTTGTCGGAGTGTAGCTGTTTGCGGTGGAACCTCGACAGAACGCAATCGACTGATCCTCCAAACTCATTAAAGTTCTCCGAAGTGTTCCTGTATTAACCAGCTACCAGTCCAATTATCTTATTTTAATTCAAATAAGCGTTGAATTTTTGAACTCAAAGCTTTGAATTCAAATCTTTCACTGCGACTTGGCGACCTTCACAACTTAGTGGCCGTAACTTTTCAAAAGAAAGCGCATGATTAAAGAAAAAGAGCTAGAGCCGACAAATTGGAGCGCAACGGGCCGTTTAGCGTTTTGATGCCCTCCAATTACCTCTCGTCATTCACCGTTACAGAATCGCTCTAGCATTTCTGCAGGATACCTTAAAACAGCACCTTGGAAAAGATGCTCCGAAAAACTTCCGAAATGAAACAATGTGACCTCGCGGACTTTCACCTTCGCAGACGACCTTGTTGAAACCAGAACTTCTTTTTCTTGCGTCTAAAAACAAACTGATTCTCTTCACACCTGAATTTTCGAGCTGATTAGGATCAGGTAATCTCTCACTGTCACCCTCAAGGCTTCACTCACAGAAATAAAAAAAATGTCGGGGTGAGAAAGGAAAAAACATGGGAATAAATTTGTGTAATAGTTTGAGTGAACAGAGCTTCTACGATGAACAATGGGAGAGGAAAGCTGGCATTTCCGTTGAATAGCACAGCCCGATAAACCTTTTTTGAAAGTCAACTAAAATGAGCGTGGATTTTTTTTGCAATTTTCTTTCTGATTCAACTTCGAAAGGCAAGGAACATTGAAAGGTGGTTTCAAAACGAGAGGATGTGCAGTTCGCTAAATGTTGTTTTAATAAATAAAGCTGAAAGTGTAACACTTTTTGAATGCGCCTACGTCAACTTATTTAATTAGGCCACAATTCCTTTGCTAGAGCACCAGAGCACTGATGGCTGCAAGTAAAAAGCAGCAGATAGCAATGAATACGAAAAGTTGTAAAAGATAGCAAAAACCAGGTAGTGAGGTAAAATTGGATATGGATCCTCAACATTTAGGTTCAATCTTGATTTAATAGAACAAAAAATTAATCCGATTTTTCCTATGGATGTTTCGGTAGGTACCTTTGCGTTGAGCGACATTTTACATCGGACAATAACTGCAAAAAAGTTCATGATGAAACCACACTAGCACCGATTTCTTTGTCGGCAAACAGCTTCAACTACGCCTTTTTTTCGTAGAATAGAATGAATTTTATCTAATTCATTATCATGGCTAATTTGAAATTCAAATACAACCTACTAGATAATAATAAATGCGTGATAACCAAACAGCTAGTTCCGTTCATGTCATTTATGATTTTGTGAACTTCACGCATCTGTACATATATGATCACCCCTCCTCCGGCTGGGTCAAAAATTCTTGTTTTTACAGCTAGTCCATGAAGGTGCATCTGACAATTAGACCAACCAACACATGGCCCTAATAGACGTTTGTCAGATGGATGTGGTGGCATGTGACAACGATGTCATCACGTCGATTTGCGCCGATCGAACCCCACCGATACCGATCTTTGCGCTTATCTGCTGTCGTACCTGACTGTGGTGATATCAGCCACGACTATCTGATCGAACTTCTCAACTCACGCACCCACGACGTGTTTTTCATCGTCATGTTTATGTTGAGGCTGTCAGAATCCATGAATCAATTTCAGGAGAGCGTAATGGTTGACGGACGGTGGCTAACTGACTAACAAGTTGAGCCTAATGATACTACCTTGCGCTAAAGCTGAGATATCGCAAGTAAGCGCAGCTCACTGGACTTTTCATTGTTAGCTAATTTTCGAACCTCCAGGAGCGTGTGAATCCATGTACAACAAATTTTATGCATCCAAATCTTCTCGCGACTTGGTGGTGTGGCGGTTTGGAATAACGTTGTCCTTGGTGGGCCCCAGACGTGGGTTCGATTCCCGCTTGAGCCCGAGTTTTCAAAGCATCTGGCCTTTCCGGTTGTTTTCGTCTATGTGCAAAGTCTTCGACTCTAAGAAGTCATAATTTTTTGAGGAAGTGCACTGTGTAGTGATAAAACAATCAACGTGAATCATCTACAGAGTAAGAACACCTAGGCTGACAGTTGTTGAATATAATGTATTTGAGTAGAAGAACTGTCCATGCCCTCAACAGCCCTCCCTTTCAGCTGGGTCATGTGTTGACGGACAATTCCGGATTGCCCGTCGTTGATGGTAGAGGTCCGAAAAAACTCTGACGAAGAGGCAAATGAAAACGACTCCACACCTCTGTGCAGGTCCCACACAGCCCCTGACCAACAAAGAGGCCCACGGCGCGCACTGATTAACGACTTGCTGGCGAATTTCACGTTTTTTGTCTCGCAGTCGACGATCTGTACGGCCCATGTGGGTTGGTGCGGTGCTGATGCGAGTGCGCGAAATGAATTTGTGGTCGAAAAAAACATCGAGGAGGGCCACGAAGGCCACACTTTGGCGTCTGTCGTCGTCGATGAGTACAAGAAATCGCCGTCCCGTTTGCCAACACAACGCCTTCTCAACGGCCCGCTGTTTCCGGCCGCCGGAGCATTCCGATGACCCCATTGCCCAGTGCGCCGCAGCAGCAGGTCTCTCTGGAACCAGTGCCAACCACGGCCGACCACCTGTTTCGTCTCCTCCTCATCAATGCATGAGCATCACCAGCTGTTTATGAAGAATAGTAGAAAAAAAGGAAGACCTGGGTTGAATAGTCCAACGAGCTAAAATAAAATTAAGAAAGTTAAAGGAGTCGGCGTTGGTCAGTCCACAAGTACGCGCCGCCACATTCGTGTTCCATTCAGAATACTACGGCAAAAAGGGCAGGAATATAGAGAAACACACATGGAGGGGTTCTTAGGAAGATAATTCGAGAGAATTACACGTCCAATAGAGACCGTTGTAACAGTGGTGAAATAGAGTAGTAATAAACCCAGTGAAAGATTAAAACTTTGGTGACGCTGCTAGTTCAAAATTTCTAGAAAATTTCTAGGTTCTCACTTACCGGGTGCTGTGCGAGAAGTTCAAGAACACGAGGCTGTGCAGAAGAACCCCAACATTATCGTTCACATTCTTTCCATTGTCCGTGAACCAGACTCCCGATGGCACGGAAACACTGAGTGTTCCCAACGATGTTTCCACTGAAAACAATGCCCCAAGATCGTCCTTCCTTCTTCAGCACTACCGCCTCTCATTCCGTCACTGTGGAATACTTTGTAAAAGAGTTTCCTGTAGACGAAAGTGCTTAGATCTACTCTTAAGCACGTGGTAGCGCCCTCGCCTCCTATTCAGGACCGTAAGAGCATGGTTTCATCGTCGCTCTCCACGACTTTCCACTGAAACGTCCTCGCGGGTTTAGCACAGATGTAAGCGGCTATAAGTTGATCTGTTGATCCATTCAAATGAAATGAATTCATCTGAAATACAGTGTTTGCTGCTCTTTAGAATAGATGAGTCTTCGAGGGCACAACGTAGACTGTCAGTGTTGGATCTGTTCCACCTTATCCTTGCTCGAATCACGAGAAGGGTGTGGTGATTTTTGAAAGCCACAATAGTGAGCAGCTCTGACCGTTGTACTGGATGAAATGGATACCGCGTTTGTCGAAGTACGTTGACCAATGGCTGCGCAGCTGATTGTCTACCGATTCCTACCCCGTAGAGTAGTGAGGTAATCTCTCACTGCAAGAGCAAGGAAGGCTGCAAGTGACAATTACAATAACCCCTTATATCCCTTTCCCTTATGTTTGAAGGATGAGAAGGAATCGATGATGTCGAATGTTTCTCTCATTGCCACTGCCACACGTACCTTTACCGTAACGGCTCGGTGTGTTGATGTTTTACCTCATCGTCATCACGCTAATCATACCCGACCGATATGGTGGTAACCCATCGCAGCGGTTTCATCGTGCAGTCCGATGTACCTCTGCTACCCACGGCAGCATGAATCAGGTCGGTTTTTGTATTTCGGTAATAGGTTGGGCTTGTCATCTCATAGCAGCGTTGCTGTGATGCCCTTTTCGTCGGCTTTTTTCGCGTTCTTTCGTTCCTCCCTTAACGCCCCAGCATCTTCGCTGCTGACCGTTCAGCAGTTTGAATTTCTCGCACAGCCCCCGTCGAATTCGTCCAATAAATTTCGCATCACACAGAGAACATCTCAGAAAAAGTCCGGAGAAAAACTGTCACTGAGAACAACTGCAAAGTTCTGGAAGTGACACCATCGTGGAGGAGGTACTGGGACATGGGACCATTCAATGCAGCTAAACGGCCCATTCTGCCGGTAATGGTCATTCAGCGGATTAACTGCAGATTAGGGATACGGGACTGTGACACCGTGTCAGATAAATATGCTGCAACTTGTCTCAGAGCCTAGTAAATGACATTGTTGGTGGATCGTATTCAGAAGAGAATCCATCCCTTCCTCTACACATATCGAGTCCATTTTTCTCAAAAAGTTAGAGGTCAGTATAGACCAGCTTCTAGAAGAGCTCATCGGTGACATCCACCGAAGGGACATGGGCGTTTAGCCTCAAGAGAAATTGAAGACTGGTGGGTTAATGCAGAATCTTGCCCGAACAGATGGATGAACGTGAATGTAACGAAATTGACACCATATGCAGAGTATGGTAGTTGGACAAATCGGGCATCGGACCGGACAGTCGGGTGGGTACTGAAAATGATGGAAACTTAGTTGTAGCGAGGTCAAGGCAAACCTGAACCCGTAGGTAAACCTTCAGTGAAGCCATACCAGATGTATTTTTGTCTGTTCTCCCTGAAGCTCTTCATCGAGAGAGACAAAGAAATCGGACAGTTCTAAGGATTTAGGTACGTTTCCCCTAAACGAATGTCCTCATACAATTATTCCCTCGTCGGTCTTGAAAATAACCGGTAGCTGACAATTTTTTGAGATTTCTTAGCGCTGCTGCAAAGATCGGATGACCCCATGGGACAACAAGTAGGTTTGGCGGGTCCATCTCCCATCTACGCCACCTGTCTTATGATAACCTAATTGCTTTATTTGCCCTCCGATCTCGGCAATAATGCGCGCAAACTCCACTTACCGGAGTGACATGACGGCTTAGGGGAGCGTTATCGCAATTGACCGCAGCCCTCCCCTACGACTACGGCTAACACCTGCGTTGCGCAACCTATCACTGAACTGCGACACGCTGCACGGAGACTGTGGAGGAGCTATGGACACATAGCGCAACTCCGATTGTAACCAAATCGCAATCGGTTTTGATTGCCATATTGCGCCAGACCAGCTCTCTGACGTGTGCAATGGGGTTTAGTGAAATATGTGGGGATAAGCTTAAGGGGCCCACAATCCTTTTGGTATTGCCTAAGCAGGGCGAATCTGCTAGATAGCCAGAGTTAATCTATAGAGCATTATTACGGCTAACGTTTTGGTACGAACACCTTAGTGAGAGCTAGGAAGCACGGGTTTGATCCGAGTTAAGTTTGAAAAGTCATTTGTTCAAGAAACATTTCGGGTCAAATTGAGGAGCGGTAGAGTGGCAAGAGAGGAAATGCAGTGTAGGTAACATGACCGTCCAAATAGTTAGTGGTAGAAAGCGTATCCAGCTGATTACAGCTAAAGTATTACACCTAACTCATACTAAACTTCAAACCAACGTTCAAGAACAGTTGCTGTTGAAAATGGTAAATCAGTTGAGGTCAAGCTACTGCAATGTCCAAAATCTGATAAATTCCAGCTTCCTCCTGCATAACACCGGTTTTTTCTCACTAAGTATATTACCAGCAATGCGAGCCTTTCCGTCAATAATACCTACCACATTTTCCTTTTTCGCAACCTATTGTTTTCGCCGTTTAGGCACATGCCTCTTTTGGCAGAAGAATCTGGTTGTGTATTCAACTATTCAACACAAATAAAGCTCTCCAACCACCACCGTAACCTGTAAGAAGACTAAGAAGACCTAAGCTCTTAGCTACTCTATCGCACCCACCTGTTGCCCATAACCTCGTCCACAACTAATTGTAAGACTCAGGAAGTTAAGGGGTGGCCAGCTGTTTGTTAGAAAAGAAGCAGTAGTTGACAAGTTAAATAGACCGAAGAAAACATTGGAAAAATAGGAGTTCTCTCACTATCAAAACTCGGATTCGGTGCAGGCTGTTGGAGATTTAATTAATAATTTTCATGCTATCTGAAATTGTTAGGTGGAAACAAACGGTTTGGCGATTCGACCTACTCTTCACCTTCAAAGGGTAATACACGTCCAGTGAGTTAGCGTCACCCGCAATGTTACCCCGTCAGGAGCAGTATCCATTGTAGAATTCCTTAGTGATTGTAAAAAAAAACTCCAAATAAGACCGCATGCTCGTGGCCGGATATCCTGGCGAGATGCTTGCCTCCAGGCGAAACATCAGCCTATTCAATCAAGTTGTGATCTATAACCTCGGAAGACGGGACAATTTTCTAGAACAGTCGACACCCACATTCAAAATGAACCTGAATTGCCAGATGGGGTGGTCCCAGGAAGGACCTGTTCCCGGAAGTTCCCGATGAGAACGTGTAAGACCAAGTCTTCCCCGGTACAGAGGTCCATACATAAGGCACATTTTGGGCGTCCTTTGGCCATCTTCCCACTGTCCCCTCCATCGGGCGACGTCCACTATCTTGCCATCGTTGCAGTTCGCTCCTCATTAGGCGAGGGTATATCTAATAAAATTTGCACTATTATTTATAATTTATACACCCAGCTTATTTTTGCAAAGCTATTGAGTAGGTCTGACTTACCCTGCTGACCAGCCATCTTCGCCACCCACTATGCCAGGTAAAATTTCGGCAGCATCGTCAAATCCTCATATTTTAGTAATTGAGCATTCGTAGGCTTTGCATTTGTATACGCAAATTAGTGAAATTGAAAGCCTTCGTAATCATTGAAGAAATCACCGTCTCCTATGTAAAGTAGCAGCGCTTATTTTTCCGCAGTCAATATTTTACCCTTTCTTCAACAAGATCAGATTTCGATAGAATTTCCAAAGAGGAAAGTCTGACTATTCTCCCACTATCAAAGTAGAAATAGTCGTGCTAGCAAAATTGAAACAAAAACTTGGACTAAACCAATCTGAATTCGTTTGCTAACTCTTGCCTGGCAATGTTGAATCTAACAATAAGAAGCGCCTCCGCTTGAGGAGACAAATGAAGCAGAACAAAAGCAAAAAATCCTTTTTTCACTACCTACTTATGTACCCACCTCTTGTTACTCTCACAGCGGCAAGAGATTTTACGATTTAACACAACTAGTGACATGGAGTAGATTTGGTAGAGCTACATAACGAATGTAGAAAAGAGTCGTGGCAAAAATAAGTGGTAAAAAAATTGTAAAACAAATACGTGAGCTTCTACTTACTACGTCAAGCTGTCCATTAAGTTGATAAAATATGCTTCAATCATCATAAATCAATGCTAATCTATTAATTTGAATCGGTTCCATGGACGTCAATCCCCTTATAGGCAGCAAACGCCTTTTAGGAGAACTCATGAACAGTCAACCATCCTCTAATCTTGCAGAATTCAAAATTTCCTTCTCATTCTCACCATAATCATTCTTCGTATTCTCAAAAAGCAGAGAATTCAATTCTTAGTGATCGTATATATTCAAAAGTGCCCATTTCTTTACGCCACGAACTCTGAGGGTGGAGGGGAGGAGATTCGGTTATTTTAGGCTCGTGGATTTTATTATGAAATCGTTAGTAAGTATTAAAACAATTCACTTCGCACGACGTACCAGACGATTAATACGAGTGCGTCTTCAGCTTCGTTGTGCTCAATCCAAGGCAGTTAATATGAAACAATTTTTGTTTTGACTAAACAGACGGTGATCACCAGGTGATACGGTGGAGACTGTGTCAAGTAAGCAAGTGATCAAAATTCGAGCGATCAAACTTCTTCCATGTATCGGTATGATCGCTGAGCACTCTACAGCGAAAATCTCTGGTGTGTTGTGTGTCGTTATTAAAACATGACAACAGTGGAAAAAACGAACACACCGGCAACATGAAGCAAACTCCATGATCAAGTGCTAAATTTGGCGGTATCGGCTCTTCCTTAGAAGCGATGGGATCCGTTATATGGCTTTTTTCCTCCATTCGAATATAAAACAACAAAATCGAATTGATATCTACGGATTTCCTCGAGCGGTCGGCAAATTGTGGTCATTGTCATCACCCTTGTTCTGTGGGTTTTCCCATGGCGATCACCCTGGGTAAATAAGCTACACTGGTGATCCGCTGTAATTACCATCGACCATATGTACTTGATGAGCGCGAGGTGTTTGTGAGCCTATGGGGTGAGTTCTGAGTGGAGTGTCTCCAGGGGCGATGTCACACAGCAGGTGGTGCTGACCCAACCCTGTTGATCAGTTGATCATCTAACGGGACAAGGGTTACCCAGCCGAACCGAAGACATTCCTACAAGGGAAACATAGCCGTTCGAGCCTCGCACCATAACACACAAATGTCCTCGCATGGCCTCATCGGACGACGGTGGGAACGAAAGCATCTGATGAGCATCTGACTTCCGGTGATATTTGAATACCGGCCCAACCTGCTGAATTTGGCGAGCGGTTGCAGCGATGAGTTAGGGTTGGATTTTCGTCTGGAGTCATGTTCCGGGCTTGTCGAAATGAGAAAGACCCTTTCACTCAGAGCTCAGCGGCGTTATTCTCCATCACTTGAAATAAGGAAGACGTTGCCACCTGGGTTCACCCCGGTATTCCTGACCTCCAACCCTGTCATTACCACTACGTCGGTGTGACGTCGGTTGTTCAGAAACCCTATGGGTATAGAGCACCTTACGCCTTAGCCCTAAAGCCACCACCTGTGGAAATCATCCGAAAGAAGCCCGAAACCTGAAAACCCTGGCCCTTAGGGCATTAGATCATGGCACTCACCGACACCACACACTGATTTCGCGCCACAACCGCATACTGACGCTTTCCGCGCTGGTGATGATCTCTCTCGTTAGCGCATCTATTGTGCGACGGCGCCGCTGCACACGGGAGGCGAGGTGAGTCGTTGTTTTCATTCCTGTTTTCGGTTAACGACAGTTCTTTTTGGCATGTTGGGTTACCCAACATGGGTATAGCCCCTTAGGGTCAACAACGGCGTAGAAGTTGTTCTGTCCAGTTGGCTACATTGACTGGTTTTGATCAAACACTGTGACTGTTCCCACTTGAAGGAGTTGCGAAACCGCACAACTTTGGGGATGGTATACCTAAATCTGGTGAGATCCGGGCATAGATGTCTTTTGGTCAATTTGGAAGAGTTCAGAAGAGGGTTTCTCACTAATATTGCGGAAGAACTGTATTTCTACTGTTTGAAATCGAATCTGGTCGAGCTTTCCTAATTACTACCCGATTCTTTGTTGGAAGAATGTCATTGACGATAAAATTTATGGCAAAGGTTTCTGTCACGAAAAATGAAGAATCGACTCCTGTCCAAAGCGAAAAGCTGGACCTTCATATCCCCATTCTCCCGCTTTTCCTTAGATTTGTTCCTAAACGTCAAGATTCCTATTAAGTTTTCTATTCCCATAATTTTCAAATTATCCATAGTTGACACCAAATGTCACTCTTCTTTTTAATGGCAGCAGTTTGCCGAATATTTGTCTATACAGTTACAAATTTTGATATTCGAAAGTTGTGCCATCTAGCGAGTCTATAGAAGCGCTTAGGACTAGGGTTTGTAATAAACTGATATGCTTTTCGCAATGACAATGACGCCGAAGGAAAAATGTTTCTTTTCCATTTCCTTTTTGACTTGAGATTGATCAAAATCGATTACAATCGATCGCAACTGCTGTCATCCTTGACGGGAAGGCTGGAGGAGGGGTGCAGCTTGGGGTTGTGGATAAGGTGATCTCACCGTACAGAGCCAGACTTGGGTACTGACATCCCAAAAACCATCAAATAGAATTCATTAAAGTGAGTGATTTCGGTGGCCTGGAGTGCGGCGAGAGTTGCGAAAGTTTGATTTTTCTGTAGAAAATGCATCCTACAGGCTGACGAAGTGGTTCCATGGAACTACAGAGAGTTGGATGCCAATCAGAGAATCATTCAACAATTTTTGTACCACCTACTGTGCTGCTTTCCACTCAGCCAATAACCACCTCTATTCTATACCCGAAACTGAAGTTTTTACCGCATTCTGTAGCGTATGAATATATAAAGAAGCCACCGCTGATCGTATCAGTCGTGTTTTCACAATCCCACTATATGATGTTGTCAATATCTGATGGGCATTGTGTGCTGTCGTTACCACGGAGCTGTCAGTCCTCGCTCTGCCATGTGCTATAATTCGCGTCCCAGTTTCGCTGCTATTCGTTTTAATAAAGCAAGTCGCTGGTGGTGGCAACAAAAGCCTGGCTGGGAAAATTTGGGTTTATTGTTGTAATGTTTCTGCTACCGTCTCTCTATAGTAGGTTGAAGCTGATTTCCCTTCATCCGTAGTGCTTTTTGAAACTTTTGGACTGGTGGTTGTGGTCGTTCTTCAGCCCAGTTTTCTTCTGCCCCTCTATCTCGTCCTTAGTGGAAGTTGTTCAGTGAATTTTTAGTGTTTGATTATGTAACTACGACACTTAGACTAAAAGGTTAAACAGGATAAAAAATATCAAGATTTTATAATACATTAATATCGATATACCTACTGCATTATTTTTACTACAGTATATTCTTTCGGGTCAGGTAGCTAGTTCTATCTGATCAGCATCACCAGAAAACCCTGTATCTTCTTTAGCTAAACCACGTGTTCTGGGCGTTTTTCACCAGCAATTAACTCTATGAAATTTCGTGATGGGTCACCCATAACTGAATAAATGCTTCTACTTTACGCGAGGAGGAACATGTCCATGACTAGCTATAATCTATAATTGGAACAGATAATTAGAAGGATTTTTAATTCATTTCCCGCCATGTATATCGTATCAACATAATACAATTACTGTTCTTTTTGCTTAACAGTATTTTCGTGGAAGTTTCTGCGTCGGCTCTTGAAAGGCCGTTTCTCGAGATTTCTCCAGTCAATGCGTATTTGTTCTGTGCAGTGTGGAGCAGATCCACCTATAATTATAACCTATAATTGGGTTCATCAATAAGTGAATAAAGATCCATTTGTTTCATATAAAGAGGGCCCGATCAACATCAGATAATCGCTGCTTCCTTTACCGAACTGTAGTTTCGCTGTCGTTTTTGCGTCGGCGGTGAGTTTTAAAAGGGTTTTCGAGGGGTTGCCTTTAATTGAGTAATCTGTTTCATTCTCTGTTGAATAGAAATATCCCATGTTAAGCATTTTCCCGCAAACTAGCGTTGTACTTATCGCTGAACTGAATTCACAATGACTTAATGCGTGGCAGTTTCGAGTGTTGCAGTATACTGTATCGTCCCTTTTACCGTACTTCCAGTGCTTACCAAACCACAGGAATCTTTTTGGCTTGGAAGAAGCGGAGATAGTCTATTAGAGTAAAGGAGGCGAGGGGGCGTGCCAAAGAAGGCCGGTGCCGTCCCGCCCCTTGAACCCGCGTACTGTTGCGCGCACTACCATTCCTAATTCGTCCACTTCCTCATGTGGTAGGCTGATTAGGGCAGGTCATTTGCGTAACCCTATCTGGTGCGTTTTGCCCGCTCCTTAAGGGACCATCATCATTTTGGGACTTTTGCAGCCCAAAGTGCCAGCGTTCCCTCAACGTTCTGCTCCTTGTAACCATATCGTCCAATCTTTTGAAGTAGGCTCAATACAGATATTATAGATTGTTTTTCGATGGTGAAATTCTAGCCGATACATCGTTGCTATAAACATTTTGGCAGCTTGCTCTTCCTCAAGTTTGTAACTCATTTTCCTTTTTCGTTGCTGCCCCTCATATACTTTTTTCTTCATTTCGGAAGCTGTATATAATTCAATTTTGCTTCTTTTGACATTGTTGTTCTCGAATCTGGTTTATTAGTCTTTCTGGGAATATGACAATGTGTAGTTAACTTCTGCAATGAGGATCATCCGCTTTGTTGAATGCATAAGGGTTCGCCCTGGAACTTTAGCCCACTGAAATTAATCGGTCTTCTCAATTAGAGGTGTGTTTGCTTTTAAGTTGGGTTTTAGGTTTGAGGACCAGCCTTTGAAGTCTACCTGAGCGGTAGTACATCCATTATCTATCCATAGGATAGATAAATTTCAATTTCAATTCATTACGACAAACCGAACGTAGTCAAAGAAACAGCAAGAAAATAAAACTACATATTACCGTACCAAATGGGTAATACAATCCTTTTTCCTTCGCTCCGTATCAGTCGCATAGTTCTCCCGCAAAACGAGCCGAATACCTCTGAAAGAGCTGCCTCCACCTCCATTATCTGGCAAAGTGCGATCTCGGTGCGCGACCGCTGATTATTGTGTATTGGTATGCTATACGATCTGCTTTTCAGTCGTCGTCGTGCATCAGAGGTCATCTGCTGCCGTTGTAGCTGTCTGTGGTGGGGTGAGGGATAATGATGACATCCGCTGACGAGCTGGCTTCGTCGCTTCGTTGTACCGAGTTCCTCGCCGATTCGCCGTCCACGTCCACGTTGTTCCACAACAGCTCCATTCCCGCTCTCCATCACCACCATGAGCATCGCCGTCGAGCTGGTCGTGTCGTACTGCAGCAAGTCAATCAAAGACGTCTCAGTCATGGACAGGTAATTTCTCTTGTTCGATTTTTTGCCATTCAGAAAAGATTTTCTAGTCTGAAGGGCGGCACCACTAATAGTGCGCTTGACCTGCATTTTGTTCATTGCCTTTTGAATCTGTTCAGTTATGTTCGTCACGTCTGTTCGTTCATTTACTTATCAGGAGTTTCCACCCCTTGAAGCCCTTTGTAAGTAGGTGGGGATTCGCCTACGGAAGAAGTTTGGGTAACAGGGAGCATCTCTTACAACTCTCCAAATGTTTCCCAACCCCGGATGTTTTCTCAACGCTTTAGGGTCTGACTTTCTGATTTTTCCTTCCTTGAAGAAAGACATGGTTACGTTAGAAGTAATCTTGAAATCCAAAATTCTGGTATACAGAAAATCCTCAACCTGTCATTGGTGGTGCAACAAAAATCGAAGATGTTTGCCAGTTTACCTCGTTTCGCATCCTTTTCCGTTGGCTGTCCTATCCGCTGTGCCGCGGCCGGCGTCCAAGGTTTCTCTTTGTTCGTAGCGCGTTCTCCACGACTTACATCATATGCGCGCCAGATGTTGCTTTGCCGTGTGTCATCGCTCTTTCTCTATGTTATGACTCGACGTGCGCATTACCTAGTTGTAATTGTGACTGTTAGCAAGGTATAGCCGCTGTTGCTTCTGGCGCTTCTGCTGCCATCACGAGGTCAGCCGCGAAGATGTGTTGTTGTTGAATTCTGCTGCGGCCTGCAACCTCAGAGGGGCACGAGGGGAGCAGAATTTCTCACCGTGGCCCATTGGTTTTTCTCCATGCCGCCGATCGTAGCTGTTTCTCGTGTGCACTTTGCTGACCCGCCTCTTTCTTCCTCGTACAGCTGAAAAAAGGGCTGTGCTGGCGATGAAACAAGTTGGATGAGGAGTTATTTCGCTGTGGTGGTCATCTAATCCCATAGGCTTGAAAGGCTGACCTCTCGTCTACGTTCTTCATCCCATTTCGATTACAGTTTTTCAGCAGTCGATTCTCCTTAGAGCATCGACCTTTCAAAGATTTATATATCTTGACAACCATGAGTGACCATCCTTTGGGTGGTTCACTAATAAGGGGGGGGGGTCTGGAATAGGGTAAGGTTGGGTGCATGTCAAGACTTTATGTCATTCTTTCCACTCAATAGTTCCCAATCTTTGTGGGAGTCTTATCTTACCATCATTGAAAATCAGATGAAGGGGTTGACCTCGACGCTTACAATTTGTTTTTATTGTGACCTATCTGGAAGCGAAGACAAGTGGTGGCTTTCGCTGAGTCAGTGCAAGTTTGGGGCCTCATTTGTGATCGGCAGTGGACGATTCAATATTTCATTTCACAGTTAGAATTTGTTTACAATCAGAAGCCCGAGAGGGGGGGGGAGCAGTGGCGGTTATCATACTAATCCACTGGCCGTGTTGCTTCAGCGCTGATAAAAAGCCTCGTCTTGAGTTGGAAATTGTTTTGACAGAATATGTGTGCTAAATGCGTAGTCGTTTTGGGTGAGCACATGTCACGAGGTGACTGGCGTACTACCGTAGCAGTTGGTAGTTTCGAAGTTGCTTGAAATTGAATTTTGTATGGGTGACCAATGGCTTTATGAAATTTAATCTTTCTATTGTGTACTCTCACTAGGAATTTTGTAGTTGTATTAGCAAGTCATGTTGTAGAATGTTCTTCACATAATGGCTGCATCTTTCAGCCAACGGTGGTATCCCGTAAGCGGCCGTCCACCGTCGATGTACGCTTGAATACTGCGCAACATCCGTCCGTTCCCAGTTGTCACGACCGTTCCATTCATCGTGATGATCGTGTACTCGAGAATCTGCTCCTTGCAGAGGTATATTCTGATATTTACGCGACCTCTCAGCTCACGTATTCATCTCAAACGATCTCGTTTTCAGGAAAATCTCAAGTCCAATCACCTCTACTTCAACGCCGTTCAAGATCACATCGATTGGAGACATCGTGAACAGGCTGTGGAGTGGATTTACGATGTGGCAAAAGTGAGCATAACAGTCTGGTTTGACTACCAATACGGTTACTACTGGTGCAATAATGAGCTGTGATTTTGTAGGAGGAGAAATGCGATGCGGATGTGTTCCCGCTAGCGGTTTCCCTCATTGATCGCTTCCTCTCACTGCAAAACATATTTCGGCAGGATATTCAGGTCTGTTGAGACCTCCAAATTATTGATTGTTGTATTTATTTTTCCAAATTGTTAATGAAACCGTACTTATAGGTCTTGGCAGGAGTGTGTTTATTCATAGCGAGCAAGGTGAAAGCACCACAGCCAATGAACGCGGCCAGGGTGTCCTACTACACTGCGGACAGTGTTAAAGTTCATGATGTTTTGGTACGTTGGCTTACCAATATATCTGTCCCAAATTATCGATCAGCAGACCAGTTTTGCTGTACTTCAGAGCTGGGAGTTGCTGGTGCTGGCTCACCTGAATTGGGAGATCACATCCCCTACTGGCTTCGACTTCTTCGATCATCTCTCTGCTCGTCTTCCCGCACTGTACACGCTCAGGGATCAGTTCACGTCAGTGCTGCACAAGATCCAGCGTTGTAAGTTATTATGCAGTTTTTTTAGAAATTCGAAGCTGTTTTGGTTCCTCGGTCGGAACTCTTTTGACCTTGCGTTACGCGCTTCCTCAATGTACTTCACTAATCTGCAAATTACCCTCGTGCCGGTGGTGTCTAATCGTATCCACTGCCGCGCCTAGTTTTTTAACGAGAAGCATGGGTGGTCTGGGCTGGGCTGTGGAGTGCTTGAGAAGAAAAATCGTAAGAGGATCTCGGTTGTTTGAGCTTACCGCATGTCACAAGTCGGATGACTCTAGTTTTAATAGCCCAAACAGGAAGTCTTACGAGGTTGATTGGGTTGGGGTGGCGCGCTTGACCTGCTTGGACCACCTGCGGTGCGTGTCGCATGCTGGCGCTATGATGCGGATGATTGGGACAGTGGCATCGTCCTCGTGCGTAGCCCACAGCGTGCACATGGCCCATTGCGCCTTCGGTGGGTGTTTGTCGACTGCGAGGACGCGGACGACGGTCTTTTGGCGACCTGGCACGATGTTGCTGTGACCTCCTGCGATGCGTAAGAGCTGATCAACAGCTCCCATGAAACCTGCACTTGGCACTGAGCCGCCACCCAACGGTTGCGCATGTCTGGGTGTCTTTTCTCGCCGACTCGATCCGTTCACTTAGTTTGTCGCATGTGACCGCAAGCGTGTGCTGCCCTTGCGCTGTGAACTGGACGAGCTGTGGGTTGAGAGAATCAACGAAGCTGTCAAAGAATCCGTGTCAAACTAGCACGCGACGATGGTGCCTCATCTGCATCACAATGTGCAACCAGTGCTAGACCGCACACAGCGATACGTCTCGCGCATCCACTTTTATGGGGGTTGAGTTGTAGAACTTGCCTCGAACACAATGGGTGGTCCGGGATGAGACACCCGGAGCAGCTGTGCTTCGGCCGGAAGAATCAGGCGATTTCGACGGTTGCTGTTCGTGATTTATCGTTTAGCATGGTGGTGGCGGTGATGGAAAGGGCCCCGTTGGCCTTTGTTCGGATAGAATGACCTTTTCGTCGAGCTCGCAATTTGTTGAGTTCGTTGAGCGCTACCCTTACTGGGTCACTAGGTAGTGTCTTTAGGAACATTGAATTCTGTTCGAACGAAGGTAAAAGCTAATTGGACAGTCTTTTTTTCTTCTATAGGATTGTGGTACAGTTTCAGTATTGTTGTACAGTATCCAATGCTTTGGTGGCAGCTACAGAATTAGGGGTATAATTATTGGTGGCGGGCAGGGTATTTATAAAGGCCTAGTGTGACAAAAACTTCGAACGAGGTTTTTCCTCAGTGTTTTGGGATTGTTCCCGTGTCGGTTTCTCGTTCATCTGCATTTTTTCCTGTCTTGTTCTTTTCACCTACGTGTATGGCTTGGCGGCGCGGGAAGCAAAGTAGTTGTCTTAGTGGCGGAGTTTTTCTGGGTGGGACACCTACCTGGTGTCCTGTGACAGAGGATGGTTTTTGCTCGCCTGTTCTGCGCGTGGGTGCTGTGTTTTCTTTTACATTTTGCTTCAACGATTATATGGTCTTCCGAGATTGCTCATCCGTCTTGAAGACACTGACAGTGCATATTCGACTCATACAATGGATTTAGAGCGTTGAGCACCACCTGCTCATGGTCGGGGTCGCGCGTCTTTTATCGCCAGTGCATCGGATTGCGCGTCTTCTGCTCTCAAGGGGCACATCGTCGTCGTATTATGTGCCTAATTAGAGATACGGTCTGACGGAGTTATTAGGCGTTTACGGTCGGAAAGCGTACGTGCTCCACCCGCCACACAGCTGTTGTCAATAAAGGTAAGCTGGTGTGGCGTTTGGAACCTGTCGCACTGCTAGATGCTGGTGATACGTAATTGCTCGAAGGAGCTCTGATGGCCTCAACTGAAGGCCTTGCGCTGCCAACGGTCGCGTGTCAACGCGGGTAGTGGTAGCGCATTTAGGGAAGCTACGTCGAGATGTGACAGGTTCGCGCCGCGAACATTTTCGATTTTCAAACGTGGCGATTGTGAAAGTTTGTCTAGGTAGAGCATGGAATATGGGAAAGTAGAAAACCCTCTGAGGTGCAGGGCCCGAGTTTCCCTGATGCTTCTTCACCTCATAGTATCCAAACCAATGGTTGAGTTGTTAGTTTCCGGTCTTTATTCCGGTCGGTTCACATTCAATGCTCTTGTTCCAATGAATTGGCCATGTTGGGGGCATGTAAAAGCGAGGCCGACGACGACCTTCGTTTATGCAGTCGTGTTGATGTTATCTTTTTTCATCAGAAACTCGGAGCGCCGCAACCTTGCGCTGCGCCTCTTAGCACTCGATGCTACTCACGCACGTCGTTAACACTGTGCACACTTGGAATTAATCGCTGCTGTGAGATCGCTATCGCGTACTGGCATTGATGTGAAGCGCGAAACACTGAGCGAGTCCATAGGTGCATGGCGTATGCAAGTACAAAACAATTTCATATGCCCCCACAATGTCTCTCGGGTATTCTCAACCCCGGTTAGCGGTGTTGTAACTGTGTCACACGTCCCGTACTAAATGTGGTTACCACCAGTGGGAGAGGAGTGCAGTGCGGGTAGTGCGATTCGGGAGGCTTCCATTTATCTACGACCGCGAATGGCGCAGTGGAACCCCCGCTGTGCGTGCAGTTTATCACCTGCGGACAGACTTTTCGCGGACGAATAAACAATTGTGTACCGTGTGAGACAGTTGTGCAGAGTGACCTGGGTGGTTTAAATGATGTGCCAAGTGGGAGGCATCTCCCGGTGGTCCGGTGCTCTGCTAGAGTGCGAAGTTAGCCGCCGGTGCCGGCAGATATGGTATGGGGTCACGGTAATGGGGCAAAACGCGGGCAGCATCGTCACTGGTTGTTTTCTATGGGAAAGCGGTGTTGCCTCCATCATTAGTTTGAGCTCATGAAATATAGTTTTCCAAATTCGAAGCATTTGAGACGAGAACTCGTTTTGGCAAAAAAAGGCGTGCTTTTTATCTTGACAATAAATCCTCGTAGGGGGTGGAGGGTATGCGGATTTTCTGCTGTACCTTTGTGTGTACTCAAAGGACAACATTGCCCAAGTTTT
Organism: Nippostrongylus brasiliensis; assembly: GCA_030553155.1. Classification (NCBI taxonomy): domain Eukaryota; kingdom Metazoa; phylum Nematoda; class Chromadorea; order Rhabditida; family Heligmosomidae; genus Nippostrongylus; species Nippostrongylus brasiliensis. The sequence goes on along the minus strand of CP130733.1, from coordinate 23,050,171 downwards.
GAACGGAGTAGAAATAGCGTTAAGGTTAAATGTAACCCGAGCTGACTGCGCATGCATCATCTACTCATCCATCAACTGATGTTGAGAGCAACGGAACGCGAGCGCACGAGACGTCGGCACATGCCGCTTTTGTGGCAATGTTTGCGCTGGGGCTTCCGAGATGGTTGTTTAGGTTACCGTAAGAGAAGAGTAGTGGGAACAAATGCGCCTAATGCATAAACATGAGTTCTGTGTGCGGTTGTTGGCTGAAGACGTCGGAAGTCGAAGAAGCGCGCGATTTGCTTTCAATAGAGCTGCTTGAAAAGTTGGGACGCTCAAGGGAAAACTGTGGAGCTTCAAACTAATTTTTCGCATCAGTGTGTTGATACTTCCCTAGCCAGGCTAGCTGGACGATAAAAATGTTCTTTACTCCTATATGGAAGATAGTCAGTAGCAACTTGGACGCAACACTTTCGTGGCCCTTTTGAATTAACGATAGGAATAGCAGCCGGATGTGTTGAAATCGTTCGCTTTCGGCCAGCATCTTGGGGGGTCATCCAAAGAATTTGCGCCGGCAAATGCTTGAAATCGTATTTTGACGAAACCCCGCGGTGAGGGCAGCTGCTGCTTATGGAGGATTCGCGCATTAAATGCCGTTTTCAGGAACTACAGTTCATTAGCCTCGATTTGCTTTCTTGGGTGCAATGGACATTCAAAGATCGGTCACTTCATTGATTTAGCGTTGATTTCAAGCTGGCAAGCACAATTTCCATTTCTGTAACTTGCTCAGATATATCTAATATATACGGAACGGATAATTTTTAGTCCTAATAGTAAGCTTTGGATCTCAAAAAAGATTGGTAAGCCGGCTGGTGTCCCAGCAAAAGGTACGGTATCGAAACGAGATTTCTCTGTTCGCCTTTCGATATCAGAGTATCGTAGACGGATCAGCTGATCCGCATCGGAATTGTGTTTTATCTATCGGACGTGTCGCGTGCGCGCCGTCAGATATGGATGCGGTTGATTTACACTCAGAATACAGAATTCCGGCCGACTGTTCGGAAGCACTCGCGTCAGATTTCATGTAATATACCGTAGCAGTGCTTACTTGTTTGCCTGCAGAGCTTGCTGTTATAGTACTACTTTACGGCGAAGAAAGTGGTGCTTCCGCTAGAAGACAGTGAACTCGTTTTGATCTTTGTTGTGTCATATTGGGCTTCTCAATCAATTCTTTTATGAGAAAGGACACCTGGCCTCCAGAGTCCAGAGAGACAGAGTTTCCTTTTCCGTTTTGATTTCTCCAGTCTGTTTTTCGAATGGAATTTTATCATAGCGCCTGAATGCGGATCTAGCAGTTGTTGTATGTTTACCGGCTACCGTGGCACGTGCGTGCGGCTCTAAATCATAACGCTGAACCAGTTGACGGTGTCGCTGTCGTCGGGGTAGGAAATGTCCTTTGAAGCAGCCGCCCCGTTCCTCCTGGATGTGAAATTTGAAGTTTAGCAGTGAGTCACTGGTTTCACCGGTTAACATGGTCGTGTTGATGGAACGCAGATGTGGTACATATAATGAGAATAATGAAGCGTTAGTGACGGGTGGACACGGTGACAGGCACCATGCTGAATGGGAGAGGAACGATTTCAAAAACAAGTTACCCAATCTTCTTTGTATGGTCGTACGAACGTCGGAGGTGATGGGACGCTTTTCGATGTTTACGAGAGGTTTTGCGTCTCGGAGGTGGTGGGTGGATTACGTCATCGGTGGTCACTGGGGCTGTGAGGTCACCATCCAACAAAGACCTGTCGATTATGACCACAGGTGGTTCGGGATTAGCTGGCGGTACGGTCAGCGGTCGGGTTTGAGTCGCAGTCACATGTTGCTGAGCATGTGAGTGTAATTAAAGATCATTCCTGCTCAATTATCTCATTGAGGCGATTTAAATTGTTGAACATCGTTTGAATGATGCGCATAAATGATCGGCAGTTGATCGATCATCATTCATCGAGATGTGTCACCAGTGGCATATCTTCGCATAGGGCATGAGATCAGCGATGTTAATGAGGTTCTGAAAATGAGCGACTACGGTGCGCAATTTGAAATTGTTTCGAGAGAATCGGGTCATATAAGGAGTTGTAAATTCAGAGGGATATAAAAAATGTGCACCTTCTTGAACCCTGTGAAAGTTTTTGGGTGAATCTGTCCTCCTCTCAGCTCGGTTACATATATCTTAGTGCTTGAGCTTAACCATTGCGCATAGTGTAATATTTGATATTGTGCTGTGTAACTTCTCTTCGGTGCCCAAAGTTAGGCGAGTATTCTGAGGCGAAAAAACGGGTTTAGCGCAATGTTTTGCGATATCGGCGAGATACGATCTTCGCTGCAACAGCAAGCTATATCGCCGACAAAATACGTCAATGAGGAAGCGCTTCGCCCCGTCAAAATGAATTGCTTAAAAGGGTGACAGGCAAAAAGTGGGAGGCAAACAACAATAAATAAATGAATAACAATTAAGTTGGCGAATTTTCAGGTCATAAACTTGCCACACTGTTCCCGTCTATTCAATGCTGTCTGGCGCTGATGTTCGCTGCCGAACGATATGCCGATGCTAAGCTCAGGATGGAAACGGAAAATGTGATAGGGAGCACCTTCCATTTACAAATGGTGGGTAGTAAACTTATATGGTTAACTGCATTTATAGATCTAAGTTCGATTACCGTAACCTCTTGCGATGTAAAACGACTTTTTTTAGGATTTGCTGCGCTCCTATATAACAATGTTGGAGCGGGTGGTGAGCGATCCACCACGCACCGGACTCGAGGTCGACCTTCTGGCGCAGTCGCCAGGTGCAGTTGGCGGCTGTGGAGCAGGACCGATGTCGCAGCCAGCCACTCCGCTGAACGACTCTGGGTTTTGCTCCGGAGTGAGCTCACCAGAATCAAGCGGAAAGAAAGATCTCGATTGCTCTCCGCCCAAAATGGCCAGGACATCCTGAGATCCTTCACCAAATAGGAGATAATGCTTCACGGCGGAGTAGGACAGATCCAGTCATCCCAGCTGTTTTCATTTTTGTATTTTGTAGCTCTGCAGGGTACACGGTGAAATTTGGTGTGGGATTTTTGCGTCGAGCGATTTCGAGCAAGACGTGCATCGGTTTTGTGTTGTACGCTGCCTTTAAACTAATGTTTTCTCTTCGTTCTAGAACAATTTGTTTTCATCATAAATCCCATCTAGAACAATTTGTTTTCATCATAAATCCCAACGAGTATGTTGTTTAATTTATTGTCTTTTCTTTAAAGGCTCTTCTTTCATGTACTACGAGCCATTGCGGGTTGATGTTGCTAATTTTCTATCCTGATTTCCCATTCATTAAGTATAAGGCTGCAATTTTGTGTAGTGGTCACTTTCACAGTCGTTTACGTTGTTCATGGGAACGACCAGTGTTCGCTTCATTGTCATCTGACTGGTTATCTGCCGCGACATTTAATCTCTTGTACTATGCGCCAATAGATCAGTTTGATTCATACTAGATGACCGTCGGTTGATTCCTGCCTGGTGATGTGGAGGTGCCGGTTATTTAGGGTGTAGGAGCTTCTAAAGAAGACATGCCGTTTCACCTCAGCTTCTTCCCGTGGAGCCTCATTACCAGGCAGTGATCTCCCGACCTGTCGTGACCGTGAACTACTTTCTTCGTACAACTTTTCCATGGCTCGTTTCTTCTCCGGTGTTTTGGTGTATCTTTCTTTCTATGTCAACCAAATAACGTCTTAGATGCTTCTTATGCTTGTCGCTAAGTCGCATGTTGTGCATGGCTCGACGTTCCGTCTCAGCTCCGAATCGCGCGAGTTGAGCGGAATGTCGTGGAGCGATGTCACTGCATGCGAGTAGCTTGTGATTAGTCAAAGATTTTCGTATGTGCGTGTGTGTATGCTCGAATTTATGTAGTCGCGATTCTCAACAATTCTTTTGTTTGTTTGTTGTCGCCTCGATGTCGCTTCAATTCAACGAAATCCAACAATCCGGTGACATTCGAGGCGACAGCGAAATCACTGTAAATACGTGGGTCGTTTTAGCAAGGGCGAGATCATGTACTCGTCTTGACTGCCGTTCTCTTGAGTACTCTGAGATCGTGCCGTGCGTGCTGCGTGTGTGTATGTTGTTTTTAGTGTGGAGGCGCTGGTAGTCAGTCATGTCGTTCTCGTCAACGCACTAATATGTTCTTACCACGATTGTTTTATTTTATTTACTTCATCGATAAACATGTACTAATAGAAGCTGTTACTATCAGAAGTACTGAAAAATAGCGGAAGGCCCAAGTATTAGACCATGGTGCACTTCGACTTGAAAAAAACGTTTAAGCGTCTAATACTGCTAACTGGAGTTTTCCTCCAAACCTGGAAGACCTGGAAGAGAGTCTTTCCCATTTCCATTTTCTTATTTATTCTCATAAGTTTTGACCTTATGTGAACAGCAACACAAACAACAGAAGTCAGCTACAAAATGCTGTAGCGGTGGTGAAAAGATAAGCCACCTCGCATATTTGGGTAACAACTGCTCAAACCAAATTAATCTCGGTCCAGTTGGTGTTTTGATAATTTCACATCACAGGGATGACTGATGATGACTGATAGCAGGCGGAAAAATTATGATAACTGTCTCTAAAACATACTTATGTACTTTCGCTGCATTCTTGCTCAAGCAGAACAGAAATAGAATATTTCTAAAGCGTTGTCCCAAAATCGCGTCAGTTTCTGTCTAACAAAAACTTTGCTCCAAAAGAGCAATAGCTAAGTGTCGGGTGGAATCTCAAATTAGTGGTCTGTTACAACAAACAAATCATGCTCCGTTAGATTGTAACTTCGGATTGCATGGAAACGCAACGGTTGTTGGCATATTTTTGATTGCACCATGACGACCTAGGAAATGTCTGATCGTGAGAGCGGAAAGCTGCGGTACTGTCGGAATCACGTAACCGAATATAACTCCTTGTTACAACTATGGATTAAGAAATATCTGAGGCTTTCGATTGCAGAACAAGACAGTGACTTACAAACAAGAGCGACTCCCAAGCAGAAAAGTGTTTCTAAGTGTTTCTGTTTCGTCTTTATAAACGGATCTCTGAAGCTGTACGCCTTAACGACTGCCTGAGATCGGGTAAACCCTTCTATACAGTCGACTGCTCACACGCATACAAACAAAATTTACGTCTGGTACACATAGCGGTAACCGACAGGATCGAAATTACACTGGAAAGGAATCAGAGAAGGACTCCGTTTTTCTTAACTCGCCTCTTCAAAAAAAAAAACTCACTGCGACGTTGACGGAATCCAGCCCGGAACAGTGAGAGCCCTCTGAATCTACGAAGCGCACGAACGAATCATAGTAATAGTTCGAAGTCGTTCTTCTCTTTAACGCAAACACCACCTTGCTATACTTCAATTCGAATAACGCTTTGGTTTTCGGTCTGAAGGGAAATGAGCTTAAATGCGATACTCGATCAAACGCTTTCTAAACAGAGTGGGATTTGGGATACGATGTTCAAACACATAGTGAGGAAATGAACAGAGACCAGTCTCAACTGAAAACTCATATTCATTGTAGTAGTCAGAAAGTCTTGAGTCACTTTGTTTGAATGTAATAAAACGTTCGACTTTGAATGCAATCCGCTCCATAACATGCTGCAGTTGTTAGTGAATCAGCATTGTTGATGTGGGTATGGGTTTAAATACATAGTCGAACCGTCTTCATCAACTTTAGTGATGATGCCACAACAGTATCCCCACACTATCATCTTTAATGGACGGCGACGGAGCAGTGGAAAACGTTCGATACATCAGCGCGGTGATCGGAGAAGAGGTCACGCCTTTCAGCATTGTACAGCTCTAGTAGTTCTCGATTCTAAGAAAAGAAGAAATAGATACAGGGTTTGTAGACACACCTTGGTTAGGAACCCTCCAACGGAAGAAGATTCTGTCGTTCTCAAAACTGTCAAAGCAAGTAAGCAAATGAGCACCCGCAGGCTTGAAATGAGATTATGACATACCAAGCATATAGTTACCAGTCGGCTCGGCTCCGCTGCTACAAGGAAAGGCTGAGCGGACTGACCTGTGGCGTCTTGATCGACAGGTTGACCGGGGTATCCACTTGTGAGTTCGCTCTTATCCGCTCCCTCGAAAGGTGCTTCCGAAGGCACACATTAGGAAACGGATTGTCACACTTTAGGAAACGGATGACATTCAAGGTCGTTAGTGGATATGGAGGGGCAACTTTCACGACTGTAAATCACAAAGCGTTGTTCATCTGCCTAGCGCTGTTCATCTGCTTAGCGGTTTTACGTGAGCGAAATAGAATCTAAATACCAAGAAAGCTCTCCAGTGCTGGCACACAAGAGGAATGTTGAACTGCAAGTTGTTCCCGAAAGAGCACATATTCTCTGCTGTCGATTGGGCTACTGTGCTTCGAAAGCTCGACTTCGAGAAGAACGACTGAAAGTGCGATTCATGAGCAAACGCACTGTATGATATCAACGGAATTCATGTCGAGAAATCAGTAAAAAATTAAACACGAGCGGCTGGCATATGATTTCACAATCACACATTTATAATCACCAATTATTACTCTTACAATTACACCTATACATATTGTCACCTATATCTGTCTCCCTGACTATCTATTATTTATGTATCTCCAGTGCCGTGAAAGAAATCTCCGTACCCAACGACGCCATATGGGCGAGCTGCGACTTCTTTGGCTCCTAGTGTGCTCAATATTGCTTAGAACTATTGAGAGACTGAGATGTAGACGAATTTCTTCTGAAGGTCATCTGAAGGCCTTCTTGTGATTAGTATAGAACAGCTGCGTTCAGGCCCATTGTACATATTGTCGAAAGCTGAATTCCTTGAAACTAAACTGAAATACTTTATTTTCTAAGTTTAAAATTTCTATGGCACCATGAAATCGATCTGTAATACTGCTGACATTACTCGTGTGAATTAGTCAAGGATATGACAAGTGTCATAGGAGGAGGAATTGAACGCGTTGTAAAACGCAATGTTAAGTAAAATTAGTTCGAGATCGCTCTTGTGCTGCTGTAACATCGCAGTAAAAACTGGAACACCTAAAATCACTGCCGCGTTGAAGTCTCCAATGGGCACATTGTCTCTCTTGTCTGTCGCCATCACATACATTTTGATCATTCCTGCATGCCCACATACGTAACTGGGTCTTTGTGCCCAATAGTAGTCTCCTTCCTTTTTGTTGCAAAGAATTACATACATTAACCGAGGAGCTTTCGGTGTCAGCAGAAGAAGTGGTTTTTGTCTGGCAGTGACTTTCTGCTCATGAGCGTACAGTTTGTTCGCCCACACAGCTGCGTACTGCAGTTGAACTCTCACAACAATTTCTTTCATGTAATCTCTGCAGTTTCCTAATATAGCTAGGAGGGAGTTCATTCCATCGCTACACACAGCTCCACTCGAATTCGCTTGTTTGCGTTGCTGTTTTGAGATGAAAACAGATGCTCGTATCAAGAGCTACTCAGTGAACTCATGGCGGACTTCTACAGCCCTAGACGTCGTTGATTTTTTGTGAACTCGTACAATCAAAATGAAAACCCAATTCGGAGAGGTTCGCATAAAGTGTTCTCGTGTTCGTAAAGCCCAGGTAGAGGAAGCTATATATTCGAGTAAAATGTAGCAAAAGCACATAAAATCGCAAAAATCCTTATTTCACCCATTTACAGTACTCTAGTTGGGCTATGGTAGCCGCAAACTGAAGTCATAGACATCAGATTTTCCCCTAACTCTTAGCACGCACTAATGCAGCACCACCATGCTTCCCTGTCCGTGGTAGATTTGTTGCCGGAAGGAGGGAATTGAATAGTGTTTCTCACGTAAAAGGATTCGTAGGGAAGGTACGACGGGTGCAAATGCGGGCGACAGAGTCATTTTCCGCCAATCTAAGGGCCGGGTTTTACTTCTTCGCCCGCCGCCGCCCGTCGCCGCCCATCGATAGTGCAAGAAGAATCTCTACTCGACTAGCCCGTTTCTTAATCACTTTTCAATATATTATCGAAACGACACTGTTTCTGAATGTACTCTTTGTTTTTGTTGTAACCCAAATGGAGATAAAACGTGCTCCGCAAGCAAAAAACGCAACTGAAATCATCACTTCTCCTAGTCACCTACAGTTAAACCTAAAATTGAAAGCTTACGGACAAAAAACGATCAGCGATGGCCACTTCGCGGCTTTGTTTCTGACCGAGCTGATATTTTATCAAATATCCCTTGAGGGACACATCAAACTCGCGTAGCTTTGTCATCATTAATTAATTCACGAATAAATCAACAGTCGATCAACAGTCTAAATTTATTGTCGAAAAAGGAAAGTCAGAAGCGGACGTTTTTTGTCTGTAAGCTTTCAATTTTAGGTTTAACTGTAGGTGACTAGGAGAAGTGATGATTTCAGTTGCGTTTTTTGCTTGCGGAGCACGTTTTATCTCCATTTGGGCTACAACAAAAACAAAGAGTACATTCAGAAACAGTGTCGTTTCGATAATATATTGAAAAGTGATCAAGAAACGGGCTAGTCGAGTAGAGATTCTTCTTGCACTATCGATGGGCGGCAACGGGCGGCGGCGGGCGAAGAAGTAAAACCCGGCCCTAAGAAATCCCGACCTAGACAGCTATCGACCAACGGTCGCCACGAAATCGTATAACCGTTAAGCGACCTTTCTCATGCGACTGCGTATTTAGGCTTTGACTGCCGTTCAACGTTATTCAAGGTGTTCGTCTCTTTATTCCTTGACGAAAATCGCATACTCAACCTGCTTGCCTAATTCCCGGGAGCCTAAAATCGCTTTCATAGCAGAAAGAACATTGTAATTAATGAGATATGCACGAAGCTGGACCCTCCTCACATTTTTGCTTCCTTAGCGCTGCTGAATTATCGTTACATAGTCATTGCAGACTTCAACGATGGCTTTCCATTCATTTATTTTCAGCTTCTTCATACTTTTTTTTTGCATTCATAGTTCGTATTGGTGATGGTCGTCTGGCGGTGGAAGACCTGTACGACTTGCTCGAATTACAACCCCGCGTCTGTAATTGTGAATAACCATGCACACACTGATTCAAGGAAGAATAGAGAAGCTTGACACACTTTGTATCCGCGAAACTTCCACAAACGAAGTGGTGAAGGCGATAACGTTTATTGTGCAGCAAACCCTAATCTTGTGGTGGAGTGGTCTAAAACACACAGTGGCCCGGATAGGCTCGAGACGCGGGCTCGAATCCCGACTTAGCCGCGATTTTTGCGATGATCCTAGCACCACCAGAGCAGCGTCATCTAGTATAGTTGGTAGTCACCCGCAAAAAAGCGGTAATAAAACTGGAATTGCTAGTCTTTAGAGTTTACTCAGGCAGCACAATGAATATGTAAGTGAGAATGCTGCAACACTATTTCGGACACATTTTACGCAAAATTGGCTCATCCACTCAAGGTGTACAGGGTGCGCCAGTTAAATCCGGACAAATTTCAATTCAACTCTCCCGCCGTACCGTAACTTCGTTAGAGGTCCCGATTGGCTCAGTGTAAGTACGCATCGCGGCGGAAATCATTCGATTCTTCGGATACTCGAGATCGACAGTTTACGATGTTGTGGCGAGGTACTGGGCTTCCGAAGAGGGTTCTGCAACTCCGGCGACGAAAACCCATTCGCGAGAACGTGTTTCAAGAACTACAGAAGCCGCGGAACGGGCTCAGGAGCTGATCTTGGAGGACTCGAATACAACCGCTGAGGACGTTGGCGACGGTGTTGAGAGTTAGCCAAAGTTCAATGACTGTAGTAGAACCCTAGATAGAGGTTAAACCTTCAGAGAGGCCATATGTATGTCTTTCAACAAGACGACGCACCACCTCACATGAGCCATTTCATTCAAAACGGGCTCTCCGGCAAGATGGACATGTTTTGGTCCAAGGTGTTCTTACCCCCGAAACGCTCGGATTTGAACCCCATGGGAAATACTATTAATACATATCATTTCAGCGTTGTTGTGAGGGTTGCGCCCCAACGTCACATCTTGGCGAGCCCCATTGGAGCAGCATTCGCAAATTTGGACCGAGCCTTTTTGAAAAGCGCTTGTGAGCCCTCCACGTCGAGGATGAAGGGGATTACTGCTGATGACGGAGGCTACATTGAGTAATTGTAAAATTAATACACCCCTCTCCTAATGTGTAAAAAAATTCTGATTTGAGTTGTATCTTGTGTTTGTAAGGTTGTTTGAGAATAGAGCCGTGGTTGTCCGGATTTAGCTGGCGCACCATGTATACACAGTGAAGCCCGTTCGACCACATCAGACGGGGCGAGAGAGCGCGTTCGCCGAGGAGGCGACCTTCAGTCCCCGTCGGCGGCGCTCGTCCGCCCTTGTCATTTCCCACTGAATCGTCCGATTTCTCCGTCATTTTCCAGCGTTTAGCTATTCTTTGCATCCTTCTGATATTTCCGTAATGGCTACATGACAGATACTTGCAGAAATCACTACCAAACCGCTTAAAAATAGCGAATTGATCCGCGTTCGTGCATTTTTCGCGTCGATATTGCGCCGCGCCATCTGACGTCCATCCGTGAACGTTCTCTGTGCTCGCCACACATACCTACATTAATTAACGTTTTGGTACTTTGATTGCTCTCGGCTTTTCCTCTTTTTTATTATTAATGGCATGATCGATTTTTTTAGTTTGAATCGATTTCATGCCATAGAACAACAAGAAAATCAGAAGCATTTAAATTACGAAGGAAAAATGGCAAAAAAAACTAAAACAAATGACTGGACCATAGTTTGTCTATGTTTTTACTTTGCACCACGCTCTATAATTTCTTATTGTAACTGTTGTGAATTTGTTCCGTTATCCCCAAGTGGAAATCACTATTTACATTTTTTCGCATTTATTAGGTTGGTAAGAAAGTTCTCGCCGTTTTTTCAAACGACTGCTGTAAGTGTAGTTCGAAAGCTTTTGCAGAGATTGACACAGCATTCGAAAGGGAACTATTTGCTCTTTCAACACCTATACTTTTAAGTTGTGATAGCTCCAAACATAATTGTTTTTTGGCTAGTAAAGTGAAAAGCGAAAAAGTGAAAAAATAACCATATCGACAACGATTTTTTTCTGCTCAGTTTTAAAGGCATAAATAAAACTTGGTGTACCGTTCGATAGACAATAATTTTTTCTATCAGACCGTGTATCATTTGTTTTTATTTGTCTCGAAAATTATAAAGTTTTAAACTATTGAAGTTCGACCTTCGGAAGGCAAGAATAATTTTTCGATGGTACTCCTGGTTTTCTTGTGAAGGCTCAAGTTGACTTTTGTGAAGTTTTCTGTATAGAATTTTTGCTCTATCAGAAGATATGTTTATTTTTGAACAACGCTCGATTTTAAGAAATGTTCACGAGAAGGGCGTCTTGAAGTATCTCGACAGAGCAAATCTCCAGTTTCTATATTTTCACCAAATCTCAATGGGTATTCGAAAGAGTACGATACTTCCTACAAGATGGTTTAAAAAGCGTTTCAGACCTTCCTGGTTTTCATTGTTTTTTAGGCCGTCGAAGTGGACCTAAATTCGCACTCCTGGACGATAGGACGTCGCGCCGCGCGAGCCCTACGCGCCGCGCCTGCGATTGAGGTCCACTTCGACGGCCTAAAAAACAATGAAAACCAGGAAGGTCTAAAACGCTTTTTAAACCATCTTGTAGGAAGTATCGTACTCTTTCGAATACCCATTGAGATTTGGTGAAAATATAGAAACTGGAGATTTGCTCTGTCGAGATACTTCAAGACGCCCTTCTCGTGAACATTTCTTAAAATCGAGCGTTGTTCAAAAATAAACATATCTTCTGATAGAGCAAAAATTCTATACAGAAAACTTCACAAAAGTCAACTTGAGCCTTCACAAGAAAACCAGGAGTACCATCGAAAAATTATTCTTGCCTTCCGAAGGTCGAACTTCAATAGTTTAAAACTTTATAATTTTCGAGACAAATAAAAACAAATGATACACGGTCTGATAGAAAAAATTATTGTCTATCGAACGGTACACCAAGTTTTATTTATGCCTTTAAAACTGAGCAGAAAAAAATCGTTGTCGATATGGTTATTTTTTCACTTTTTCGCTTTTCACTTTACTAGCCAAAAAACAATTATGTTTGGAGCTATCACAACTTAAAAGTATAGGTGTTGAAAGAGCAAATAGTTCCCTTTCGAATGCTGTGTCAATCTCTGCAAAAGCTTTCGAACTACACTTACAGCAGTCGTTTGAAAAAACGGCGAGAACTTTCTTACCAACCTAATATTTACGTCTTCAATTTCCTTGCATTAGCAGTTTTTTATTCTGTAGGCTCGAATGGTTCTTACATGGCATTCCTCTGCTTTACGAGGTTGTTAGGTGGAACTTTTATTTACGGCCTAACGTTTTTACTTTCCCTTCGTATTCAGAGTCCGTAAATTTTTTTTTGAAGTAATTACTAACGTTGCTGTCATTGGCTGTGGGCTCAACTGGGAAGATTTAGGATCTCTGAGAAGGATGGGGTGGTCGAAACGTAGGGCGTGAATAGGGATTCCACCTAACACCTTCGTAGATAATAACCAGCGATGCCGAGATTTATAGAAGAGAGATCTTTGAGATCACCAATGAAGATTACGGGGGGGGGTGATCAAGTTTCCTATCTATTTTTCGATTTCTGTTAAAATTCACCCATATCACTGGGTGGTCAAGACAAAATTGCCGACTTGTCTGAAACCTCTGCGACAGCCATTTGAATGCTAATCACGAACATGACATCAGCGTTCCGGGTTTCGACTCAAGTGTACTGCTAGAATTGAGAAGCACCTGGGTACTGTTGCCTCCCGGAATCGATAGAATTCTTGGTAATCATCTAGTTGAAGTTAGAACCGAACCAGTGATCTGAACACCGTCAACAACACCTAACGATATCTATGGGTATCATCAGAAATTAGTCGAAACTCAAGAAAAGCACATGAGATTCGTGATCCTCAGCTCACTGATCAGCATGCTGCTTTGACGAAATGGGTATCTGCTGGAAATGAAAAAAACGGATAGTAGTTAGATTAGCAACGGATAGTAGACACATTAATACAAGATAAAGCCCCGGATGAAGTTTTGACAATACTGGCTAATAAACATCAATAAAGGAAAGTGGGCAGTGCCTGGAAAGTGTGCTCGGGAAATTAATGAAAATTAATGAATGGAGAGAGGGCATGAAGTAAATGTGGTTCCAGACGCTCTGTAAATGCAACTTCGATAGTTGTTGTCTTTGAAAACAAAGGGGAACGCTGTAACACTTCGCCTTACAAGGAACGTTTCTCTTGGAGAAGACATTTGTCAGAGGAATTCTATCGTAAAGTGTCTGCTGACGGAAATATCCGTGCAAAAACGTGAAGTTCTTACGGCCAAAACGTGTTTTGTTATATTGTTGACAAAGTGGACATGAACAGAAGGCAGCTCTCACTCGCAGGAAAGCACGATGCTGTGTTAAAGATGCGACAATACGTGTTCGGATTGACCCAAAATTACATCCTCACTATTTGCCAAATTACATCCTCACTATTTATTTATATCTTTACTTATTTGCTACGATGTTTAAGACAATCGTAAGAACAATGAAGCTATTCCTCGGAGCTAAAAGCTGAAAAGCCTGTTCTCCGCAACTGAAACGGCTGAAAAGGGGATAGCGGCATGGAATTATAAGATCCCATTCTAACTATAAGATCAACGATAATTTTACAAGAACAATTACATATTCAGATCTCAGGAATCCTCACGATTTTTGGTTCATAAGGAAATGCTGAATTCTGCAATGAAATGGTCCGGTATTTTCTGAAGATCGCACTGTTCCTGGGTCAATGTCTTTTCCGGGACATCTTCCTAGTAGGCTTTGAAGACTGAAAACGTGACGCGTAACGTACTGGGATGCTGAATGAACCACAGTAAGGCAGCGCTGCTTACATACTTCTCGGTGACAATGTACTCACTGAAGCATTGTCAATTACCAGCGTTTTTGCCATCCTCCTCGATGATATTAGGTTGTAAACCTTCCGATTAAATATTTTTTCATCGCATAATAAAACTTCAGCGGAGGCTTCTGCATTTTTCTTTCGATAATATTTCAGTAGGGTGGCTTAAGCTCTTCTGAACTATTTATCGCCCATTCGATTTTGTTAGATCTCCTTTAAATTATGAAGCCTTAAACCTAGGGTCCCAACTGCAAGACTTCAATGGGCTTTGACTAGGGCGTTCTGCTGCAGTGTCCAATCCTGAAATTTTGCTGTGTAATAGAGCAAGGTGTCCTGTATATTCCTCCACAACAGGTTGGTCCCAGGAAGTCAAGGAAGACTATGACGGGTTCGAGAATAAACCGCCCCGCCAAGGACACCTAACACTGATTTGGATGGGCTAAACGTAGCCACAGAAGTCGGACCATCGAGCACCACTCACTACTTTGTAGAAGAGTTGCAGTGCTCATATACCATAGCTGCAAAGGGTTCTAATATATTGGGAAAGGTACGAAAGTGTGGCCGAAATGTTACCCACATCATGTCGCCTAAATAGCTCCACGCTAGGGTCACTTCGCGTACAAAATCTCGAAGTTTCGAAAGGAACCTCAACCTGTAAAATAACTTTGCTTCTGTATGTGAGAAGTGAATGAAATACGCTATTCATAGCCGGAGACCCCAGTGGCTTGGTCATGGTAAACAAGGAGAACCGACACCAAGTCTGAACTGCACCTCAAGAAGGAGATTCTTCGCGTTTTTTGGAGTTCTTCTAAATTTATCGAATAGGAGCTTCTACCTAAAGATGAATTAGTTACTGACAATCTACTCTGTTAGCAATTGGATTGTATCGCCTGCAAACCAAAGGGTAAGCAGGGCTGATTACATTACCCATCGAACCCGGCCGAGGATGTCTTCAAAAAAAAAAATAATATGGGAAAATTTTTCGGAGGATTGATAGACTTCGAAACCCTAAGCAGCGTAATCTTCAGACATTGCTATTACAGAATACCATTTCTTACCGCTTCATCAGAAACACACAGAAGAGAAAAATCTCAACAAGTGTGGTTATTTAAAAAAGGGGGTGTTGAAGTTGTTCGTCAATAAATCGGCAGTGTTCCACCGGTATGGAGTAGAGCAATTACCAGCATGAAGGCGACACGTTGTAGTCTAATAATGTACCATACACATCTTAACTGGGTTCTGTTTCAAAGAAATAAATTTGGAAAACTAAGACGTGGCAAAAGTTCAATTGGAAGGTTCACAACCATTTTACAATATTTTGAGATTCTCGGCGTTTTCCTTCCTATGGCAAGTCTCAAAAGTGGTAGGACTCGCAACTGACACCACAGGGTCCACTGGTCGGCCCTCGTCAGGGCTAACTAAGCCTTCCATCCTTCCGGAGTCGGGTAAATAAGCATCGGATCCGGATGTGAAGGTAAAAGCACTGACTTGGTATAGCGACTGATCCCCGCAAGTTATTGTACTGGCCAAATACGCATTCAACATGCCTTTGCGAAGCAGGAATGTGGTGGCGAGCACGAAAAAGATTGATCAACGCCGACCACTTAAACATTATCTTCACCAAAAGCGTCCTACAGAAGTTGCTCACTGAAGCTCCATTAGTGTACACAGTGAATATGAGGGCCCTTTTCGGACGAGAAGATGCCATTTCATAGGCAGTCAAAATATGAACTGG
The DNA here is from genome assembly GCA_030553155.1 of Nippostrongylus brasiliensis. Lineage (NCBI taxonomy): Eukaryota > Metazoa > Nematoda > Chromadorea > Rhabditida > Heligmosomidae > Nippostrongylus > Nippostrongylus brasiliensis. The sequence continues at coordinate 23,034,431 of CP130733.1, read as the reverse complement.
ATATTCAGCACTTGATACCAAAGAAACATATCTGGTGCGCGATCTCAAGGCAGTACAAGCTTAACGAGTAGTCTGAGGTAAATCACAGGCAAAACATGTAGCGACGTAATTTTGGGAGCGCATATCCGTCGGGATTTCTGATTGTTACTGTTACCTTTGTGGGTTGCAACAAATTGGTCACTGCTGTCAAATTTACACCTGTTTTCTCCTATTCTACTTTCTACTCACTGCCACTCTCAGAAACACCCATCTAAACTCTTTCTTACAACCTGCTCCAAATCTTTATAACCCCTACGCTTTTTTAATCAGTCAGTGCCTAGGAGACGTGAACATTCAACACTTTCGCAGGTGATTCTCGAGGTAGCACCTTCTGGGGTTAAAAAAGCGTACGATTTTTGAAGAATATTCAAGCTTTCAAACTTTGGAAGTGAAGATAATGTGCTTGACATGGTGCTTTGGCGTAGCCTCCAAGGATACCAAATCACTGTGATTTAAATTACGTTGAGACTATATGAGCGCCCTGGCGTACTAGGTTATCTATATGTACATAAATTGTATGCCATTTTGAAGCGTATGTAATGACCTATCTTTATTTCTTATTTGCTTAAAATTCCATGTTTCGAAAAATTCTAGTCGATTCCTCAATATGCTGTCCAAGTAGCAGGTTCGTGTCATTTCGCTTCATGAGTTCCAACATCGACGGAAAGGGTCATGGAAGTACTGCGAAAGCGTAACGACCAAATGCCTAATACTTTTCTACATTTTCCGACAGACGTAGCTCCGAGTCGTCAGCATGAATCTTTGTCGGAGATGAGGAAAAGATTTCTCAGAAGGGCTCCTCAATGTCCTAGTGTGACGGGATGCAGGGTGCTATTATGGGATGTTCAGTGTCATAGTGTGTAGCGTTCTAATCATTTTCTCGATTTCTTTTGAGAAACTTGAAAATGTTGATAATAGTCTAGTTCGCTTGAACCTACATTCATATTGGGCAATAAACTGCGGTTTCCAGATTTACGTTACGATGACGAAGCACTTCTACTATTTCGCCTACGGCAGTAATCTTCTCAAGGAGCGGATACAAGTCCAAGTGAGCACTCTTCATTCGTAAACGATCTGCTTGTCACAGATTTTTTCTTTTGATGAAGTTCTATGTAGAATGGAGGATGTGGGGTGACCTTGTCACGCCCATCGAAAAGCAAAAGCGTCGAAAAGCACAGCTTTACGTCGTAAAATTTTTCGCCGAACCCATCTTTTCAATGAATTGACGAGGATGAAGCTGATTAGGACCAAGTTCTTAACTTCTTTTGTTTCCGCGCTGTTGCCTGTTGTAGGGGCAATGGTCTATGAAATCAAGAAAGGGAATGGCTTCGGGGGCTATTCTTATCGAGAAAACTCGGTGGGCTATAAAACCCTTGCAGGAGATGGTAAAAGAGAAAAATGTCTACTAGTAGGATCAAATAAAGCTGTTCCAATCATAAATAGGCTTGAACCATCAAGTCTGTTTATCATCAAAGCAAAAATCATAAAACCGGAACACTAGCAAGTAACCTAGTACCACATTGATGTCTCTAGGTCTGAAACGTCGGTTCGAATCCCACAGGAGCCACGATCTTTGCAATAAACAACATCGTATCATCAGAATATCATCTACCTATACTATGCATAACAATGACCCGCGAAAATTCGGTAATAAAATAAGAATTTTGCGCACAGACTAGCTTCAGATCAAAGGTGCTGAGTTCGAATGCTGTGGAATGTTGAAACACTACGTGCTCGACTTCGTCGCGACCTCCAAGCGGTGGCACGGTGGGCTTGCAACCATCAAAGAGAAGAAAGGAGCTGAGGTTAGGGAGGATAGACTTTCCAGCTGATATTAATCAATTTATTAATGTATTAATTCAAAATGCACCGAAGTGCGTCCAACCCAGAAAGCAAAAGCGGAAACCTGACAGAAATGTTAACATTAAGTGTTCTGATTGTACAACGAGAAAAAAGAAAGAAACGTGAAACAAAATGAAAAACCAGAACGGAGCTGAAAAGCGAATCGAAGACCAGTAAGACCTTCTCAAATCCAGGGCCCACATTCATCATTGGTAAGCCCCGATTAACCCCGAGATATAGCTTGTGAACGGCGCGCACCATTCTCTGCTTATCCTGAACTTCCTATGTTAAACACAATCTCTCATCGACTCTGTTGTCTGGTTCTGGCTGCTCCGCGGTTTCGGAGACCGCTCGTACATTCATGAATCTGGGCCTAGGTCTTTCTAATACGTAACGTAAGCGTAGGATCCTGATGGTGAAGAGCAGTGTGCAGCTATACAGCACTAGAAGTCCAGGCAATGGACAACTAAAATTTGTGTAGGCGCGTCAAACCTAGGTTAGGTCTGCACGAGGGGCAAGGGTCAGGATCGAAAGGGCGCTCATAGCCTTAATTACCAAAACGAGGAAGCAAGGCTATGAGCAGCACTGGGAAGTTCCCAATGATGCTTGCTTTCGTAAATGTACCTGCACAACATGTTTGTTGTAGTGTATGTACCGCAATGTTGTGACAACGCTAGAAACTTGATCGCAAGCTATGCTTATAACAAGGAGTTCATCTCGCATCACTTGCTTCAAATCCAGTCTTAGCGGAATGCTGTCTCGTTAATTTGGTAGCATATAATATAAGTTTACCGCAAAATAAACTGCAAAAAGGTTGAGCGGCATTTTTTCAACATGTCCTCCTTTGAACAAATTCATTCACAGCTATGCATTCGAAAAAACTTCGATCCTACATCTCGAGCTTTATCTGCTTATTTACCTGAGATGACATGACTGTTGCTTCTACAGTGCAGTTTATTTCTGCATTCCCTTCACGCGGAAAGACTTTTGAATTGGATGAAATTATTTTGTTCGATTTTTAGAGGCTCTTGTTGTTCTCTCTATACAGAATAAGAGTATTTTGTAGGTCTGGTACCTTTCTCGATCACTCTGGAAGCATGTAGTGAAAAAATGATCTAAATAATTAAGTTCTCTCGTTTTTTGATCGTATTTTGTGAGTAGTGACAATTGATAGCTCTCGATTGAAGGCAGGAACTGATGAAATGGTTTTCCTGTTGCGCCTGGAGTGTTTTATGTGGAGTTTAGTCGTTTATGTTCGACCACACATGAACCCGCTTTCTCATTTCAGTCCAGTCAGAAGTTTCCAACATGTTTCCCTCTAGTCTCTATTTATGGTCTGAAGTTTGAAACCAAAGTAGGAGTCCGAGATGTGATACGCTATAACCGCTCCGTTTTCGGTTTTCTGGAATATTGAGCAAACCAATAATTGGAGATCATCAGTAATCATTGAACCAAAGGGGCATAAGTTGCTTTGCAGGTGCACGGATGTGTCTGGCGGGTTCCTGAAGAATTTGCCAGCGAATTGGACGCTCAAGAAGCAGGTTATCACCGATTAACAGGTAGCTGCTGAACGAAAACGTCTTTTCTTCTTTCGGAAGCTTTTCCTTTTTTCCTGTATTTTTGTTCACATCTTCAAATTTCTTCAAATGAAGAAACCGATCTCATTTCTCGATCTTCAGCAGTTCATTTACCCAGGAAACCACGGCTTTGTATGTTTCCGTGGCCAATTCCTGTCACTCTCATTAACTTCTTGAAATGGCTAAAATCATCCTGTTCCTATGAATCTCTGACCCGAAGATACCGACTGTGGTAATGTGCTATCAGTGAAACCTGATACATATTTCTAATAACCACTGTTTCAGTTCCGATAGACTGTGATGGCTGCATGATAGAATGCCGTACGTATCAGTACTCGGACAGCAAAGCCTCATCACAACCTCCATCTCCGCATTATAAAACGGTCATCATCGCTGGAGCCATAGAAAATTCACTTCCATCTTCTTACGTTAAAGGTATTGCTAGCAAAAATAACAACTTCTAATGAAAAAAACTAGAGCGAGTAAAACAAAATCGGTGCCGTCAAAATTGTTCTGGTTTCACTTCTTCATTTTCACCATAACGTTTTGTAAAGTGTGTGATAGTAAGGGTTAGTTGGTAACAGACACTGTTAACTAACGACTTTAATGACTGACGTTTCGTCGATTTTTGAAAATATATCGTAAAGTGTCTCATACCTTAAATTGCTGATGGAGGTGTCCGCGCAAAAAAAAAACCAGAAGTTCTTATGGCCAAAACGTGTTTTCTAATATTGTTAACCGAACAGATGATCTGTTAAAAGTTACGATGATTAATGGTACAACCCAACCAAGGGTGCTGGAACAAGAACAAAAAATTACGAAATTTGACGGGTTAGTAATATGAATAGTAGCGACTCGTGTGATTACTCTGATCACGAGCTTGAAAGGATCATTATTTTGCATCTTCACTTCGACGTGACCCAGTTGTTAGGCAATTTCTTCGGAATGGTTCTGATTGTTTTATGACTCTCCAAACGTCGCTTTTGGAGATTCCCTGAGGAGAAAATGGAAACTTGTGAAATCTTCGAAAAATCGTTCCTCGGAAAGATGAATTTAGCGTTCTGTTGGATATTGATAGTCATTTTGGAACGGTAGAGTTGTGTGTGGTATTGCAATTGACAGACATTGTCGGTCCACTCGATACCTAACTGAGTCACATTCAGACTTGGCGTCGCTCCCGGACAACGGCTACAAAGGACCGGTTGAAGTGGATATCGATGTGATCAAGCATTTGAACCATTAGCGTGATTCATTTTTCATTCTTTTTGTTGAACTCTGCCCTACGAATGGACGTTTCCGTACTGCTCACTATCTGCGTTGTTTGGCCATAACGACTTCTATTTTTGGATCTGATTATTTAATCTAAATAATTTATTCATCAGTTTTATGATATGACACTGAAATGAACACGAAAAGGGAAGAAAAATATGATCAGAAGGATCTGACCCACATTTAGGCGTAATGCTTTTTCAAATTGACCAAGGCTTCAAAGCTGCTAGATGGTCGAAATTTGAACTTGAGCATGATATAGACCAACCAGAGCACAAGCCATCTCAAGTAAAAAAGAAATAGATAATAAGTAATGGATATGAATTATAAATAAAAAATAGTGCAAAAATAACAAAAGAAAATAGAATAATAGTAGTTAAAATGTTTCGTTTCGTCGGAACTGTTTGGTTGAATTCCTCGTTTTATGTCTAGCGGGAAAACTTCGCCAAGGAATTTTTATTGTGAAATCAATACAACAAGTACACAACGGTATTTTACAGAGAAAAACCAACAGAACACCTTGCCGTTGTTCAGTCTTTCTTCACAGCAGAGGTGTAACCGGGTAGAACGACTTTGCCAACTGAAAAGAATTAGAATTAAACCAGTATGTAGATTGAAATAGGAGGTTTTAAACAGTAATGGGTGAAGGCGTCGGTGTTGATCTGTCCCCGAAGTACGCGCCGCCGCATTAAACGTTCGGAGAGGTGAATGCGTATTTGGCTTATACCTACAATGATTTGAGAGGGCCAGTTGCTACACCATGTCAATGTCTTTACCTTGCCAGACAAGTATGGTACCAAGTTACCCAGTACTTGAGAGAAAGCTTGGTCAACCTTGGCGAGGATCACTCGCACAACCGTATCAATAGCGCCTCATGTCACTGCACCACGTGTGGCTCTATGAATACTCGCCATATCACTCCGCCAAGTCCGGGTAAATTGGTGCCAGGCTTGCCTGGGAAGGCGAAGACACTGAGTTGGTATAGCGGTTGGTCCCGCAAGTTATTATCCATTCCAAATACGCATTCATCATGCATTCACGATTCTGAATAGAACACGAATGCCATGAAATATAGCTACAGGGTTAAGGTGTTGATCAATCTCTAGCGAGCTAATCAATCCTCTAACCACGACGTTATATTTCATGGCATAATACAATCGTTTACGCTGCACATACTTTCTTCTTCAACATCGTCAACGACAACCTCTTTTCCCTTCTCGCTCGATTTCGGCTCGTCTATAAAAAACTGATTTTGGAGAGAGCAGCGTGAATGTGAGCCACAGAAGAAGATGTACGTACGTTGCAGTTAGTGAAAAGTTGAAAAACAGTACCGTACCTTCAGCGGAGGGTTTTTTGAAGTATTCCGTTGCCTTTCCACCAAGGGTTCCCACTGAATAGACAAATACTGATTAGAAGATCAGTCGGAAGGAGGCTGATTAGGTAGAAAGCGGTACTCACCAAGTGAGCCCAGTCCAGCGGTGATCTTAGCAATATCATCCTGGCTTAGCTGTTGACTGTTCTGTGTCGGAGCATTTGTTGTGGAGCCTGAAAATCTTTTTATGAACTTCGTTTCCTTTGCAGAACAGGAGCATCAGTTTTAATTTCTACAAATTACTAATTCTTTCCCATGATAAGACACATATTATGATCCTCGTATTTACTCCCCTTTCCTCAGTACAGGGCTGTGGAACTAAATATGTGCACCCCACGAACCACCGAATTTCCTCCGTGAACTGAATGTTGGTCTTAACGAAAGAAGCGGCGGCTGGTAGTGGAAGTGTACAAAACAGAAACCTCTACCAAAGCATTGGATTCGAAGGTCAAACGGTAGTATAGCCAAACTAAAAATTCTAAACGAACACGAAACTAGCCTGTTAATTGCCGCTTTTTGTTTAGCGGTTTATACACGAGAACTAGTTGAATGACTTATATATTTGGAGATGCCCACCAGACCCTTCAAATGCACAGTACCTATTTATATTTAATCAACAAAATAACAAAGGTTATAATAACTAATGTTTAAACAATTTCTTGAAATGTGAGAGGAATAAGAAAATATTGAAGAATGAATGATAAATAATATAGGAATTAAATTCTACGTAACTAAGTAAGTAAGATGCTATGTTATTCGCAAAACACTGACATCGGACGGGAATTGAACCCCCGTCTTTCTGTTTCCGGCAGACTGCACTAAGTCATTCAACTAGTTCTCGTATATAAACCGCTAAACAAAAAGCGGCAATTAACAGGCTAGTTTCGTGTTATATCAAAAATGCTATCAGCTTAACTGGTAACTGCCGATATCGGCTTGCCGGCTCATTCCCGTGATTACGGGTGAGTGCTGATAGCAACAGCCCGACTGAGCTTAAGAAAGAGATGCTAGGAGACTCGCAACGTAGTACATCGGTAGCACAGTGGTTAGTGCAGTCTACCGGAAACAGAAAGACGCGGGTTCAATTCTCCTAACCCATAACCTAGCATCTCCAAATATATAAGTCATCTAAACAAACAGTTACACAGCATTCCTACCGGAACTGCGTTCAGGTAATATCAGAGGAAAACGGGTTGATAGCCCCACCACCCAAGTGCTCTGAAAATCCCTGTGGTGCGCGACTCTTCCAGATTGGCTTCTAGATTGGTCACGATTTTCGTAAAAGCACTATGACTCGATAGCACTAGAGCCCACCAGACCCTTCAAATGCACAGTACCTATTTATATTTAATCAACAAAATAACAAAGGTTATAATAACTAATGTTTAAACAATTTCTTGAAATGTGAGAGGAATAAGAAAATATTGAAGAATGAATGATAAATAATATAGGAATTAAATTCTACGACAAACTGAGCTGCGGGCCGTGAATAGTACTGTTTACATATCGAGTTTTTGATTTTCGGAATCGGACCTTTGTTCGGTCGGTTCGCCTCGGTTTGCCTTTGCCGATGGACCTAGCGGCTGCTCTCCTTTAACTGCTCTGCAGTATTGAGATGCCTGGACCAACCGGAGTTTTTCCTGTTTTATTGAGAGCCTTTTCAATTGCACAATGCTACCTGTTGCTGGTGTTGTTTTGTATTTCGCTTTTTTGGTTGTTGTGTTTCGTTCACTGTATTTTCAGATAAAATGGAATACAATGATATGAAGCTCCTTTGTTTTTCTGCACAGTGAAAAAAGTGGAAATTCAAAATCCGTGTTATAATAGCTTAGTAAGGAAAACACCATATTTACCGTTATTTCCGGGAGCTTGACTGTTCTGCTCGCCGATGGCCTTTCCAACGTCCTTGGCGACGTTCATAAGACCACTGAAGAAGTCGCCACCTGCAATGAGATCTTCATTTTGCAACAGTTCAACAAAAATAAACAAATGTCATTGAAACTATGTTTTGAGAAACAAGGTGCATGTTCATAGAATTAGCTTAGCTGAGAAATTTAGTTGACTGGTGCATGTTGCCATCGGTATCTTAATCCCAAATAACCTCACCGTACCACGTTTGGGACCGGTATGAGACCAGGACCCAGTCACATTAACTCAATCGTACGGACTGCAGTGAGCATCAATACTCCTGCTTCTTCGGTGTTGGGTAAATCGGTACCAGACTAGTATGGGAAGGTAAAGGCACTGACTTGGTATAGCGGCTGGCCCTCGAATGCGACGCGCGTCCTCAGGGGATTGATCAACGCCGAGCCCTTTACCTTTCACCTTACTGGGCTCTCATTCTGCACTGGGGTTTGGAGATCTCGAAGTGGGCGTATCAACCGCAGGCACACAGTTTAGGCACCATCGTCGTGCCAATCGACGCGAACACCTCTACCTTCACCTTTATCTTCACCTTTTGCGGAAGATATCCAGGTACCTCCTGACGAACAACCGTTACTATGAGACGAGACGAACAAAACTGTTAAGAACAATTGGCTGCTGTAGTTCGAATAGTAGGAATCATGTAGCGCATTGTCGAAAACAGTCATTGGATCCATTGATTGCTTCTATTTAATAGGTCGGATGATTTGTAGAAAGGAACACGGGAGAGCTGTGCCTCCGAACTATCGGCAGAAAACCATGCCTGCTTACTATAGGGAAACTATAGGGAAACATTATAGAAGGAGTGGTTTACGGTAAACGAACAATGAACGGAAAATGAAAGGGAACCGGAATGATCAGTAATGCTCTACTTGTTGACATGAAAAGCTCCACAATAAAAATGAGAGCTCAATGCTCATGAGTAGATGAAAGAGACCCAGAGTTACCTTATCGCACGCAAGCTCACCTTTCGAATCCGCACTCGCTTCTGCCGAAGGTGTAGGTTGAGCTACTTTTTCACTGTTTGCGTCTGCTTTCACGGCTAGAATTATACCAATTATAGGCACTGCCTAGTTCCGCCCAGAGCTATTCCACCACTAACCTGGTTTTTCTTCGGCGTCCGTTTTGAAGGCTTTGTCTCTGACCGTTTCAACTGAAATATACACGAACTGTATGTGTTCTGAGGTACGGCAGCGAAAATGAACTATCAAGGATTACCCAGAAATCCGAGTCCGGCAGTTATCCTCGCAATATCTTCAGGTTTTAGCTGTGGAGACGTCTGCTGGTGAGCATCCACAGCTGGTGCTGAAAGCAAGCACCCTTGGCAGATTCGAGGCTAGCGCAAGTGTTCACTCACTTCCATGAGGTGTCGAAGGCATCTGTTTTTGATCACTCATCGCCTTTCCCACGTCCTTGGCCATGTTCATCAGACCGCTTAGGAAGTCTCCTCCTAACAATAAGTATATTAAACTCAGAGGAGAAATGATTACATCTCAATATACTAGATGTACTCTAGAAGAAGGCCAGTGAACTTTTCACTCATTTCTGATTTTTTCAGTAGCGGGAGTGCCGCAACGATAAAACGGCGCCAGCGGCGCTTTCGTGCGCAGAAGCCGCCGTTTTTCTGAATTTTCTTTAAAATTGGTTTATTCGTGAAAATATGTACGTTTTTGAACTCAGCAGGTCAAGCTCAGTCCTTTCGTATACAAAATTCCCATATTTCTGTAACTTGTTAACAAGCGACTTTTTTGACCTCTTGATTTCCGTTCCATTGCTCCTTCGATTCTTCGTCTGGTAACTTATCGCTCGATGAGGCTCCGCCTTCGACCGGGCTATCACGCGGGGACCCCCGTTGAGCATGCGGGGTAGATGAATTGGGATAGATTCTGTCCGGATCACCACGTGTGGACCCCAGAAACGGCATCCTTTTGCGCAAGAAGGCGCCGCTGCCGCCATTTTATCGTTGCGGCACGACCGGTACTGTATCATTGACAAACACAGAACAAGTTTCCGCGAGAACAAAGACGCAAAATAATTTGAAATAAAGGCCACAAGTGTCAACTGGGTGGCAATGTCCACAAATTTTAACAAGTGTGTACCAGAGTTTTTGTTACCTAAACCTGATAACAGTGTTCTGGCTTTATCTGCAGGATCCGGACGAAGATTTATACTCGAAGTGGGCTTACCCAGCTGCTGTTCAAGCTGTTTACCTGCCACCAAAAGCATCAGGGAGAAGGGGTCGATGTTGATTATACATTTAAGGACACGCCGCCACATTCGTATTTTATTCGAAATCGCAGAGAAAATGCGTATTCGGACTATAAAATGCCGCTATACCAAATCAGCGTCTTTACCTTCCTGGACAAGTGTGGTGTCAATTTACGCACCCTCGAAAGGGATGGAAGGTTTCGTTAACAGAGGCGGTTCTTGATCGCTCGGCCTCGTGAGTGTCATTATCGTCTCTTACCACTGTACGACGCGCGCCCCTACCTGCCACTATGAGTTCGCTAATTTCACTTCTGTCTACGCTATCGCTACAACTCTGTCAGCGAAATTGCTACTAGTCGTCAGTCCCCACTGAAGCGTGGCCGTAAACAACCCACAGTTTCAGCGAGCTGGTTTTCGATACGATATACTATGTACTATACATACAAAGGCTACCTCGTCGTTGCCACATTCAGCCCGTAATGGAGGCTGAACGACGAAAACTGCATTTACGGCAGTACGTAAAAACGTAAGGATAATGGTTCGAGGTTGATCAGCTCCCTGAGGAAGCGATGGTATTTCATCCAAATCGTAGAGGAATAGTGAAATTGTATTTGGCCTATAGAATTACTTGCAGTGGCCAGCCGCGTAGCACCTCCTACCACTGTACCACGCGTGCCTCCGCATGAGGACATCAAAACCGTAAAATGGACTTTCCCATTGAGAATAGACCTGGTGAACGACTTGTGGGCCGGCAGCTGTACAAGGCGGTGTTTCGCCCAGACATGTTTGGTATCAATTTACCCGACCAGTAGGGATGGAGGGACTGGTTAGAATGAGCGAGAATCGATTTGCAGATTTACTGGTTGTTAAATTACCTGCTGCTTGCTCAACGTTCTGTCCGACTGCAGGAGCTGAAAATCAGGAGTTACGTATAGTGCGTGATCCGTTGTTATAGTTTTTCGAAAATATTTATATTATAACGGAAACGTTCTCAGAAATCAACACGGGGAACATTACCCAAGGGAAGCAACATACGTCTACGGGATGGGGAGAGAATAGAATTAAAAAAACTCAAACTAAGGGAAACTGATGGGCAACTAAGAATTATCTAGGACTAACTAAGAAATAAGCGCTCTCCCACAGAAACAAATGAAGTTGTGGAGAAACAGCTTTGACTGAACATTCTTACACGCGCCGACACACAAAGAATGCAGTGAATTCCACGGGTAAGCAATTACTCTTCGTAAACATCTCAACAAATGGGCGTGGTCTTCTTTCCCAGTTTGCTACGCAAATCCCGGCTTCATGGCGCTGTTTTGGAGCTCCTTCCTAACAACGCCGAATAGCTGCACAGCATAACACGGAAAAGCCTGTAGATGTGACGGAAGATCCTATTTGAAATTGTTCTATCTGTTAATTTTTGCATGGGCTCTGAGGTGCGAAGCATTCAGACAGATTTTTGAGCGCTTGATACAAAAATTCAGGCAATAAGTCGTTAAGTTTTTCAAAGAAAAAAGTAATTGATATTGTTATCAACCCAGGTCTTGTTAAAAAGAGTACCTGCAGCTCCGTGACCTTCGGACATCGAGGAAAGTTGAACTTTTCCGCCTTGCGAATCGACTTTGGCCACTGGAAAGATGAAAAGTAGAGCAGAAATAGAATTCCATAGGACTGGCTAAATTATATAATGACTGACCAAATGAGAAGATAGAACAAGAATCAAATGATAAAGCTAGAAGGGAAGGGGCAGCTCTAACACAATAAAAGAGAAAAGAGAACAGAGAAGCTAACCTTCGTCCTCGTCTACAGGTGCACCGAAAGTACGGTCCTTTATTGTCCCAACTGTAAACAGAAAGTCGATAGACAAAAGTTCCTGATATTATATCAGGGAACCGAATAAAAGAAGCTGTAGGGCACTAACCAAGAGATCCAAGGCCGGAAGTGATTCTTGCGATGTCGTCTTGAGAAAGCTGTAAACCTGTTTGTGATCCTGAAATCTTGAGATGGAACGTGCAGAGAATGGTTCTCTTTGACGTGATAAGAGCTTCAATCGGACTACAGTCAGAGAAAAGGCAGTGTTGAACATATAATCACTGTTTGTTCCATCCTAAGGTACCCTTCTTTGCATAGCAGCTCACTCCCTTTAATTCTCCAAAAGGAAGAAATATTGGTCTTTTTCCAAAAAGCCAGTCAGAGCTTTTAGGAGATATGGCGATGGTGACGGAGAGCATAACTGCTCCTTCTTGGAAAGAATCCATTAATAAAATGAAAGTGTTTCCATTCATTCCGTGATGCTTCTAATAGCGTACTGATTGTGAGATGGAAGAGATTTACAATGGGGCATGCGCGAATAACACTTGCCTTGAGGGTTATTTTGCGCTTGATGTTGAGTGTTAAGCGACTGGCTCACTTCCTTGGCCGCGTTCATTAGTCCACTCCAGAAATCACCACCTGAAATTTTCACACTGGCTCTGAGAAACAGTGATTACTTTTAGAAGAAATGGAGAGAAATGGACAGAGAGAAAGCTTCCAAATACAGACAACAAAGAGGCTATATCCTGCTGGAATCATGCTCTTTTCCAAAAGTTGACGTTGTTCCGTCGACCGGCATGACACCATCGTGATGTTTTTGTTCGTATGACAGCAGAAGAATCGACAGTTATATTTATAAGTCAACTGCTAGGAACCAAAAGCCTCCAGACAACTAACAAAACAACGACACAAAAGAAATGGAATGTCAAAATGGTCTCAAACTCCACTGGGACGTAAAGTGGAATGCTACTTGATAGCATGCTGCTTGACAAAGACATAGAGAACAATGTGTTAAGCCAACTTGTTCCGAATAGAGAGGGAAATTGGGGGAAAACGCGCTTCCATGTTTCACATTTTTACTATATGGGGCCCATGATCATTTCTTTCCATCCATTCTCGTTCATCCTTTCTCAGTGATAGTTTTGAACTCTATTTGTCACGTATTAATTCAAATATTCCTCAGAGAAGTTAATGCAAAATCATTTGAAGAATTATTGGACTGTGGCACTCCACCCAACGCTGCAGATATGGCTTCTACAGAATACGATTTGTTCCACTTGCCTTAGAATAACATGGAGGAACAAAATTGAAGGAAATGGGAGCATCTAGGAACGGAAGTGAAAAAGTTTTCATGAATAAAATGGTAGGCTTGAATGCATGTGGAAGAAAACAATTACCAGCAAGAAGGCGATATATAGCGGTACAACAACGTTCTTTCAAGGAAGTTAATTTGAAAAAAAGATGTCAACACCAACAAAAACATGTTGATAAGATTGTCGCTCGAAATTGGACGGCCCAAGTAGGTTGAGATGAATGAAGCGCTTGAGGGATTTTACTAGTCTTGCTGGAACTCCGTCGAAGTGGTTGTCTCATTGTCAGACTCGTCACAGACATACAGAGTGGTAAAAAATTACGTGCGCGCTACATTCGACTAATTTTTAACTATTGTACAGTATCTTTCTGCATGATTTTTTCTTTCAAAATATTTATTCGATGCCCGTTATCGGTTTTTCGAAAATTAGTTTTGATTTCCAATCCATTTCGAAAAACTGTTCAACTCGAAACACGACTGTACAATAGCCAGCGGGTGGATTGAAGAACTCGACGCTTCTTTCGAGACCTGGTGTTCCTTTATGAGTTGTATAGGAGATCGCGAAGCAATGGAATGGCGAAGTACATCTTCGAACAAAAACCAGAAGTGGGTGTAAATGGCCTGTCAATATATAAGAGTGGCATGGTATCCTTGAGAAGAGGACAGACTAATGAAATGATGTGGAGTTTATAAGAGTGGCCGTAGAGCTCAAACATTTCTGCAAATCGGTTCAAATGATAGTATGTAAAAAGCTCAGGCTTTGAAGTTATCGTATATTCAGAGCACAAACTCTTATCAGTAAAATGTAAGAAGAATCGAGAGAAATTGTGGAAATTTTTCAAGGTGTGCCGCACTGAGGTCGTAATGAGGGCAACCTCTGTTTCGATGAAACACTTTTTGCTGCCTACGTGGTTTGAAACATTCAAAATCACCTTCAAGTTTTCAACACAGCTCCAAAGAATAACTGCATGCGAAAAACCACAGCGAGATTCTGATATCCAATAAATGGTTTCAGGCGATTTTAGTGTTTCATGCGAGACTTTTTATTTCTATCGATAGAAAAGACAGAGGTAATAAGAAAGTCTTTGAAGAATAGAACCTTATAGTAGCTGCAGTATCTCTGAGGAGCTTTGAAGCAGAAACACCCCAATTTCACCGTTCAGTGACGGTAAGCAGTCAAATCAGTAGTGCACCTCCATGAGTCCGAAATCAGCTCCTTTTCGTCTACGGTTTTGTAGACTTTTAACACCCCGGAACTTAATCCGTGGGACTTTTCCGTTTGAGTAGTTGCAAAAGAAGAACTCAGAAATCCAAAATGGAGATTTGGACAGATTGTGAAAATTGTGAAGATTGTGAAGCTGATCAAAATTTAAAACAAAATAGAAAACTACTGCTTGCGGCGCACCATCGATTTCATGAAGTGATAAAATACCACTTATGTAGAAACTGGAGCCAGCCACTTCAGAAACATTTGGTAACTATATATTTGTTCTCAAATATAAATGAATTTATTAACGAGAAAGATGACATCCAAAATTGTGAATGAATTCTTAGTATGGGAAAGGTTTCAAACGTTTGTCAGATTCTGGCAAATACACAAAAACAAAAAAATAAGATGGGTTTGATGTGCGTTTAAAGTGGCCTTATTAGCGTATACCTGCCGAAATAGGGGGACATTTTGAGAACAGAGTTTCGTCGCCAGCACCCCAAACTCTTCATATAAAAAATTTGGGCAAAATTGAGAGGAGCGGAAAAATATTCAGCAAAGGAGTGCAAAAAGCACAAGGACATGGTGTTAAGAATCTCGTTAAGTAATTATGATTCGTTCTAAAGAGGAAAAGAAGCAGAAAATGAAAAAAGAAATAAATTTTAGTAGCCCGCTTCACAATGTTGTGGAATTTGGAATTTCAAAAATAGAAACGAGGAGTGGAGGAAAGCAGCGATGCATGATGAGGAGTCACCCACCCATCTTCGAGAAGGTTGTTTTGATCGTAGAGGACCTTCCCATTCGCTCGTAATCGTTTCTGGTCGGGTCGTTTTCACAACAAAAACAGACCGGGACCGATCTATGGCGCTTCCTAACGAGCCTCATTCGATGTCTTCTTCGAGTAACAAATTTCCGCTTCGAATTGCGCTGAGAAATATGAATTGCATTGAGAAATGAGAAAAACGTATGAGTGTTTTGGAAAATCAGTTTGGCACTATTCAACTTAACGGACAGCAGCACTCGATTTTTTCTTCAGTCGTCGAAAATCCCCGGAAATTTGCCTATGGGGTTATGTGGGATCCAGATCCCGAATCTGCTGTCCGTTTTTTACGTGGGTGGTCTCGGACCACCCAAATCGCCACTTGGGTGATCCAGTCAGGATCACCGATTTCGCTGAAGCTTGTTCTATGGGGGTTTCTTGACGTTCTGAACACGATGGTGACGTCCGTTTTCTAGATGGCGGCCGAATACGATAATTATAGTTGAGTACCTACCGACCTTACCTGGTGAGACGCACATATAACTACTGTATTCGACCGTCATTTGGAAAACGAACTTAACCATCGTGTTCGCGACACCAGAGAACCCCCATAGACCAAGTTTCAGCGGATTCCGTGATCCTGACTGGATCACCCAAGTAATCGGCATGGGAGGTCCAAGTCCACCCACGTGAAAAACGGACAGCAGATCCGTGTTATGGACCCCGAGAAACCCCCATCGGCGAAGTTTCAGCGAACTTCAACGACTGAAAAAATCGAGTACTGGTGTCCGTTAAGTCGAATAGTGCCTCTAGTTCAATTATTATGTACCACTACTAAAGCCTTCTGGCTCAAATAAGGTGCTTACCGGCCCAGCTCGGGAGGAAAGCTGTCGACTAGGTGACTGACATTGTGCTGCCCCTTACAGGCCCGAGACGTAGGTTCGAATCCCGCCTAAGTTGTGATTTTTGCTATCCTGCTAGCACCACCATTACAACATCTTCTTCAGAATAGATTAGGAATTCCAATAGCAGGCGCCTCGTTGAATGAATTTCACTTCTCCGATGGTAACGTTCCTTACTAAGCTGATTATTTCGCTCCCTAGCACGATTCTCAAGACAAATGGGGTTTGGTTCTAGCATACATCTACAACATGGAATAATAACTGTGCCTGCGAAATATGTTAGAGGAGCGCGGCAGATCAGCTTACATGACATCAAAGTTGTAGCCTGGATCGTGGTCTGAATTGGTCTGAATTGATTTCATGAGCCTGAGCGGCAGATTCATATCCAGCGGCTTTTGCGATCAAGAAGGATGCGCCGTCGCAAGAAAAGATGCAACGGAATGAAGAGTCTGTTCATTGTGTTGTGGCTGTATCGCCACACCATTTATCGACTCTCCAAACGTAATTAGAAAAGAAGAGGTTATTGTAGTAGGAGAGAAGAAATACTAGGCATACCAGCACCACACAATCAATCTTGCGAAAGGAACGTTGCACTACTGACTCGCTTATGCACATGTGAAATGTGTCAAATGGTATTTTTTTGGGTGTGTCGATCGTTGAAGCAGAATAATCCAAGCGTTCCGAAGGTGACAGACTCTCCGAACGGACTCGTACCCAGCAATTGACAAAAAATACTACTTCGCCATACCTGTTTGACATCCATCAAGAAAATGCAAAACACCTTCAAAAACAGCGAGAGGACAAATTTCAATTCAAATCTCCCGCCATACCGTAACTTCGTCAGAGGTCCCGATTGGTATAGTGCAAATACCCTCACGACTGTCTAAATGCTTGTGGGCAACAGAGGAGCCGCAGTCATCGAAGGCGTTTGGACGCACAGCGGCGGGAATCATTTGATTCTTCGGATTTTCGAGATCGACGATTTAGATCTTGTGGCGGGGTACAAGGCTTCCTATGAGGGTTCTTCAACTCCGGTGAGGAGAACCGATCCGCGAGAACGTGTTTCAAGAACGGCAGAAGCCGGAGAGCGGGTTCTGATCTTAGAGGTCCCGGGACAATGCTAGCGACAGTGTTCGGAGGTAGCCCAACTTCAATCACTGTAGTCGAATCCCTGTATCTTCACGAGTCTTCCAGCAAGGCGGCGCACCGCTCTACAAGCCATTTGGTAAAAACTGTCCGATAACTAGGACATGCTCTGGTCTAGGGTGTTGTGATCCCCGGAAATCCTGAATTTGAACCCCATGAACTGCTACCATTTCAGCGTTGTTGAGAGGGTTGTTAACGAGTCGAAGGACCCTACCGCCACATCTCTGCGAACCGCCGTTGGAGCAGAATTCGCAAATTTGGATTAAGCTTTTCTGGATAGAGCTTGCTAGCGCTTCAGGTCAGGGATGGAGGCGATTATTGCTGCTGACGGAGGCTACTTCGAGCAATTGTGATATTAATATACCCCTCTAGTAATATGCAAAAGGATTCTGGATTCGAATTGTATCTCGTGTTTGTAGGGCTGTTTGAAAAATAGTGTCGCGCTTGTCCGGATTTAGCTGGCGCACCCTGTACGTGATAGAAGTAAAGGTGTGATCAGTCAGTGCAAAAAATAGTAATAAAATGAATGGTTGATTTGACAATGCAGGAAAAAAGTAGCTATTAGGTATACACCTCGTTGTCCATCTGCGCCCGTTGCTGACGATTTGTGTTGAATCACTTGAACTGAAACGTTTGCTATAGAGCATCATATGCTGAAGAAAGTCAGAAGATAAATGAACAGAAGGAATAAAAATCCATATAACTACGCAAAGGAATGAAAATTAAAATTGCATTTTTTGCTATTTAATTTATCAGCATGTACAAAAGGTCTTGATATGCTGCTGGTCTCGGGAAATCGGGACTAATACCCCAGTATTTCTCTCTGACTACTGACTGTGCAGGTAACTCTTGTGGGTTGCAAACCTTTAGGTATGAAAGACGGAAAGTGTCACCCGCCCGACCCCAAAAAGTTTCATTTTGCAAGAGGCACAAGTAAAACAACCGGTAGGTCTCCATATCCTCCATTTCCAGAATCACATGGAAAAAATTGGAGAATTCCAAATCATCCCGGGACTGCACTGAGCTTTTGAGTGTAAGCGGGCAAGGATCCGATGACATTTTGTAAAATCAAAGCAATGCGAATAGTAGTACGACGGTTGTTGTACATTTATTTTCAAAATTAGAATTGTGAGAAACATATGCGCTGGGGGTTTACAGTCTAATATAAAGCAATTTTGACGATTCTTCGAAGGGCCAAGTCACGAATGAACAATAAACAAAAAGATGTCACTTTCTCAAATTAACAATGCAATCCTTAGACTGCAATTGACTGATTTCCAATTTTTAATCGGGTCATGTGTTTTCGAGTGAGTGTCTCTTAACCTCCTTATTCACCTTATTGAGAGGCTCAGCCTATGATTTGCTGAATAGTGCCTTGAAATAATATTAATTATTAAGTCAGTGACTAGAGTGACTAGGATTACACCAGCTACCGTCGCCACACCACGTAATACAATGATGAATTTTAGTGTTCGTATTGCTTTCTAAGTTTCTAGTTATTATTTTTATGGTCTTCTGAATAGTTTTTAATCGCTGGAAACTTAGCAGTGGAGGGAGGGTGACATCATGATTTCACGGCATTTGAGTCAGGAAAACAGCTGAGGAATGCAATTTTCGTTTTAATGGCGTCAGTCTAGAAGTTCAACACCGATACGTGTGGCAGTCAATCTTGCTGAAAATTATAAATCAACTGCTTAACATGTATAATAAATCTTCTCCTATGAAAAAGATTGCGTGAAGTCACTCGCCGACATTCTGCGTTGTTGCGAGCTGGTGCAAAAAGAACCCAACTGTTGGGGCAAGTGCTTGAGAGCGGCATGTTGAATACACTGCGGGCAGAAAAGATAGGAACACCTCCTAATTTCTTGTACCAAGGATTCGCTTGATACTATTTGGTTCCAATTCTGTACTAGCAAATTCAGCACGGCAAAAAACGTAGGTCAGAGAGATTTAAGCTTCTGATTTCAACAGTGAAAGTTGTGAGGACGATTTTCGCAATCAAAGTGATGGAACCACTGTCCAGAAAAGATAGAGACACCTACAAGGAAGACAAGGTTGAAAAGGCAGATTGGCAAAAACTACGCTTTTTAGGACCATACTCAGTTCAACAAAATGTGTCGCGCTAGGATAGATCTGTTATTTCATTGAGAACGTCGTTCTCAATAAAATAGTAAAGTCAAATTAAGGCTCTTGAAGAAATAAGGCCTAGTGTCGCAGAATTTCACCTGTGGTGAAAACCTCGAGAATAGAAATAATGAAACGAAGAAGTTTCGCGGGGGTAGTAGGAAACATTTCCCTACATAAATTTTAAGTTCACCTCACGTTTAGCAGCAGCGCGCAAGGAGAACAGTTGTGAATTTCTCTAGAGAAACAAAATCCGTCCTTGGAATAAGGCACGATAGACGTTTATTTGGTTCCTAGGCTAATTATTCTAAGATTAAATTCGATTTTTTTCCAATGCGAAGCGATTTGCATGAAGTTGCCCAGATGGCATCTACAGTACCACAACACGGTTTAGTCAAGGAGAAGTGGTTTCGTCGCACTGATTGCAAAAATCGTCCTCAAAACCTTCATCGTTCAAATCGAATGCTCAAACCGCTCGGTTCTTTTGCCGTGCCGAATTTGCTAGTATGGATTTGGGATCAAATAGTATCCAACATTTCGTTGAAATAAGAAATTAGGGGTGCCTAGCTTTTCTGGACACAGTGTCTTACAACATTGTGTGTAGATTTTCCTTTACTGATTGTTTTAAATTTCTAATAAATTGAATGAAATAAAACGAAATAAAATAAATCAAAATAAATAAAAACATTGTCTGCAGAAGAGTCGCTGTGCGTCGACACTCTTCGTAGCATAAAATAGGCTTACCTATGGCTCCCAATCCTTTGGAGATCAATGCCATGTCTTCCGGGCTGAGATTGAGACCTTGACCGGATTTCGCCTGTGATACGTTGCCTGTGAGATTTATATTTTATTCAGGATAAGATTCAAAATTTCAAGTGTTTATCATTTGTTTTCGTTGTTCATTTTCCTTGATTTAATCGTGCCTAGGCTGCGGGAGGTCGTAGTGTTGTGGTAAAAAACGCTACTGGCACCCGCACGTACGAGCGATCGATCCCGTATCAGGCTTACCAAGCTTTCGATGCCTATGAATTCGGATAAATCGATACCACTCACGTTAGAGAAGGTGAGACACTGACTTAGACTGGACTGACAATGCATTATATGGGCCAGGTAATTATTCACTACGCCTCAACGATTTTGAATTGCACATGAATGCACTGTCGCGTCCTTAGGGGGCTGATCAACACCGACCAACATGCCTTCTCTATTTCATTTGGTTCAAGTTGTTCAAGCAATCTCTTTGAGTTGCCGCTATTTTTCTTTCCATAAACGTTCCGATCGACAGTGCCTTCAGGATTTGAAATCTCAAATTTATATTCATCGTTCACTCACTCTGAGCAGGTTGAGGTGGTTGCTGAGGGGCTTGCTGTCCTCCATCAGATAAACTCTTTCCAACGGCTTGCAACAAGCCGCCTAGGAGATCAGCTCCACTGTTTCCTAAACGAATGAATAGCTGTCTCAATAACGGGTTATAATATTGGAGCAGAATTCACCATCTTCTTGAGTTAGACAGTACTTTTTCGCTAGTCAAAAGAATGTGCTTAGTGTGCCGCATTGTGTGTCATCCTTGGCATTAGCAACTAAACAAAGGCACGTCACTGCAATTCCTCAACCTTGCAACTTCCATCAAAATTTCGCGGCCTACATACAGTAGACAAATGCGTGGTGCAGGGGTAAGTGCTGACACCCGCACGGTCGACCGATCGATGCTCGCCCGGGCTAACAAAACGATACCTTTACCTTTACCTTTACATACAATAGTGGTGGAAAACTTATGTCACCTTGCATTCTGAAATTAAATTTGCTGAAACAAAAGGAATCCTTATCTTATAAAGAGTTTCGATAACTTTAGTCAATAATACGTCGACCTATGAGTGACCTTATTGCAAATCTAGAGTTCTTCAAAAAAAAATTCACATTGATGTTTACATGTGACTCCAAGCAAAAATATGCATATGGGCAAGCACTGTGATTTAGTGTAATCCAAAGTCATATTCTAAATGAAATTTTGCTCCAAGAATACAACGAGCTGGCGGATTCAATTTGGAGCCCGAATAAACAAATCATGAACCATCAGGATAAAATCAATCGAGGCCATGTGTCGCTGCATTTCTGAATGAATTTCTATTCATTTATTTATCCAAAACGTCGGCAGGAGCCAACGCACAAAGTTATCAAAAGTTATCGGATGTATTTCCTGGATCAAGAATCCAGTAGGTAGTCGAACGCTGTCTGTGACAACTATTATGTTGCTCCATTCTGACATTGAATCTCGTCTCCAATTAAATTTACTACAAGTGAAGCCATGAAGCTCGCACTTCTCAAGGGACATCCTAATTTACAACGTACCTACCATTTCTCAGAGAAGTCGTACATCAAAATGTTAGTGGATTCTCTCCAACGAAAAATAAATGATCTCACCTAGTGGGCTTTAAATGACAAAACCTACCACCTTGAGCTGAAGGAGGGGGTTGCGGTGGTTGAGGTCGAGCGTTTCCATTGGAGCCACTTGAGGAGTTCGCTGCTGCCTCTGCGAGCACATCTTTTGCTGAAAATTTTGATGGAATGGGCTATAACAAATGAAAGAGACATCACTTGTTGCAGGATAGATTTAGATTTCGAGATGCATATCTCGAAAATATGTTTCGTTGTTCAGATAATCGAGTTTCTATGTAATCGTCAGAAAACGATGCCTTCGGTGATTAGCAGCATTAGTGATTAGTAGCAGGTCGTCTAGGCCAATCTTCCCACCTCTTCACCAAAA
The DNA here is from genome assembly GCA_030553155.1 of Nippostrongylus brasiliensis. Classification (NCBI taxonomy): domain Eukaryota; kingdom Metazoa; phylum Nematoda; class Chromadorea; order Rhabditida; family Heligmosomidae; genus Nippostrongylus; species Nippostrongylus brasiliensis. The sequence continues at coordinate 23,012,174 of CP130733.1, read as the reverse complement.
GACATGTCTTCTACTGTAAGGTAGAAGGATGTAGAATAGAATTTGAGAATCGATCAGGTAGCTCACACCTGCTGATAAAACGATACCAAATCGCGGTCTCTTCAAATTTGTGTTTCCATGGATAACAGCAGAGCATCTCATCCGTTCCTCCGTGTTGCAAAGAAAAACAGAACAAAGACAGCAACGGCTCAACGAGCCGTTGCACGCTGAGGTCGAGGTGAACAGCTGCTCTTTGAATTTCCCCCAAAAGTTTTCGGCCATTGAGGGAGGCCAATTTTGACCCAAACGCGTGAAACGGCATCATTAGTTGAAGAATTATGTAGACAATGCCCGATCCTACTACACTGTGTCCAGAAAAGATAGGGACACCTCGAAATTTCTTGTTTCAAGGATTTGCTTGATGCTATTTGATTGCGAATCTACACTAGTAAATTCAGAACGGCAAAAAACATGGGACTAAGCAATTTGAGCTTCTGATTTGAACGGTGAAGGTTTTGAGGACGATTTTTGCAATCAGTGCGACGGAACCACTGTCCAGATAGGGACCCCTACAAAGAAGAGCCGGTTGAATGGGCAAATTGATAAAAACTAATTTTTGAACAATATTCATTTCAACAAAATGTTTTGTGTTAGGATAGACCATAGATCGTTGTGCTCAATAAAATGGAGAAGCCAAATTAAGGCGATTGAAGAAATAAGGCATAGTGTCGTGGAATTTCGCCTGCGGAGAAACTTAGAGAAGGATTATTGGCGCTTTATGATAGATTATGAAACGATGAGGTTTTCCGGAGGTGACAGATCTCCATCTGATCTAAAACAGGCAAACGGTGGACAAATAATATCTGATGTACAGCCTAACTGGAGCAAGTAAGCACGAGTTTACCATGAAAAAACTCAATAAATTTATCAGCTATTGTATGAAACGTTACGGAAACGTTCCTTACATTAATTTTCAGTTCACTTCACGTTTAGCCACAGTGCACGAGGAGAACAGTTTTGAATTTCTCTAGAGGAACAAAATCCGTTATTGGATTAAGGCACGATAGACGTCCACTTGGTTCCTACGCTAATTATTTTGAGATTAAATTGATTTTTTCCGATGCGAAGCGACTTTCCTGAAGCTGTCCCGATGGCATACAGTAACACAACACGGTTTAGTCGAGAAGAACTAGTTTTTACCAAGGAGGGGCTTAAGATGCGGTGCAGCCTTAATGTGGGTGGCAGTTTTACTCAGGCTCAAGCGTGAGGTTCGTTTTATGCAAAAAATTTACGACCCCCCCCTATTAGTGGCGGTCCCAGCGCGACCCCCCCCCTTGTTACATAGGATTGATCTGAGAGCAAGTATCTTGTAATGAACATTCACTTTTCCGAATTCTGAAAGAAGCACAGAAAAATTTTCAGGAGAGAAATGGACGAAGAAAGATCGGCGAAACGATGGAAGCATCTTCTACTAAAAATGGAAGGAAAGAAATGGAGATCAAAAAAGAGACCGATCTTGAAGTATCACTTAATAAAAATTTGCCTAACATATTCCATACATATCAAGCAATACTATACAAAATATCAGCATATTTTACAATTAAAACGCGATGGATTTCGCCGCGTTGCTCTTCGGTAGCAGTGGCAGCGAAAAATTAAATATTTTTCAGGGACGACTGGACGTATCGCAGTGAAACTCTACACACTATAAATTTGAGTTCTGTCTTGACATTGTTGAAAAAATCAGAGTCGAAAATCACGTTCTTCTTGGTGAACAGGTTAGGTTCGATTTAGCTTCGACTTTCGCCTGAAATCGAAGCAAAATCGAACCTACCATGTTCACCTAGAAGAACGTGATTTCCAGAAACAGTTTTTTGATGGAAGGTAGCTCGAATCCTCTAATTTCAATCACCGTTTATAGTTTGACGAAACTCCAAAAACCTACAGAGCTATAACTGTTTTACTGACATCACTGCTGGTACAGTGCAGCACGTCGCGCGGCGACCGATTTCGCCGCGTTGTTCTTCGGTAGCAGTGGCAGAGGAAAAATTAAAAATTTCTCAGGAACGGCTGGACGTATCGCAGTGAAACTCTACATGATATAAATTCGAGTTCTTTTTCAACATTGGTGTAAAAATCAACCTCGAAAATTACGTTCTTCTTGGTGAACAGGGTAGGTTCGATTTTGCTTCGATTTCAGGCGAAAATCGAAGCTAAATCGAACCTACCCTGTTCACCGAGAAGAACGTGATTTTCGAGTCTGATTTTTTCACCAATGTCAAGGAAGAACTCAAATTTATAGTGTGTAGAGTTTCACTGCGATACGTCCAGTCGTCCCTGAAAAATATTTAATTTTTCACTGCCACTGCTACCGAAGAGCAACGCGGCGAAATCGGTCGCGTTTCAATTGCACAAAATGCTGACATTTTGTATAGTATTGTTTGATATGTATGGAGTATTTCAAGCAAATTTTTATTAAGTGCTACTTCAAGATCGGGCGCTTTCTTGATCTCCATTGCTATCCTTCCATTTGTAGTAGAAGATCCTTCCATCATTTCGCCGATGTCTTTTCGTCCATTTCTCTGATAAAATATTTGACTGCTCTTTTCAGAGTCTGGAAAAGTAAGTGTTTGGTAGTTAAATTATTTAAAAACAACCAAGGCACTTACATGTCGTCTGTATTCCCTTGTGTGTTGTCACATGTAAGCGTTATCTTTTTGGTTGTTATAAGACCATACGGATGCACACGGTTTCGCCCCTCTTTTGTCCACATCTTTTTCTTACATTTCAAGAAATAGAATGAGTGATAGTTCTCTTTTTCCATAAATATGTTAATATTAATTAACACTTGTACAAACGCAAAATTTTTATATGACTGCACTAGTCAGAAAATAAACAAAGATAAATAAATTTTTGAATAGAAATGACTAATAAAATTGGGATAAAATAATGCTGCGCACAACTGGAGTGCTGATTTCCTACACTCGTAAAAAACGACCCGTCCGATACGACCCCCCACTCGACGCAAGCCAAAAACGACCCCCCAGCTTCGATTCTCGAACCTCAAGCTTGACCCTGGTTTTACTCTGAATAAAAAGCCTCTATTAAGTTTAGTTCAGCAAATACGGATTGATTTGAGTACCAACAGGTACTAGCAACTCATCTGTTGCCGTTCCCAGAGGATAGGCATAGGCACAGCTTGTTCTTCCAAAAGGAACTTGGCCCGCCTCATGAGATCAGTTTGACCCCAGGCTTTTTAAGGACTTGTTTCGTCCACATTTTCGAGTAACGAGCGAGTTCTTTTGAGCTAGTTTTGATGTAAAATCCCTGTGAACATCTTTATTGGAGGAATAATGCGATTAACAGGATGTGCTCCTGCGTTGAAGGGCTGAAGACAGCGATCCATCGGTCTACGACGATTTAATCAATAAAATTGTCCAAAACTCCGTCGCGTTAATCCCAACTCCACTTATTTATGTTACACTGAATAGTGAAACGTCCACCAATTACTCATTTCAGTAGCCTAATTAGTATCTGATTCGTAAAGCTGTTTTTCCTTGGGTGTCCCTATCATTTCTGGACAGTGATTCCGTCGCACTTATTGCAAAAATCGTCCTCGAAACCTTCACCGTTCAAATCAGAAGCTCAAGTCACTTAGTCCCATGTTTTTTGCCGTGTTGGATTTACTAGTATAGATTTGGAATCAAATAGTATCAAGCAGTTCCTTGGATCAAGAAATTAGGGGGTGTCCCTATCTTTTCTGGACGCAGTGTATATAACGAGCGAAATCGAAGACTTCTCTGTCCAGATGCATGTCAATTTCATTTTTCAAATAAGAGCGGTTGTTGATGGCCTTATCACTGTCTATCACCGAAATCAGTTTGAGTACTAAAGCAAAGACGTTCGGGGGTAAATTGGCTGATGATCGACTGGTCACATATGTTTCAGACGTTGAAATTGAATGAAACTGGAGAGAAAAAATAGATGTGAAATGAATTTTCATGTTTACGAGGATGTCCGGCTGTTTCATAGTGGTGGAACGGTAGAAACGCGAAAGCAGATATGTTTAGTTACACTTTCCTACTCAAAATAGGATTTAGTGAAAAAGGAGAAAGTGTGAAACTGTAGCCCAGCGCCACCATAAAAAAGTAAAAAAATACATAGCATTGAAACGACAAATATATATTAAACAGCTCACCAGAATTGAAAAACGAAGAGAACATTTCTTGGCACCTGAAAAAAGAATCAGTAGAATACGGTTCTACAAAGACGACGTGTTGAACACCTCGGAAGGCGGCAAAACAACAATTCGTTTTTGTGCTATGCAAATGGAACTAGAGAAGGCGTGTTTCAGGCTGTCAACACGATTTGTTCTCTCGCTCGTTTCAATAGAAATTGTCCCCTTAGTGGATCATTTAAAGTAACACTGAGCATGTGACAATAGTGTTCGACCACCGAACCCATCCATTTGCCCAGAAGCCAGGAATTGTCACAAACTGTCACATGGAATTACTGCGGCAGTACTGAGAAAAGTTCAGCAAAGCTGGTATCACAAGCCTACGGGAAATCGATCAAAAGCGAGAGAGCAAAGCTTATCTCCGTTTTTTGAAAAACCGCGAACAACATATGGTTGACAAATCGTCATCGCTTCGCCACCTTCGACGAAGAAGTGGAAATATGACATTATGGCAACAATGTACAACGGGAACAATTTACAAAATTCGGAAAGATTCTTCTGAGAAGTTCCCAGCAGCAAAGGGTCTAGCACCAGCTATGAGTAAACATCGCCGTGGCAATTACAAGTTCTAATACAAAGGCAAACTCTTACGCGAGTCTCTTACTCAATACAAATGGTCATCATCCCGATGAAAGGTCATATACAATGTCGACAAACACACTCACCTAATGATAATCGTATGAAAAATTTACCTTGATACATTCTGAAGTCCCCGGGCGGGACTACTAAAATTGTGACTGAAAGGATTAAGGAGAGAATAATCGTAAGGATAGGTATCAGGGTGACCAGAAAGATCAACATATCTGAACAAAATCTAATTGGCTGATGCATTCGCAGAGGATGAGTGGGGATGCGACTTCACCAAATCTTAGTAGCATTCATGAGCAGTTCAATGTTAGCGCACTGAACTCAAGCAGTAGCACACTTGAATGAAAATCTTTTTTATAAACGTGTTTTGCCACAAGTTTATGACTCGAGCTATTTTTCGACTTGACTTTTTGCCGGCGATCGTTGCTATATGTTAAACAAACAGATAAATACAAAATAATAACAAATAAATAAAGCTATTAGCAGTTCCTACGAGTAAAAACGAAGAGGGTTTAGTCTACCGAGCTATCATGGGACTGGGAATTAGACGAAAAAAGAAGGTCGAGTTAAAATTAGCTGGATACCAACGATGAACTCAAAACAAGTTCAAAAAACAAAAAATAGTGAGAGACTGGAAATCCGAAATATTTACCGAGAGACTTGGAATCGGAAAAAATTAAATTTAAAGGGACGATCAAGGTAAAATTGGCTAGGCACCGACAATAAACTCAAAAGATGCTCGAAAAAAAAACAACAAACAAGGGAAGACTGGGAATTAGAAATATTTAGCGAAAGACTATGAATTAGAAAAAATAGAATTAAAAAAGGCGATCGAGTTAGAATCACTGGGTAACCGACAATAATCTCAAAACTTTTTCTTTTCTTTTTTTGGTCAAGTGTTTTCAGTAAGTCCATGGTTGTCGTACTAACAGCTTTTACTTGTACTTTAGCCAGCCTATATGCGTAGTTGAATAAAATACTAATATGGAATAGAAACAAGTTTAGAAAGGGAAATAACAAAAGATTGAGAATCGAAAATATTCAGCAGGAAACTGAAAAATATAAAAAAGCGAATTTAATGAGGCGATCGAGGTAAAATTGAATGGGTACCCGATAATACACTCATAACATGTCCAACGAGTACGATGTTGCAACGGCATTGAGCTCTGACCACACGTTAGGCGGCATCACCTCCCGCCACCGCTCCACGGGTTTTCCTCTCCCTTTCATTTGTCGTCGCCGAATCGATTCGGTTCTGTCTGGCCTGAACATCGCAAGTGCGCCAGCGCTATGCCAGCATCAACTCCCCGACGATCGGCGTGTGAAAAAATAGCTTTGAAAGTGGTGGAAATCATGAAAACTTGCGCAAAAAAATACATGAGTAATAGTATGAGTAGAAACGAATGCTCTTATACTAAAAGAAAACTTGAACATCAGTCCAGTACCGTTTGGTGAACTGAAAGATATCTGCTGATTTACAAGGTCAGGTACTATTTCAATTAGTAAGTCAATTAATTAATTATTCAATATTAATTCAAGTGCTGGTATTGTTTATCTGCTACCGGTACTAACAGTAATCAGTAGCTTTAGAAAAAGGTCTGTGAAGGCGACAAGCATATCGAAACGTCAGGCGGTCAATAAAATGATTCACAGAGCAACATCGGAGGGCATATGTAGGAGCTACTGAATATTTACTCATCAAATATCAATAATATTATAATATTTAGTATAAAAACATCACTCGTGGTGTCATTCTACTAAGGTAAAAGGCAAAGGTGTCGGCGTTGATCAGTTCCCTACGGATTTGTCGCCGCATTCGTGTTCAATTTAGAATCGTAGAGAACTGGTGAATGCGAGCTGGCTTATACTATGACTTGCGGAGGCCAGCCACTATACCAAGTCAGTGCTTTTACCGCCCCAGAAAACTCTGGTCCCAATTAGATCCACAGACAACTTTTCGTGTCCTTGAACGGTTGGTACCATATGTATTTCATGGGGAATCGTAGCGTAGTGCTTGTCAGGTAGGTTTTTCCGTTTTGTGAATATCTGTATTAAACGTCTAGTGAAGTTCAGAACAAGAAAAAGGGTAAATAAAGAGGGCAATAACAACCATAAGTCAGGTATGAAGAGGGCAATAACAAGTCTAGTGAAGTACAGGACAAGTAAAAAAGGGTAAATAAAGAGGGCAATAACAACCATCAGTCGGGTATGAACAATAACAAAAAGCAGAACTATGCGAACACTTCGACCTTTCCTTTTGTTACCTCCACAGTAATTAGCAAATATTTTACCTGCTCTAGGATTTCTCAGCAAGGATACCGACTAACAGGAAAAAAGAATCTTTTAGATATAAGGCTCTGTTATTAACTAGTAACTTAACTGAGCCAAGCTATTGGAGAAGTTCAAATCACTGAAGAGAGCACAGGATGGCTATGATTCCGCGAGACGGTAGCTGATCGGTTGCCCTTTTTCAAACCCTCACGTTAGGCACGTTTGGTGTAGTGGGTGCTGATTCTCTGATCGTATCCCTGCATGTTGCAACAAAATCATCAAATTATTTTGTCGTTTTATGCTCTTCAGAGAGATTGGAAAGAGGTGATATCATTCCAAGTCAACAGTAAGTAAATAGTGTTCACTGTCGCTTCCTCTTTGTGTTTGGAACTCAATGTTTGCCTGTGCTAATCCGATTTGCTTGAGAACAGTATTGGTGATCTGTTTCTTTTTTGATCTAGTTTTCCCCTGTAGACAGTTCTTGAAACGCCACCACTTTTTACTGAACTTTAGACAGTCGTAAACGCTCCCGTTCGAGCTGTAGAGGACGGCGCGCGTTGATAACAATTTACAACTGGCCTGTTGCTTCTGGTTTCCCCTGGTTGAGCAAAAAATTGAAATAAAAGAAGCATCTTTCGCGTTCTCTCTCTAATAGTTGAGGTGATGGTACGAATACTAGCGATAGAAAGATAAACACCCGCGCGAAAAAGTCTGTGGATTCGCACAAAAAGTGCTAAAATTAACAGAAAGGATGAATGCCTAGCCATTACCGGCGAGTTCGCCATGTTCCCCAAACTCTGTGGATTCTGATCTACACCGCCTACACGTCAGAGCGGTGGCACGTCGTCAGGGTCACCGACCAGTCAAAAGATCTGAGGGCGATCCCTGCGAGCTGTTCTCCTGTCTTATAGGTGAGCCTACTTACTTACTATACTTACTTCGATTGAATGGTTTTTTTGCTTTCTGATTAATCCATTGAAGTTAACTTGTAGTATGGTACAAAATATTCTATGGTGGGCTATTCTCACACGTTTTTGGCTTTCCAGGCTCCTACGAAGGCAGGGGCAGAAAGGTAAGCCGAATTAAAGTTAAGTATCATGGCTACGTCCTGCAATCCAAACTAAAGCGTGCAAAAGAAGCAATTTCGATGCTAAGTGGAAGGTGTCATCTCTACGAGCAATAACAGTGAAAACCTGCTAAGCCCTTGTAGTAGGTAGCAATATATAAAGTTCTCCATACTATTATTTCTCGCACCCCCGTGATATCATCGCATACCGATTTTCAACGACGAGACAAATTGCGCAAATTGTGTTTTTATTATAGAAAATGATTGTTGCCAGTGCGCAAGTGCCTTTTCCATAGATAAACCTCATTTAGGTTCTTATTTACTCCTGACGTTGCTGTATGGAAACACATAAAACCTAAACATTGGGACTTTCAATTCAGTCAACGTAAGCAGAAATAACAATGTCTAGGGTCTCCTGCCAACGAAAAGTATACAGTCATCCTACTTCACTATTTCGGCAAGTAGAAGATATAACTAATCGTAAGACTAGTTTACGGAAAAATAAATATCACTCTATCAAGAATACATATGATAAGATACGAGGTGTTGATGCGTTCGAATGTGAACGCTATTGATCAAGTTCGCACTCGTCGTACGTCAACGAGTTTTATGGCACAGTACATTAGAGCTGAAGCACTGAATGAATTTATTTAGAACCAGCCGTTCAACGGCCTATCGGCCGCCGAACGTCTGTTCGCGAACTTCGTTAAAATGAAACCTAAATCTATTTCGCTTACCGGGTTACGCAACACTGTTCATTTGAAATTCTGACACTGTCCCACTTATTGCACTCCAGTAGTCAATGAAATTTTTGAGAATGAAAATTAGGTTTCGTTACCCAAGTTTGAGGGTGACGTGTGCGGTCGCGAAGCGTCGTAACCACGGTGTGTTTTGTGCATATTTTACTTTTGCACTCCCTTCTGTTGTGTTTTTCCCTCCGTTTGCTGTTAAACGGCCGAACGGTTTGCGCTGTACGGTCGATTTTCATCGCTAGAGGGATTCAGTCCATTGTAACTGCCTACACTTCCCTTGTGTTTTCTTCTCCTATCGTTGTTTAAAGTTTTGAAGTCTTAACATTATCCCTGTTGTCGTGTCTAATCTTCATTCCTGTTGTCGTGTTGTTTTTCCCCAACACGCTTCTCCTTGTTTGTTTTTCAAGGTTGAGCCATTTCTTCTCTTACTCATCACAGGCAGGAGCAGGTTGGAAGGTGGGCCAAGGAGGGAGGGATTCTACACGACCATACAATCGCGTCCACTGCACTTACTATTTTGAGGTAAGTTTGTTCCATTTCTGTTCTCTTATTTGTTGTTCCGTGATTCATTTCTTTTTCTACTTTGCGTTGTGATAGGGTGTTTTGTGTTTTCTCTAACTGCCATTTTGTCAAGTGATGTGTGTTGTTGAATTTTTTACCTTCTGTTGCTCTCCCCCCCCCCCCGAGACACCGATCTGGTTGAACGCAACAGGGTTCCGTTTATGGCGAGGTTGAGTGGTGGTCTTATACGTAAGTTGCCCCTGGTAAACACTGACGGAGCTGAGACCGAAAAAAGAGGTCGAAGCGTGGTGATTTCCGGGTTGCCGGAATCTAAACCGCATCTGTTGCCATCTGAAAGGCAACACGAGCTTGTAACCCAGGTTACGCAGTTGATGGACACCCTAGGCCTCGACTGCGATCCGGTTGAGGTGCATCGCATGGGTAAACCCAGTTCCGATCGTCCTCGACTGGTCAAGCTCGTGCTGCCTAGCAAGTCATATTGGAAAACAGCGCTCGTAAACACACGCCGGCTACGTTCCATTCCTATGTTCACAAGCGTTTTCGTTCGGAAAAGGCTCTCCGAGGCCGAACGGAAAAAAGAGTTCGATCTAAGGGTTGAGTGTAGGGAGCGGAATAGAATTGCTAAAAAAGGGAGTGGGTGGTATACCGTGGTGAACTACGACGCGTCGACGATTTGCCTTCTAGACAGTCGTCGGGAAACGTGTAGGGCGCCACGGTATCCCCCACAGTTCCAATGACTCTTTATTATTATCTCGAGTTTCTCCTTCCGCTAATCGAAATTGACGTGCTTTTTGTTCAATGCGCGAAGCTTGAAAAACAAGTTTTTTTCATCTTAGACTTTTCCTCAGGGTTCACGAACCTGACCTTGTTTTTGTCACTGAATCATGGTTAAACGATAAAGTTGCTGACAGCGAAATTTCTGGCGAGTTAAACTTCAATATCATTAACCCTAGGCCTCGACTGCGATCCGGTTGAGGTGCATCGCATGGGTAAACCCAGTCCTGATCGTCCTCGACTGGTCAAGCTCGTGCTGCCCAATTGCCCATTTGACCAATTCGTTCGTGCTCCATTTGGGCAAAGGACCACTTATTCAATATGCTTACAACAATATTGTTTTGAATTACAAATCGCAAATTACTGATCTCGGGCATATTCTAAAAATTGAAAGAGTCCAGAGAATGTTTACTAAAATTCTCTTCCAGATGACTGATAAAAATATCTACAGTTCCCATTCTATTCCAGATTACGCTTCTAGGTTGAAAATTTTCAAGCTAAAATCATTGCTATATCGGAGATCCTTTCATGATATGCTGTTCTGTTTTCGTATGCTACGTATGGAGTGTAGGCTTCGCCCCAGTAAGTATTGGGTCTTTTCTCCGGTCAGTGGTCGCTCTGTAAGTTTTTCGGTAAATCACGCTATGCCCAAAAAACCATACTTTTCGAAATTCTTTAATTCATTCTTTTTTCGTAGCATTAGGCAGTTTCAGTTTGCCTGGTGCCTCAACCAGCACCAATCTGATAGATGCATACTATGACTGGTGTAGTGCTCTGTCGGTACAGAAGTCAGTTGATATTGTCTACTTTGACCTTTCGAAAGCTTGTGATAAAGTCAGTCACCCTGCTGCTCAATAAGATGCAGCGTCTGGGTGTTGGACATAACGTTTTGAGCTGGGTGAAGTCTTATCTCAGTGAAAGATACATGGTGGTAAGAGTCAAGAAAAGCTTCTCCTCCACGCACTGCTGCACAAGCGGAGTACCTCAGGGAGGAGTGCTCTCACCACTTCTGTTCTTAATTTACACTCTTGAGCTATCAGCGCTACTTAAATCATCTCCAGATATAGGTGTTCAGATATATGCCGACGATGTCAAGATCTACGGCGTATACAACTCCCGAAATAGCGAAAGTGTTCGGACAGCACTGCAGACTTCTATTACGAAAATGAACGAGCGGGCTCTGGAGCAGAAGATTCCACTCAGTTTGAAAAATGTGCAGTGATGCACTTAGGAACTATAGATGCAAGTGATTACGAAGTCGCTGGACTCAAGCTCAATAGGTGTGACTCTAGCAGAGACCTCGGAATATGGTTCAGCTCAACATTATCGTTCTCATCTCAGCTTGAACAGCTTACGAAGAGAGCATATCAAGTCTTGTTCCAGATCTTTCGAACTGTTATTGTTAAAGATTCGGGTGTTATGATTAGACTTTACAAATCTTATGTGTTACCACACCTCGAGTACGGTTCAATTGTGTGGAACCCCCATCTGAAAAGGGAAATTCATAAAGTAGAGAAAGTTCAAAAGCTGTTCACGAGACTTCTGTGGTTAAGAGTAACTGACTCTGTTCGACAGAACATACCCAGTTACAGTGAACGCCTGAGGCTATTTTCACTGCTTTTCTGCAGCACAGGCGTATAATCGCTGATTTGGTGTTCTGCTTTCGCATTCTCCGAGGAGAAGTACGCCTCCAACCGAGTAAATACTGGGTCTTAAGGCCAGTAAGTCCACGTCTAGGCAGATTTGGTTTGGAGGTTCCCAGGTCGTTATGTCTCAGCAGGTCGCAAATGACAAACATGGTGTTCTGTCGCTGCGCACGATGGTTCCGCTTGTTACCAGTCGAAGTACTTGAAGCTGACAACAGTAAGGCCTTCAGAGCAAGACTGAAGAGACTGGATATTCATCAGCTACTAGGTGTCCCTTCGGAATAGCATTCATGATGCAACGTTTCAGTGACTTCCTCTGGTTGCTCGGATAGCCCTTCTGAAACAGGACTTGACCGATGTGGTATTCATGTCTGATGCTTGAGAAGAAGCGAAAATGGATTCAAGTAATGCGGGTTCTCGATGTTCTCTCGAGTTGCAGTGTTGATCTGAGGGTAGCAAATGTGGCAGACCACATCCACTACGAACATGTTGAATGATGTCCTTATGCGTTAACAGGATCCTTATGTCTTTACTACCTACAACTCAATGCAGCTTTGGCAAGGCACTCCTCTCTGTGTCATAGAGGGGAAAATCTAACCTTCCCAACTGGTAGGATGGCTTCCACGGTAGATTGCCCCATTGGGGTACTATATCTCATACTTCTGGAAACCAGTCATTATTTGACGCCTCCCTAGACCACCCTGAGGTGCGTACCAGGTTAAAGAGGCTTCAGAGATACGACGCCCGCCTCAGAGGTGCGTGCTCTAGGAAGGTTAGATCAACTCAGCTCTTTCCGAAAGTTTAGCTCATCCTTGTAACCAGCCTCTGTAACTTATCGGCCTGAAAGCTGCTGACATAGAGAATTTCTATCACTTCGATGGTGTCATCGCTATCAATTGATTGAATTTCTCAATGTGCAATGGAAACTGCACCCAACCGCCAACGACAGTCACAGTATACCATGTTGGTGGATATAATCTGCATGCTTGTCTGCCTGTCTATCTGCCATAAGTAGCTAATGAGACTAAGCCTCATTTTGGTATTCTAATTTTAACCGCGTTTGTGTTACTAATTCCTTCACTGTTGTTCTTTTCGTTTACTAACCTGGTTTTGTTGTTTTATTGATAGCACGCCTATTATGGCGTAGAAAATAAATAAATAAATAAATAAATAAATAAATAAATAAATACTAGGATTAAAGACTCATGTCTTATTCCGTGTATCAAAGACTTGGATAGAAGTTGCCTTTTTTCTGATGAGCACAAAGCCGAGGGCTTTGCTCGTTATTTTTCGTCCGCGTTCACCTGTTCTGAAACTTCTAGCCAAAGTTCTACTTCGCAGCGTAGCTTCTACAGGATTACAGAAACCTTTAATGATTTACAAGTTAATCCTTACGAAGTCCTGAAAGTGTTACTTGGACTGAAGTCGTCCGTATCTCAACCTTTTGATGGAATTCCACCAATTTTCTACAGAAGATGTGCTAAATCTCTATGTGAGCTCTTGACGTTTATTCTCAATGCCTCTCTTTTTTGGAAATGCCGTCCTAAATTACGGAAAAATTCAATTGTTACCCCGTTCCCGGAAAAGGAAAGAAAGCAGTTGTCTCTGACTTTAGACCAATAAGTTCGACTCCCACACCCTTGAAAGTTCTCGAAAAACTCATCAAAAGTAAGATGTCCGCCTGGGTCACCAGGAGACATCTGCTTCCTGATGAGCAACATGGCTTTTCTGATGGTGCCTCGACTACAACACAGCTTTTGGATTGATTTTCATTGGTTTACCGCTTTGAATAACAATCTTAGTGTAGATGTTATTTATTTTGACCTGACTAAAGCGTTCGATAAAGTAAACCACCATAAACTTATCCTGAAACTTGAGGAGTTAGGCGTGGGGGGACCGATTTTAACTTGGATTAAAGACTATCTCTACGATCATTATATGTGGGTGAAAGTTGGGAACTGCTTCTCCAATAAATTCGCAGCGACCAGCGGGGTCCCCCAAGGCGGGGTACTCTCGCCTCTTTTTTTCCTCTTGTACTGCTTGGACATCCCCTCGAAGTTAAAGACCCATGCTGACGTTAAATTATGATGTTCGCAGACGATATAAAAGTTTTTGAATGCTATGATTCTCAAAACGCACCTATAAGTTGTACTTCCAGTTTTGGAATATTGTTGCTAACTGATTTGGTCTAAAAATTGAAAGAGTCCAGAGAATGTTTCCACTGATGTGATGTCATTTAGATGGAAGCTAAAATCATTTATATCGGAGATCCTTTCATGATATGGTGTTCTGTTTTGATCTAGAATCTATTCTTGGTTTGCGCTTGTAGTAATATTTCCAATGTCGTCTTCTCTTATTGATTCACGGCCCAAATACGGAGTCATCTCCCTAGTTGCCATCTTCGACTTTCTGGGCGCTTTTGAGGCTCTAAGGCTAGTGATGAATGGAAGACCGATATAGTTGCTAGAACCGTTGTTGAGCTCAAGATAAGCCTACGTTAGTACTGCGTTCTGAGAATGCTTCTTTTGCTTCTCTGTTTGACTCTGGGTGTCCTAAGTTTTCCTGCCTAGCTGTGTTTAGATTGTTTTTTAATATTCTAGCTTGCAATGCTCTTGTTTTTCATTTTTCGAATGTTTTAATTCATACTTTCTTTCACCTTTTCGTATTGGATTTACTTCTGAATGAGTTGTTCTCACCAGATGATGTTGCTGAATTTATGCGCACGTATATGTTAGGGTGAGCAAGTTCCTTGTGACGTTACTTTGAAAATTTTCTATATCACTTTCATATTGTTGACTTCTCGCAGCCAGCTTGTGCTTGAGGGCCCTGAACATGTTAATTTTTTTCCTTCCTATATTTATTTCTTTTTTCAGCAAGTCTTAAATAAGAGTTCCAATCTGATTCTCACAGCAGCTAATCTAGCCCATGTTGAGAGTTTTTGGCAGCTATTACTGAGATTTTTTTTGGGGCTTGCTATACACCTTCACCTACGGCAATTTCTCGGGGCACAGGCTTCTTGTCCTCCGTCGTATTCGTCCGGTTTGAATGTATTGCTCTTGTATTAAATGCCACTATACAAGGACGTATTACTGGCATGGAGCTTCGTTGTCCCCTACCGTAGGGCAGCTGCTTGCATGACGTGATATTTTACCGCGTTATCTTCCTTACTCGATTTTTAAATTTTACTTCCTCCTTCGGTTATTTCCCAATATTAGCTGTTCGTAATTTACTAGCCCTTCAAGCGTTTTCAGGCTTGCTGTCTGTTGAACTGAACCGCTATTCTCCTTTATCCGTGTAAACGGCTGGAGCGAGGTTTCTTACCATGATTTTAGTCAATACTGATGTCTTTGGAACAGCTCACTCTGGACGTATCATTGTTCTGTCTCGTCCCATTTTGCGTTGTCTTTGGCGCGTCTTATGACGTATTAAATAAATAAATAGATAAATAAATAGAATTTTTCCTTTTAATTTCGCTCAAACATTGATCGTGAGGCCTCACTGGCACCCTGAACCTGGCATCCGTTTCAGAATTTCAACTGTAGACCTTCTTGCAAGGTCAGCAGTGTATCCTCACCCCATCCCCACGCCTTCATTGCTTACATATATTAGGTCGTCGGAAAAGTTTCCCGCCACTTTTGCCAATGTTTTCAAAATTGAATCCTCTCCTTTATTCCACTCGACATCCGACACATTCATGCATGATTACCATCAACAACATCTTGTTATTTATCAGATAAAATTGGAACTCTCCTCCTCCAGAATTTCTAGAGTTTTGATGAAAAGAATTCGGCGAGCCACGTTTCGAGGTACTCTCACTCGTCGAGCTGGTTCTCTAGTAATTGAATGGAAAACGATTGGAACTAATATTGTTTTGTTGGGACAAGGTTCGACGAATGTTTTGGATAGGTCATCGGAAATGTCGGACATTTTTGAAATTTTTAAAAGGTCTCTTTCTCAATAGGTGAATGCGCGTCATGGTAACTGAAGAAGGTTTTCCCATGTTTTCCACTAACGGCTGCTCCGTCGCCATCGAAGTGGCGGTGTTAGACATCGTTGGTGACAGTAGCATCTGCAAGTAGCAGCTCCTATCGAATGCCTCATTTGCAGTTCAGCTGCAGACCGATCATCTACCATTTCGGGTGGAGTTGCGGTTTTGAAATTTTTGCTGGTTTGCTGCAAGTGAACAGCAGGAGATTTGGCGTGTGATTGATGTACGCTACCCACTCCTTGATGCCACTGACCAAATTGCCGGGCGAACGAAAATTTCTTCGGAAAGTTGAGATGGTCGTGCATGCACCCGTCACCATCTGTAGATGGTGGCCGATAAAGCATGCTCAACTATGTGCCCTATTTCCTTGTCTTTTTTAAGCATCGGAGACGGATAGCCTGTGAGGGTATATGGCTCTCGAGTTCCTCTATTAACTCACGGCTACTACGCCGGCCATCCTCTGATGCCAGCTCCAGAAGATCCACTCAAGCAACAGCAACTACCCTCCCGCACTACTGTTGTTCTTTGAAGCCAAAATGGACCTTTCTACGACTTTCTGGGCGCTTTTGAGGCTCTAAGGCTAGTGATGAATGGAAGACCGATATACTTGCTAGAACCGTTGTTGAGCTCAAGATAAGCCTACGTTAGTACTGCGTTCTGAGAGTGCTTCTTTTGCTTCTCTGTTTGACCCTGGGTGTCCTAAGTTTTCCTACCTAGCTGTGTTTAGATTGTTTTTTAATATTCTAGCTTGCAATGCTCTTGTTTTTCATTTTTCGAATGTTTTAATTCATACTTTCTTCCACCTTTTCGTATTGGATTTACTTCTGAATGAGTTGTTCTCGCCAGATGATGTTGCTGAATTTATGCGCACGTACGTTGTATATGTATATGTTTAGGGTGAGCAAGTTGTATATGTATATGTTTAGGGTGAGCAAGTTCCTTGTGACGTTACTTTAAAAATTTTCTAGATCACTTTCATACTGTTGACTTCTCGCAGCCAGCTCGTGCTTGAGGGCCCTGAACATGTTAATTTTTTTTCCTTCCTATATTTATTTCTTTTTTTCAGCAAGTCTTATATACTAACTCTTCCGGAGTTCCAATCTGATTCTCACAGCAGCTAATCTAGCCCATGTTGAGCGTTTTTGGCAGAGATTTTTTTGGGCTTGCTATACACCTTCACCTACGGTGATTTCTCGGGGCACAGGCTTCTTGTCCTCCGTCGTATCCGTCCGGTTTAAATGTATTGCTCTTGTATTAGATGCCACTATACAAGGACGTATTACTGGCATGGAGCTTCGTTGTCCCCTACCGTAGGGCAGCTGCTTGCATGACGTGATATTTTAACTCGTTACCTTCCTTACTCGATTTTTAAATTTTACTTCCTCCTTCGGTTATTTCCCAATATTAGCTGTTCGTAATTTTCTAGCCCTTCAAGCGTTTTCAGGCTTGCTGTCTGTTGAACTGAACCGCTATTCTCCTTTATCCGTGTAAACGGCTGGAGCGAGGTTTCTTACCATGATTTTAGTCAATACTGATGTCTTTGGGACTGCTCACTCAGGATGTATCATTGTTCTGTCTCGTCCCATTTTGCGTTGTCTTTGGCGCGTCTTATGACGTAATTGAATAAATAAATAAAATTTTCCCTTTTAATTTCGCTCAAACATTGATCGTGAGGCCTCACTGGCACCCTGAACCTGGCATCCGTTTTAGAATTTCATCTGTAGACCTCCTTGCAAGGTCAGCAGTGTATCCTCACCCCATCCCCACGCCTTCATTACCTACATATATTTGCCCGTAACGGCCAAAACTCGAAAAATTATCACAGGTATTTGGGTTGTGTGGAGCAGCCAGTGGAAAATTAGAATTGATGTTCTTATTCTACTTGGTAGTGTGTTCAAACAGGTGGCATTGTTCTCACATGTCTATTTCCAAATTCTCGATACTCCAACCTCAACCTGAAGAGGTTTCGGCTGAAAGAACTTCAGAACTTTTCTCCAGCTGCAATCACCCCTCCCCCAACCCTCATTGCACGTTAAATCGTGTACAACATGCAAAATAACCTACCTGGGCGAAGTTTCAGCCAGATCTAAAATTTCGATCAGCATAGAGGGCGATATGGGTGGTCCTCTGTGTAAAAATCAGGAAATCAACACCAGAATGAACATCAGCTTCGTGCGCTGTTCGGTTCAAAAAATTTTCTCTGACCATTGTAGTGCAATAAGTGGAGTAATGCCGAGATTTTCTCTTCAATTTTGTCGGCCGATATTTCGCTGAATGATTGGTAAATGAAATGTGGGGTGCTCTTGTAGAATGTGCCAGTCAAGATAATTTTATTGGTAAACAGCGATACAACCGCCATCAACCGCTCTCATTCGAACAATGAAATTGTCATTCATTTATTCATTCATTCATTCATTCATTCAGCCATCCAAATAAATAACTGGGATTCGCTTATTTTATAGGAACAATTGGTAGTATGGATACTACGAAAGCAACGGACTTCGTAATGAAACGTAACCTGTGACCAATACAGAAGGCAAACAACGAAAGTTGCAAAATGTTTATCAGTTATCGAAACACTCGAGCTGGAGAATTCTCAAGTTGCCGAGCATTATTGCTGCCCCTGATATACATATGTCGTTAGTGTGTTAATAACTAGCTGATTAATTGTGTATTAAATTAACTACATGCTATTTTAATAGTGTTCACAATGTAAAACACTCATTATTAGAAAGGATTAGCATTAATACGTCGGTTTCTACATATTTTTAGTCAGTACATCATTACGTTGATTCCTCGCTTCTTCTCATGAATTTTGGCGTATTTTACAGCGAAGAAATTCCAGAGTGTATGATCGGTAACAAAGTCACACTTACAAAAAAACGTTTCTTCCTACTTGTACTAAAATTGAAATAGTACACAACGTATGTCGGTATTCTGCTGAATTCTTTCGAAGCCGTCTTGGATTCTTTTCAAGCTCTGCTGAATTCTTTTCAAACTGTGTTGGACTCTGTTGAGCAGCTTCCCTCGGTTCCTGTTTTTTCTTTTTATTGTTGTTTTCAATCGGACATACTCCTGCAATGCCATATTTCCGAGTAACGATAGCTCTTGTAGACACAGCAAATCGTTCAACGAAGTTACTAGTCAATTCTGTTTGTGACTGGAAGGGCAGTACAAAAAGGGCACTTCCATCAGCACTGCAGAGAGGTCGTCCCTCAAGGAGATTTCCCATTTTATCGAGGTTATGTGTAATAACACCAATTTTATTTGCAGGAGACGCTGAGTGAAACGTCGGCTGACCTGCGCAGGTGACTGTGCAGTACCGGACACATCCTTTGACCACTTCCCGGAAAAGCCGCTTAGGAGCGTTAAAGGGAACTTTTTCGAATTACTTTGTTGAATCTCAATAATTTGCAAAAATATACATATGTTTGAGCTCAGCAGCTCGAGCTCTATCGTTAGGTCTATAAATTATCCACACCTGAATGTTTTTTCAAAATATCGATTTTTGTATCCATCGATTGCCTCGTCGTTGACGGGGGCCAACAGGGCCCAACAGCGGCCCCACCAACAGGAGCCCCGCGTGGTAGCTTCTTCGAGCCACTCCGTGGGGACTCCCACTCCTGGCTCGGTGTAACGAGCGCCGCATATTTATATGCGGGGAGGAGGGGGCGGAGCTTAGTCGGTGGTGAGTCACCAGGTGAGGAACCGAAGCGGCAACGGGCTACGAAAATCGAGTGGTCAAAAAAATCGACTGTAACCAGTTTTACGAATTTGGGAAAAGTGTATGTGGATGGATAGAGCTCGAGCTCCTGAGCTCAAATATATGTATAATTTCACAAAAAAACAGAGTGTCAAGAAAAACATTCAAAAAAGCCGCTTTGGAACGCTGCTAAGCGCCTTTTCCGGGAAGTGGTCAAAGGATATGTCCGGTACTGTACAGGGCGGCAAAAAATTACGTACGCTTTACATTCGACAAATTTTCAATTATAGTGCAGCATCTTTACGCATGCTTTTTTTCTTCCAGAATATTTATTGGATGCCCATTATCGATTTTTCGGAGGAGAATTGTTATTTCCAATCCATTTGGAAAACTGTTCAACTCGAAATGCCATTGCACAATAACCGGCAGGTGGGTTGGAGAACTCAGCGTTTCCATCCAGAGTTCTATGAGTTCGATGTGTTTCTCTATGAATCGTTCAGGAGATTGTGAAGCAATGGTCAGATGAAGTACACGTTTAAACCAAACACATAAGTGGATGTAAATGTAATGTCGATACGTAAGAGTGGAATGGTATCCTTAAGCAGAGGATTAACTAATAAAATGACGTGAATTTGATAAAAATTGCCATAGAATTCGAATATTTTTGCAAATCGATTCAAATGATAGTATGTAAAAAGCATAGGCTCAATGTTATCTTCTTTTCAAAGCACAAACTCTTATCTATCAAATGTAAGAAAAATCGAAAGAAATTGTGGTAATCTTTCAAGGTGCGCCGCAATGAGGGCAACCTCTGCTTCGATGATAAGCTTTCTACTATCTGCGTTGCTTAAAATTTTCAAAATCACCCTCATCTTTTTAACACAGCTCCATTGAATACATTGAATAACTACAAGCGAAAATCCACCGTGAAATTCTGATATCCAATGAACTTGATGGTTTGAAGCGATTTCAGTGCTTCAGGCGAGACTTTTTTCATTTTTATCGACAGAAAAGATAAAAGCAATACGAAAATCTATGTAGAAGAGATTCTTATCGAAGCTGAATTGTCTCGGAAGAATTTTGAAGCAGAAACATCCCAATTCCGCCATCAAGTAACGGTATAAGCAGCCAAATCAGTAGTGCACCTCCATGAGACCGAAAACAGCCCCATTTCGTCTACGGGTTTGTAGCCCTTTAACATCCCTTATCTGAATCCGTTGGACTTACCCGTTTGAGTAATTACAGAAAAAAGCTCAGAAGTCGAAAGTCCGAAATTTGGATAGATTGTGAGATGAGCTGATCAAAATATGAAACAATATAGAAAATTGCTACTTGCGGCGCACCATCGATTTCATAAACTAATAAAATACCATTTATATAAAAAACTGAAGCCAGCCACTTCGGAAATATTTGGTAACTATGAAATGTCATGCTCTGTTCTTGAATATGAATGAATTTTTTGAGCAAATGTCTCAAGAAAGAAGAATTATGAACACTTTTTATGGCGCACGTAATTTTTTGCCACCCTGTATAGGCCAAACAGACCTGACCAGGCCTCTACGATCCTGGACGGAAGACGAAAGCACGGCGCGTCCCTCTTTACTATTCCTTACTTTGTGCCCTGCATCCCTATGTGTCAGAGCTGTGATTTAAATCGCAGAATCGCAACAGTTTCCGCCCGGTGAGTAATGAAGACCATCACAAAAACATTACGTTACAAAGAATACGAGTCTGCGAATTCGATTCAAAGTGAATGTCGAGTTCAATGCCATACGGCCAGCTCTGTGGTGATCTTCACTCGAAGACACACAAGCACGACCAAATGAAAATGCAAATCGACAACTGTAAGGATTTTGAAGGAAGATGGCCTACACGTTAGTCCGAGTCTACGGCATGACACTCCAAAATGCTTATATAGTACTCATCTGGGCTGGTTCTTCGTTATGCATGACAGTTGCAAGAGCCTACATTGCTGTTAATTTGGAGGATAAGCAAAAAACTGCCTGTAACGTGAATTAACATCCGACAAAAGCATTTCGATCGAGGCAAAGTCTTACGATTAGAATGGCTAAATATTTCAAAGCTAGCAGAAAATTTCAAGATCGTCCTGTTTTTGTAGATGGACCCTTCTCCTGGCAAGTGACCCATTTATTTTCGACTACAAGGAATCTTCTGGGACTAACGTCTGCATAACCATAACGACGAAGGCGAAACGTGAAAAGTATGTAGCTATCCTACTCACTTTTCGAAACGCATTGTAATATTTCTATTTCAGGTGGATCGCATCAATCCTTGGTCAGTTCATGTATTTAACCCACCTGTTTTCTTACATATCCAAGGAAGGTACTTGCGGACGTCGATAAAGTTGTCAAGAGGTTCTTCGTCTTCTTCGTCATCTGGTGATTCAGACTCAGCACTGGACTCAGTCCTGGATGCAGTACTGGATTCAGGATCGGTTTCGTCCTCGGAGCCGTCGTCGAAGTCTTGAAAACAAACATTTCAAATCATTAGTACCTCTGATGATAACGTTTTTACGTAGAGTTTGAAATTTATTCGATATAATTAAGTATTAGGTTGTAAACAAAGTTCTGTCCTTTTTTCGCACCTTGTTTGAAAACGTCATAACTCAGCTCGGGGCTAACCGTTTTTCTTAATCTATACATCATTTTGAAGAGCATGTCCTTCTCTAGAGGACTGTGAGTCTTTTGTGCCACTAGCGAAAAAATCTGAAGATCTGCATCGAGTAAAATTCATCGAGGCGTTTTCGACATCATGTTGGTTTCTTAGTCCTCTCTTCCTACAAATGCAATGTGGATGTCTAAGAAGTGGCAGCAAGTTTGGATAAGGGTCGATGAATGTGGTGAATGTAGAAGAAGTTTCGACATGTAGCTCGCTTGAATTCTGGAGGGCCAATTCTGAAACACGTAGAGGCGATGTGTCCTGGAAAAGTAACGGGGCACGTTGGTTACTAACTTAGGCTGTCATCTTTTCAATGTCACATGTGTTTCCGATGTACACCTCTTTCTTTATCGTTTGGCTAGGAGGAAGGGAGGAAAAGTAAGTCTAATAATGTTGTAGTTGACAGGATGGAGACCACTATGTCTTATTACAGTGGAAATCCGTCTTCGGAAAGATCTTGGAGGGCCAGTCGACGTGAAAAAACTGTGCAAAGTGTTCCTTCTCATAGTTCAGTATCCATTCTTTATCGCATGTTGGAAGAGTATTAAAAATCGTTTCGTAAAAGTCGCCCTGATTGAATGAATTTTCAACTGTCACTCGCTCCGGCTGCATGCTTCGGGGACATTGTGAGCCATTAATTGTCGAGTTTTTTCAACCTCTTAGGCGGCTTAAGATGGCCAAGGACAAAGGTATGGAAGAAGCCTAGATTTTGTTGACTTGGGATATCTCTTCCCCAAGTTTGTTTTGATACAACGATTAACGAACAAAGTCCGTCAAATGGTAGATACTGAGACCGGTGAAAGAGGCAAGATTGTATCTTGTGAAAGTGCTGTCGAATGTTCTGATTGAGTCACAACTACGACTCAGCAAAGTTTGGACTGTTTATCCGTGCTTTCCATTTCAGCTCTGCTGTGCTTGAAGCTGCAGAATAAATCAGGATCCGTGAGTAATTGTCAAAGAAGTAGTTCTATGAGAAGAAGAACTACTTGTCTACCTAAAAAGCACAACTTTTTGATTATTGGTCTAGCCCTTCGAATTTGATGTTCAATGACATCAGGGAAGTGCGCAAAAGGGCAGAACTTTGTTTACAACCTAATATAATCACAGGCCCGCGTGGTACAGTGGTACGAGGCGATACTCACACTCGCACTGTTGGGCGATCCCGCCCGTTCTAACCAAACATTCCATCTCTCCGGGGTCGGGTAAATTGGTACTGGAAAGGCGGAGACACTGATTTGGTGTCGCAGCTGTACCCCGTCAGTCATTGTGTAGGGCTAATAGCTGTAAGCTACGTCCTTCGTGGACTGATCAGAGCTGACAACTTTACCTTTCCCCTTACTGTACGTACACTGCTCTTGAAATTAAAATATAGGCCATTCTTCGGAAATGTAATATGCTATATCAAACGTTGCTAAATTAGTTTCTGAAACCCATTTTAACGCGCAAGTGCACCAGCGCAACATTAACGATAGCTAACAAGGGTAAAGGTATATGTAAACGAACTGATCAACGCCGCCAGCCTCACCTTTACCATTGCCATTGAGTTAAATCTCGTTTTTACTATGAGTATAAAGTTTACGTTATTGTTTTTGAGTTTTCTTTGTTCTGCTTTCCTTGTTAGCAAAAATTACTTGAATCTGCTGAACGCTCAACATTTCTTCTTCATCTTTGGTATACCACAGTTCGTAGCTTAGCCGCGGTGGCCGACAGAAGGCATCCCTTCCTTCATTCAGACCAGATCATGCTCTCATTATTGCATAGCCGCATGCGTTTTTATGAACGGCTCACCCAATAACAGTAAAAACAGAAGTCATTCTTCGACAGCCGCAATTATTACGCAGGTTGCGGCTTACGATTCATGAGGATTGATCAGAACGTCAGCAAGTTCGAATAGCATCATTGAACGTAGTATGCAGCTTTCACGGTTACACCTTTCCTGAGAATTGCTCTTATTGACGTGGTACTTACTGTCTTCGCATGTATTACCAAACGACATGATTCCAACTAAGGTGCTTGTGCCTTTGTCAACTTGAAACAGCGGACCTCCACTGTCGCCCTTAAAATAGTGCAGAACTTCTTGTCACTACGGAAGTAATTTGCAAAATTATTCAGCATTTTCCTCATTTACGTCCTGTAGTTGAACAACGTACTCCACAAATGCCCACTCCATGGCGAGCTGACGTGACAATCCAATTCTGACTAGTTTCTTTGAAATCAATATCGACAACTTGATAGCCGTCGGTTTCCTCATCCTCGTCTACCTCATTGGCTGAAAGTTCCAAGTTTTTCTTCGCAATTTTTACAGCTGTTGGAGGTTCGAATTGAAGTTGCTGGCTTTCAGGCAAGGAAAAGATTTACTGAAGCATGCAGGGTGGCGAACAAATACGTGCGCCGTAAAAACCGTTATATAATAATTCTCGTTAACCGCTACAATTCTCACTGAGAATGGTAGTCATTCGGAATGAGTAACTTTATAATTGTGTTTTTTTTGCTAATAGACATTTGAAAAAAAAACTTATTTGCATTCAACAATAAAACATGAAATTTCATAGAAAAGTTTTCAAAGTGGCAGCTCTCAGCATATATTTGAACGTCAGTTCGTTTCTCCATTTAATCATTGGTGCGCCACAAGTAGTCAACTTGTATTATGTTTCACATTTTCGTGAATTTTCTTCGCGGTGCGGCAAACCTTTTTGCTTTGAATTTCCAAGCTGAAGGTGCATAGTTGTTTTAGCTGGATCGAAGCGCAGTTTCATTGAGGGATTAAATTGGAATGATTCTGCTTCCAGAGCTGTCAGTATTCACTGTTGATCCGCTCTTAACAGGCTTTTGCAAAAAACTTAACTTCTTGCCAATAAAACTCAAAAAAGGCTTGCCTGGGGCACCGACATGCCCTCGAAACGTTAAGCTTTCAGTAAACGACGCTCTCGTAACAGTTTTCCCCTTGCGTTTATATTAGGTTGTAAGCCTTCCGAATG
The DNA here is from genome assembly GCA_030553155.1 of Nippostrongylus brasiliensis. Taxonomy (NCBI): domain Eukaryota; kingdom Metazoa; phylum Nematoda; class Chromadorea; order Rhabditida; family Heligmosomidae; genus Nippostrongylus; species Nippostrongylus brasiliensis. The sequence continues at coordinate 22,986,991 of CP130733.1, read as the reverse complement.
AATATTTTTTCATCGCATAGTAAAACTTCTGCTGAAGCTTCTACATTTCTTTTTCGATAACATTTAAGTAGGGTACCTAAAGCTCTTCTATACTTTCTATCGCCCATTCGATCTCGTTAGAATTCCTTTAAATTATGAAGACCTAAACATGGGGCCCCAACTGCATGACTCCAATGGGCTTTGACTAGGGAGCAGTGTCCAATCCTGAAATTCTGCTGTGTAGTAGAGTAAGTTGTTCTGCACGTTCTTCCAGAACAGGTTGGTCCCAAGACGTCAAGGAAGACTATGTTGGATTTGAGAAGAAGCCGTTCCGCCAAGGACACCTAGCACTGATTTTGATGGGCTAAAAGTAGCCACAGAAGTCGGACCATCGAGCACCATTCACCACTTTGTAGAAGAGTTCCAGTACTCATACACTATAGCTGCAAAGCGTCCTAATATATTGGGAAAGGTACGAAACTATGGCCGAATTGTTACCCACAATATGTCGCCTACATAACTCAACGGTAGGTTCACTTCGCGTACGAAATCTCGAAGTTTCGAAAGGAACCTCAACCTGTAAAATAACTTGGCTGCTGTAGATGAAAAACGAATGAAATACGCTACTCATAGCCGGAGACTCCAGTGGCTTGGTCCTGGTAAACAAGGAAAACCGACACCAAGTCTGAACTGCACCTCAAGGAGGAGACCTTTTCTTACTGTTTCATGAGAAGCACGCGGAACAAAAAAAATCTCAACAAATAAGGCCATCTGAAAACGGGAGTGCTGAAGATGTTCGTCAATAAACCGGCAGGTTTCCACACGTATGGAGAAAAACAATTACCATCAGGAAGGCGACACTTAGTAGTCTATTAATCTACTATACATATCTCAATTGGGTTTTGTTACAAAGAAATAATTGTGAAAAAAGATGAAGATGTGGCAAAAGTTCAATTGGAAGGTCTACAACCTAATATAAGGAAATTGTGCTTATCAAAAGGTGTCTCCAAGAGCTCGAAGCAACTTGTGTGATAGAAACTTTGTTGTCATGCCGAAGGTGCCCTCCTTGCGGCGCACCAGAAATATTTTGTGGAAATTCTTGCATTTCCTCCTCCGATATTGTATCGTTTTTGAGAACATAAACTAACTTTTTGACAAACGATAAAGTTTAAGTCTAACCTCTTTTTCACCTTCCCTAAAACAGAACTGCGAGAATGATAGTCCTGCTTGGCCATCTTGGTCAGGGTAACATCATCTTATGTACCAATTCGCTTCTTAATAATCCCACGTGCCAGCCTCATGTTCACAGTTCGCTTACATCCCTTTCCTAGTCTGCTTTGAACGTCTCCTCTCCCATGCCCCTACTTCAGATCATCGAATCTGCTTTCAGAGGAATGCGTCATAAAATCAGCGAGCTCATCGCAGCGCTCTCTGCTTAATGCGCAGTGGTTTTATGAGTTCAATAATTCTTTGTCGTAGAATCGAGCATAAATTTCTGTCTTGTAAAACCGACAACAAAGGTAAAAGATAAAGGAAATGAATGTGAAAAACGCATGATGCAAAAGTTTGACAGGAGCGAAACGTAGCGTGCACGTATTTTTCGTCACCCTCTATAAAATAGAATAACTGCAGCTAGGAACTAAGACAGCGACCACAAATCCCGCATTTAATCCCGCAGCCAAGGACGACAGGCCAGAAGCGGTAGATCATGCTCACGAGGGAGGTTGCTCAGCGTGCTCCGAAGATTCACAACGAGACCCATAATGTTTTGTAGAGCATCGAATGGCGATTACAACGGTATAGTTTTTTTTGCTAAATGCAAATGGATGGCCCGAAAAAAAAGCAAGAAATTTTGACCACTAACTAGTGGCGAGAAACTAGTGGCGAGAGCACTTCTAGGTGTTACCCAACAGCGGTCGTATCATGGTGGCTCAGTGGATAGCATGCAGGACTCTCAATCTGATGGTTGGTGTGTCGACCCCTTTGCTGTGCTTTTCTTTTGCCTTCCTACGCTAGATACCAAAATACGCTCCTTCTGGAATTTTGTCGCAGTTGCACGAAAGAATCGCGTTTGTGAGGAGTATGGCCAACAAAGTACGCACAAACGACGATGTCTTCTAGTACATATGTATGTGACCCATAATCTACCGTAATCAACCCAAATCGACCCCAAATTCAGAAACAAACGTCAGATTCGCGATCAGCGTCGCGAATAATCCCCGTAGACAAAGTTGGGGCTGAATCGGTGATTTAGACCCAACTACCCAACTTTGTTATCACGGACCCTAGCAAGCTCGCGTCAGACACAATGGGAAAAGTCGATGTCAGACGTGTGAATTGTGGATTTGTCAGCTACCCAAGTAATATTTCTTGATGAATGTGAAAGGAAACTCATCCAAAATGGAGTCTCTGTGTTGATTAGAGTCCAAAAAGTGGAACAATTAGAATAAAGACATTCTCAGTAAATGGACCTTCGTACAACTACTCCACACTGGTAAGGCTAGTTAGGTCAAAATCACCGATTTAGCTCAAACTTTGTCTACGGGGGTTATTCGGGGCGCTGATCACGAATCTGACATTTGTTTTCGAATTTGGATCGATTCTGGTGGTATATCTGGTGGTTGCGATCTAGAATTCCATTTGCCACTGGTTAGTTTTCAAGGTTTTTTGCCTTTTTGGGCCATCCATTTGCATTTAGCAAAAACAAACCATACCGTTGTAATCGTCATTCGATGCTCTACAAAACAATATGGGTCTCGTTGTGAATCTTCGGAGCACGCTGAGCATCCTCCCCAGTCAGTTTAGTCGGAAAAACGGTTCACCTAGATAATTAAGGGCCCATTTAATCTGATGTTGTGCTTCTGCAGACCATAACTTCCACTCAGACCTTCATGACCCTTCATACATTCGCATAGTTGGCTACTTGTCTGCTTCATGTGTTTTGCATGGCAGTTCGCTGCTTGAAAAGAAGGAGGGACATGCGAATTACCATAGGATACGCTGAGATCGACCATGTATTGACCAATGGATGACGACTCTTAGGGGGCCACTTATTTCTTCAATGGTTCTGATCACCCTCTCCCACAAGCTGAGCTCGAGTTCGATCACTGATTGAAGAACACCTGCCCAGGCGGAAGGAGCTTCTCTCTCACTATCCATCAGAAGTACCCACATCTCAGCATACTTCAAGGCACTGCTCGAGAAAAGTGTTTGACGATTGCTCCAAATGCAATCTGTGTCGAGCTGCTGGCTGTCAGTTGTAGAAAAGCCTTGAGGCGGATCTTATTCAGCAAATGAGGGAGAAGGTTTCGGAGGCAACACAAGAAAGACATTTCGTCAAGACCTCCAAGAGTTCCGTATCTCACTATCTGTCTCGAAAGATGACGAAGCCTCGCCATTCAGCAGCTGCTCATGTTCAGCACCTCGACGCGAAGCCATGTATGTCAATTCTGCCGCAACAAATATTCGATAGTGCTTGAGATAAGAAATGACAGTTTAAGGAAAACCAACAACCTACGCGTCACTAGACCGCTTCCGGCCGATCGCAGCTTCTTATGCAATTTGGTGGTTTTGTCCGGCATGCAAATAGGAATGGCCGTGCTTCTGGGGACATTTTTTGCTAATTCAATTATGACCAGATCATTCTCCTTGGAGCACTCGTTGAAACCTTCATGGATTTGAATCTAGATAAACCTTAGTTCTAAGTACTGAAATAGACTCGACTGTATTTCAATAAAGTTATTCAAACCTTTAGTGGTTTGAGAGGTTTAGTGCCGCATTTTCTAGGATAAGTGCAACTTGTCCCCACCACAATTTCGCTTCCCTTCAACGGTGCCATCTTCCGCTCATTTCTTCAAAGAAAATTAATTGTGTGTGGATGTTTTTTTATAAGAGCAGATTTCATCGATTCTTGAAAGGTCAAAATAACAACCTGAATCCGCTTTCCTTGCAGAATTCTACGGTCCCCACGGCTTCACTGTCATTGACCACACAGTGGGCGGCGCTTAGAATGTGATGAGCAGAAATGAGAACACCAGTGCATTCTTCACCTGTAGTGTAAAACTTCTAAACGAAAAACAAGCCAATTCCAAATCAAAACTTAATTTAGTTTTACCTTACAAAATTTGCTTACTGTCCGGGAGAAGGCTGCAGGATACAAACACTTAGAAAGGCAATAAAATTTATACAGGGTTACTGAAACCTCTGTGAAGCCCCTTTTTCTTTTTAGGTCAGTACCGTGAGAAGGAATGCTACTATGCAGTATTTGCAAGGTAGGCACTCGACAAACTGACGATGGCAGTGGCATAGCAATCTTCCATTTCCTACCCAATCATAAATCCAAAGAAACAGGAACAGATAAAGGTGCCGACGTGTGTGAGACGCTAAGGACGAGTATCTAGAGTGTTAGATTGATGTACACTGCACATTTCCCAATATTTGATGCCAGTAACAAAGTTGGTTAGCGAAGAAAACTTCACCGCAAAAATTAGATGATCCAGCTTGCATCTATATACACCGGTGGCTGGTGGCTCCTAAGACATGCTTCATAAAATGCCCTAACTCCGTGCCTCTCCAGAGCCTTGTGTGTGACGGCCGTCGAACCCTCCTGTCAGCATAACACCGGCATCGTCCCTAGCTAGCTCTAGAAGAAACTCCACATCCGCTGCAGCTAGTCTACTAAACTCTTGTGGTCAAAGTGCGCATTTTCGAATTTTCGAAATCAACCCTTAGCGGTGTCATGGAATCATCACAAACATCAATAATTAAGCCTCCTGCATTACGCTGTTCTGTAAACGTGTTAAGAAAAAGCAGTTCAAAGTGCTTGCAGTCGAAATCCATTTTTAGGCAACATCCAGAGAGCACAACTAGGACATAGTATTACGTGTAGGTCATAGATCAATTTACACAGAGGAAACAGAGCTATGATCCGGGAATCCGATCCAATATTTGGCAAACAGCCACACTAAGTAGCGAGAATAGTTTCCTAGCTACTGGAGACTGATGTGTGTATTCATGAGCCGCTCTTACACATCCCGAAAGGGCTAACCTCCCTATGTATGATCAGGGTAGTATATAAATAGTGGTAGTCAGCGATGAATTCAGTGTCCATAGCAATCGAAACAATAGCGTAATTTTTAAAGCCCATTTCCGGATAGTCTGTAGGGGACCCACTACTTGAAAGAAAGAACAGTTTTTGAAACGACGTCGCCGTGAAGTGAGCGAAGCCTATCCACAAGTAATTTTCGGAAAACTTTGTTTCGCAGATGGTAGTTGCTTGCGCCAATGAGAAATTCGTTCTCACTTCTTATATTCTTCACAGCGCCCGCTAAACAAAATTAGCTGTAGGAAAGTTCTGTCGTTTTTTCAATTGCCGCTAGGTAGCCATGGATGCCTAACATTGCCCTTCCCGCATAAATGCATCAGGAGTCCATGTATAGGCAGTTGCTGCACCTCATCATGAGTATTTTGCAGGAATGGCTGCGTTCTTCAGTTTCGGGAACGTCCAGAAAACGACAAAAATGGCGACAAGACGACGTAAGTGAGGCACGAACACATGTTTGATCTTTCTCTTCTGATTTTTGTGATCATTTTCACAAAAAATCTTCAGTAACCCACCGCCAAATGCCAAGAAAGTCAACCAGGGGAACTCGTTCTTCCTCACGTGCTTCCCGCCAAATGACTTGAAGTTCGGAAGGTCTGCAAAGTCAGTATGATCATAGAAATCGTTGAGAAATTTTAGATCTTTTGACTTTTAACAGAGTATATGGTATTCACAAAGGAGTATTTGAATAAAAATATGTCGCGTCACATTTTTAAGTGTAGATAGGTTAAGTTAGGATTTTCCACATAACTAGTACTATAGTTTTAATTTTACTCTTTATCCCGAGTATGACTCTCACTGAACCTCGGTATGACGTTAATCTCTTTATTCCAAGCATTTATTCCAGTGTCGCGGAACTTCGGCCTCTATCAGGTACTATGATAAATCTGTACACATTAGTCTTCGTTAGCTGCCTCCCTTAAGCTATCTACACTTAAAAATGTGACGCGACATATTTTTATACAAATACTCCTTTGTGAATGCCATACACTGCGTCCAGAAAAGATAGGGACACCCCTAATTTGTTGGAAGGACATGCTGTGCCTCACTTATCCTTTAGAAATGGCAACAGATAAGTTGCTAGTACCTATTGGTACTCAATTCAATTCGTATTTGCTAGACTAAATACAATCAAGGCTTTTTATTCAGAATAAAACTGCCACCCACATTAAGGCTGCACCGTACCTCAAGCCCCTCCTCCGTAAAAACTAGTTCTTCTCGACTAAACCGTGTTGTGTTATTGTATGTCATCCGGACAGCTTCAGGAAAATCGCTTCGCATCGGGAAAAATCAATTTAAAAGGTAAAGGTAAAGGTGTCGGCGTTGATCAGTCCCCGACGGACGCGCCGCCGGGGGGCCAGCCGCTATTCCAGGTCAGTGTCTTTACCTTCCCAGACAGGTCTGGTACCAATTTACCCGACCCCGGAGGGATGGAAGACTTGGTTAGCCCGGGCCGGGATCGATCGCTCGACCGTGCGGGTGTCAGCAGCGCCTCTTACCACTGTACCACGCGGGCCCAAAAATCAATTCAATCTCAGGATAATTAGCCTGGGAACAAAGTGAACGTCTATCGTGCCTTAATCCAAGAACGGATTTTTTTTTCTCTAGAGAAATTCAAAACTGCTCTCCTTGTGCGCTGCTGCTAAACGTGAGATGAACTTAAAATTTGAGTAGGAAACGTTTACGTAACTTTTCATACAACAGCAGATGAATTTATTGAGTTTTTTCATGGTAGGCTCTTGCTTGCTTGCTCCAGTTAGGCTGTACATCAGATATTATTTGGCCAACGTTTGCTTGTTTTAAATCAGAGGAAAACGTATCACCTGCGGGAAACCCCATCGTTTCATAATCTATCATAAAACACCGATAATCATTCTCCAATTTTTCACCGCAGGTGAAATTCCGCGACACTAGACCTTATTTCTTCAAGAGCCTTGATATGGCTTTATTATGATGTTGAGCACAACGTTCTATGGTCTATCCTAACACAAAACATTTTGTTGAAATGAATATTGTCCAAAAAAGTAGTTTGTACCAATTTGCCTACTCAACCGGCTCTTCTTTGTAGGTGTCCCTATCATTTCTGGACAGTGGTTCCGTCGCACTGATTGCAAAAATCGTCCTCAAAACCTTCACCGTTCAAATCAGGAGCCCAAATCGCTTAGTCCCATGTTTTTTGTCGTGCTTAATTTACTAGTATAGATTTGGAACCAAACAGTATCAAGCAAATCCTTGAAACAAGAAATCAGGGGTGTCTCTTTCTTTTCTGGACACAGTGTATACTCTGTAGCTTTATTCACACGTATACCGATCAAGACCCTTCCTGTTTTGTTTGAGTTCGATTTTTTCTGTTTCAGAATCACTTTGCTATGCAATTTCAAACGGAGACGCACATAATAAGAACCGCTCAGTTTGGGGACCTCAACTGGTATTCTGATAAAATGTGGGCGAGTTATTGTGGCAGGCCGCAAATGTATAATTCAGATCGCCACTGAATGGCAATTATTCTGAACACAAGAAAATTGCCTTTTTTTCATCTTCTCAAGGGTTTTGAGCTAGTATCTAGGAGATGCGCCGTGTTTTCTAGTGGACAGTTCAATAAATCATGCAAAGTGAAAAGAGCTACAAAGCTGCGCTCGTGAGCTTCGCTAATGTCCCTAACTACATAGTAAGGCCCTGGGGGCAGATTTGAGCAGCAAGTTGCCTTCGCACCCTTCTCTGCTACATTGTTATTGCTTATTGTACGAAAAAAATTAAATTCACTTACTGAGGTGAGTATTTCCACAGCGTTGTTTTAATTCGTAATTTTCCTTGCTTGTTAGTCTTGCATTTTGCAATAGATGGCAGAGTGAGAGCAGTATAATTACCTGTAGACGGTGTCATTATGACTGAGTGCAGTTATTGTTACTGTGTGCGGAGCGTCGGACCGGCCTCCACTGAAGCGGAGGGGGCGAGTAGGTAAAGGAAGAGCCATCATGCAAGAGGGACGTTTGGGTGAAGTACGGTCCGGGGAGAGCAAGAGGAACCCTGTGTTCTACTGAAGGCGGCGCTGGGGGCACGTTCCCGTGTTGGCGCCTCCGTGTGTGGGCTAAGGGTCCTTTTCAATTCAGTTCAAGGGTCTCACCAGCGGAGGCCGCCCTCGGCGTCCATTTATTATTTGTTATTATTCGTGTCATCGATTTCGCGTTCGTTCACAAATAAACGTTTTAGTTCCTCCTGCTATAACTACTCGTTGATCGCAAGTTTTTATATCTATTCATCGGGCCTCTAGTACAGCGTCCTCATATGGCGAACCGATTATCACTCCGACACTGCGTCATGTAAACGAAAATTAAGGTAGTTGGTGTTGATCATTCCCTAAGGACGCGCTAGCGCATCCGCGCAACTGCTGTATTCTCAAGCATGTGGAATCGACCGTACCGATAACGCTCCGGCCGGACACTAATTGTAAGGAACAAATATGCTAGACCAACAGAAGAATAGCCTCAGCGCCCCGCACACCGGGTTCTGCCGTTAGATGGTATGAGAACTTACGAGAGGCAAAGCAATGTCGGGTTGCGCAGAACGTCATGGATTCTAGACAATGACGACACATCTCGAGCACAACAGTAAACAGCAGCAGAACGAACAATTCAATAAGTAAGCAATGCATGCTTAGCTAAATCCTTCAACTTTTGACTACTTTAGACCTACAATGTTCTACCCTCTATCCTCCTGTACCAGATCCCGATATCGCCGCTGGTTAAACACCGTGAAGAACTCTACCATCTGATGTATGATTCGCAATATGAGTATGAAGAGCGGTACGGTTCCTGCGCTAGACAAAATCTCCGCAGATCTTCTTCGTGCAGGTAGCTACACACCCTTCTTGCCTCGCGCATGACCTCCTACCTTCGGAAGGAAAGAATCTCGGATCGGTGGAAGAACTTGCGCGCGGTCATCTTGCACAAGAAAAGTGACAGGGATGATCTTTGCAATTACTGCCCGATTAACGTGTTGAGCGCGCTTTACAATCTTTTCACACAAAACTTCAGATCATCGCGGATATCGCGAACATTATCTTCAAGTGTTTAGAGGTTTGTTCTACTGTTGTTTTTGTTCTCGGAAAAAGAGAGACGTTGCCTTATCAGAGAAGGTTCAGGAATCTTTTAAAAGAAATATCCTTAAGACGGCAGGATTTTTATATTCTAGGCTCCCTCGGTCCAATATAAGAAACAGTCATTTGAGCCTGCATTTGCCACGCGATAATGTTTGATGTTTGCACCGTTTTCAAGATGCTCACAGAAAGAATGAGTTGTTCGGCTTCCAACCGCTACTCAGGTGTGCCTTCCAAAGCTGGCGGAGGCTTCATTAAGATGGATTATGCTCGGGCTACGAATCTTGGAGCTAACTCCTTCACTTGTCAATCGACATCGAACTATATAGCGCTCAAGTGTGGTTTTCCTTCCACCTGCTGTTCATTTGCCGCGTTCAAACTTCAGGTTGAGAATAAGCGTCTCAAATACTAGTATGTTCCATTTATTTGATCGTGGTTTCTTCCTACTTCTCTTTCTTTCACTTGAGCCTTGTACTCGCGTAAAGCTGGGTTCCGTCGGTGATTCAGCTGCGTCGACCACATCCAAAGTATCGCGATGGTCATCGAGGTCTGTTGAGAGTACCATACGCCCCACGGCTTAACCTTCAACGACTACTAAAAGGCGTTCGACAGCGTCGAAACGAGTGGTATCCTATCTGCGTTAGTCGATCGAGAGGTGGATTCTTCCTGCGTAAGAACGCTGGCCGACTGCTGCCGCTACTGTTCTACGACACCACAGCTTTTCTGGCGTCCAATCCACATCCCATCGAGGACATCAGGCATTTCGCCCAAGCTGGTTACTGTCGCATTGCAGGGTGGGATGAAGTCGCTCAACTGAGACGAAAAGGGCATACGTTGCTATGGAAAATTCCTATCGTAAATTCGCTTCGCGGACAGCATCGTCACCTTCGCGAAAAAAAGTAAAAAAAAAGTAGCGAAGGAGATGCTCCGAAAGCTGGTGGAAAGAGTGGACTGCGCGCATCGGAAGAACACACAGCACATGAAGAAGTTCTGGTGCGATTGTGAGGGCACATCGAACACATCGAACTCCCTCGCTAAAACGAAGACTTATGTTTACCTGGGGCACTCCATGAACATGGGCAACGAAAAAAATGAAGAACTCATGAGAAGGGGAGCCGCGCGGGCAGCCTACTGCTCTCTAACAGGGTGCACCGCCCACCTCCACGATGGTGACTTCCGCGCTCATTTGTTTGACTTGATGTTTCTTCCTGCTCTGTGCTACGCGCATGGCCTGATACGCCAGCCACCACGAAGTCTTTGCAAGTCACACACTGAGCGTTAGAATGCTGTCTTCTGAAGTTCACCCAGCTATTCCAACACCGAGACGGACTGCGCAGCTCCGATCTCAGGCACATGTCCCGTCTGCGAGGCCCTGCAGACTACACATCGAAAGCCAAACATCGATGGGCCGGCCACATAACTAAAGCCGTTGGACAAGTACGATGGAATGGCTTTCGCGTTATTGCACGCGCCCTCGATGAAGACCATCTTCGCTACTGTCTGATGTATTCGTCGAACGCATTAAAAAGATACAACATTCCAGAACGGCTGATTCCCACCTTTGTCTTAATCGACTTTGTCCAACAAGCTGGATGACGATCGCGAGACAACGAAGCGATTGGAATTTGTGTGAGGGTGCGCACTATCAGGGAAGTCGGGTCTTCTAATTGACTCGACGCTACACGCACAACGCTGAAATTTTCCCGGACGAGTTTTTCGGACCAGTTTTCCAAAATTTTAGTCATCGTTTCGGGACGAGGAGTATCATTTTAAACTCCAATAACGGACCAGATATTGTAAAGTTGAGCTTTACCCGAATAGTCGAGCCCCCACCCGCCGTATAACCCCGAATATAATCCAGGTGGACGAGTTGTCCGCCGTGCTTAGAACATTCCTCCCATTGAACTCGCTTTTATATTGCTTACTACCATGCAGAACTGGTCCGGAAAACTCGTCCGGAAAAATTTCAGCGTTGTGCGTGTAGCGTCGAGTATTTAATTGTAGGTATCTAAGTGAGTATAACCGACTGATACCACCTTATTGGTTAAACTCCTCATTAAGGCCTCCGCAGAGTGTTGCTGCTGGCAGCAGCAGCAATGATGAAGGATAGCCCAGCAGCAACGCAGCAGCGCTGCGCAGCAAACCCGTAGCAGGGGGGGGGGGCTATTCAGAGTGCTGCTGCTGCAGCTGGCAGCCAGCAGCAGCCAGCAGCAGCAGCACGGAATGGTTTCGATCATTTTTTGCTGCCGCAGCAAATCGATCGGTACGTCACGCCAGACGGGACGTCATTCGTGCTAGAGGTCCTAGCACGATTCACCAGAAAATGATGTCAGCACACGTCATTTTGCTGCTGTGGCGTCGCTGCCGATTTCAGCAGCAAACCGCCAGCAGAGCGGTGGTCCTGGGTGGAAAGGCGCTCCGCCCCCTTTTTGCTGCTGCTGTCAGCAGCAACACTCTGCGAAGGCCTTTAAGGCCTCTGCAGAGTGTTGCTGCTGACATCACTTTCTGGTGAATCGTGCTAGGACCTCTAGCACGAATGACGTCCCGTCTGGCGTGACGTACCGATCGATTTGCTGCGGCAGCAAAAAATGATCGAAACCATTCCGTGCTGCTGCTGCTGGCTGCTGCTGGCTGCCAGCTGCAGCAGCAGCACTCTGAATAGCCCCCCCTGCTACGGGTTTGCTGCGCAGCGCTGCTGCGTTGCTGCTGGGCTATCCTTCATCATTGCTGCTGCTGCCAGCAGCAACACTCTGCGGAGGCCTTTATCGATACAAGCACAAAAACATTCCGCAAGCCCACGATGAAATGTATCATTATAGTCAGATCCGATCGCTGAGCGGTTGTGGACGCAACCGCCTTTCAATTTCTAGCCCTCGCAGATCTGCTACTGGTTGTCATTGTTCCTCCCTACTTCTGATGGAGGAACAAAGAAGCGTTGCGTCATCGCGAACCAGTGAAACTTACCTCAAGACATCGACTGTATTTGATACTCTTTGGAGGCACACTGGCGATTCATTGCGCCTGACACTTCCGTAGGCCTCGAATCGCCTGCCGCGCACTCTACTCAACGGTTCATACCACCGTGAAACAATGAACAATACTATGACAATATGCTAGCAGTGATAGTCGACCCCTCGCATTCCAACCCTTGCAGTGGCAACATCAACCAATCATTGGCTTTGAGATAGTTTGGGGTATTATGAAACTTCCGAATATCCTGATACTGCTACTTAACCAGGAATAAATAAGCAGGGGAGAGACTTCGGGGAAGGGTGCAAGAAAACATGGAGAGTTTCACTATTAATGGAAGGAAATTCGTAAGGAGTACTCAATATTTTTATATGCTCACCCACGGAGATTGTGAGTCGAGATATGCTCGAAATTTAGTTAGTTAGCGTTACTGCTACTCTCAACGTTTTTTCACATTCCCTCGACAGCCCACCTTTCAAAGAACGATTGACGAAACATAAAGGCGAAGATGTGAAAATCTACAAGAGTTGTGCTGTTTAGTCTTCATTGCTACGCTTCTGCAAGTCCCAATGTTTCAAAGGAGTCTGTAAATAACGCACCGCAAACATATCAGTAGTAAGTGCGAAACTATGGGAGCCGCACCAAATCAGTGGCCAAAGCTGAAAGTGAGTATCGAATGAAACATACTCTTGTTCGAGCCGTAGTCAGTCCTAATAGATGCCTTATCCGTTGTTGGCATCTTCGTACGAGCTGTCTATTCATCTTATCAAATGTGGATTCGACTCGGCTTTTCATTGCACTTTGTAGTGATCAGTATGCAGCAATAGCTACAGTTTCTTTTTGCACCGAAAGATCTCGTTGAGTTTTCGCTAATTTTCTCACGGCTGCAAAAAGTCAACTGCTTCAATGAAATGAGGCGCGCCGTATCGCAGCCTTCGCTGTGAAATGACCGTAACCATCAAAGTTTCCCAAGCACAAACCGGTGTCTCCTTGAATTGTTGTCCATCTCGGTGTGTAGCTTATGGGAGAGAATATGGCGAAGAATGCCGTTGGAGGTCCGTCATAGTGGAATGTAGAGCTTATGAAAAAGGTGGTTCCTGTTGCAATTGTTGTCTGCTCTACTTGCCAATACATACTTGCCTTTTCAAGACATCTTTGACATATAATGGAGTGGGAAGTTTCGCTCTTGAATCCAGAAAAATAGCGGCTGCATCCCGTCGCATCTTGTGAAGACACACTCCATAATTTGGCTGCGTCTTGCACATAGTAAGTCAACCATTGTCTCAAGCTTCTCTGAGATCTGATACATTTGCTCTATTTTCATGACGACTAAAAATTCCATCATTGTAATTTCTACCTATAACACAGTTGAAATGTGTGATCTATAGGCGGTGCATCGTATGGGAGAACATACTTTCAAAAGTCACAACAATAGAAGACACCTATCAATGATCCTAGTTAAGCCTTGAAAAGCTGTCTCTCTCTCTGAACGTCATTTGTGGAGGGAACTACTAATTAGTTTGTTTGTTGTTTGTTTATTACTTGGACATACCATATGCCATAAGTTGTATAATACAAAACGACGATAACGTGAATTCGAGCAATGAGGTGAAAGGGACCGGAGTAATGTAGATCTTCCAAGAGTACTTGAAACATTTGGCTAACACAAACAAGGCAATGTCGATGAAACAAATAGGGAACTATCTGGAAGGACAACAGCTTGTCTATGTCACTGCAAGTTTTCTCAACACAGATTTCCCATGGTCTAGCATATTCTGTGCTGTAGCTGCAACACGTTAATGTGGACAGCGTTAATCAGTCATCCGTATGGACGTGCCACGCATCTTTCCTCAGTTAAGAATCGCAGGGGCACGATGAATGCGTATCTGGCGTAATAATAGGTTGGTGCAAAAGTCTTGCAACACTTTTCAAAATAACAGCAATTCATTCAAACGAAATCTCAGTCAACGATATAATCACCATTCATATATATGACTCTTCCCCATCTTTCGGGCAACTTCTCAATACCTCTCCTCCAGAACTCCGGCAGCTGTGACGAAAAAAAAAATTGGCCGACCTCTATTTCCAGTTCATCTCGGTGGTCGAATTCCATATCTCCAAGGTGTTGTTCTAAGGACCTGAATAAGTGATAATCTAAATCAAGGTGAGGAGAGTACGGTAGGTGCGGTGGAATTTCCCGTCATGCGATAAAAACGCTCTGAAAGGGAAAAGTCTACCTTTTGAATGACAACGCTCGAATCAAGGTAGTCAACTCGTAAGTTGACTGGGTTTTCGACCCTGGACTAGAAAGGAATGCCTCACTGTAAAACAGTCTTTATTCAATAGAAAACGAAAGGCGAGTGCTGAACAAGAAAACTAAAACGGTGATAACACAACACGATGGAGAACCTGTGCACTGAGCTCCGCGCTTATATAGCCTCCGCGAGGTCAAGAGATCGTTACATGCGTTAACGAGATCAAGATCATAGGTTAACACGAGAAGATCATAAATTAACATCGTTAACAAGATCAATATCATACGTTAACATCCCTCCCCTAGGGCAAGCGGCGACCCTGCCGCGAGAACATGACAGAGGAGCAATACGTTGTGAGCATCGTGAACTACAAACTACTTACTACTACTAAGAACTCTTACTACTACAAAAAAAGAACAACGGGTACAAAAACATGCAATACTGCAACGCCAATTTTTCTTGGGCTGGTTTTTTTTTGAAAGAAACAGTTTCTTCAAAAGCGGTTCCTTAACCGGTGGCTACTATTCTGTCGACGTCCTCTCGATTTTCCGAATCCACGCGTGGAGTACGACGTCGATGGTACCATCATACACTGTCCTTGAAACGGGAATGGATACATTTGAGGTTGAACTGCCATAGAGAACGGCTGATGTGTGAAATTCCTGAACGACGAGACATGCCGCGGTTTTTTTGAAATTCCTCTTTCCGACTTCCTTTCTTTGAAATATCTGCGTGTTCGAGCACTGCGGGAAGTCTTTTCTTCTAAAGGTGGTATTTCCACCTCAGCCTTCACATAGGCTCTAAGTGCCTCGAAGTAGTCTCTCAATACTCCTTTCGCATATTTTTCCGAGCTGTCGCTTCGTGGTCTCGCGCTAGGACCGTGCGAAGGTTCTCTGCTCGATTCGATTATAGGGTTGGAGCCAATTATGTTCCTTTTGACTAGTACAGCGACTGATTTGGCGAGCTCTACGGCGTCGTTCATGTCCGCTCTGTTTCGTTCGTAGGCCGGATCCCCTCTGGGTGGTGCTACCACCACTATTTTCATGCCCTTTCGAGCTGCTGCTGCGAAAGCTGACGCCAATTTACACCAGTCTTTCTTCGGTAGCGGCTCCTCCGAAGTTGGCCCGACAACGACACAGCAGCTATCTTCTGACTGATCCAGAATGCAACATATCTCGCTGAGACTGTGATATATTCGACGTCGAACATTAGTAGGGCACTTGAAAAATACATCTATCATCGAAAAGCTGTCCGGTAACACTATGAGTGTCTTCGACGGCTGCTCGTCCGCTTCAACATCGTCCCAGTTGTTGATCCGCGCGAAGCTCACTCCGTCGTTGTTAGCGTCGTTCAACTGCTCTATAGGTAATCCGGTCCCACCATCGTGGGGTAGTGCCAGCGGCGACCCATCATGAGTTGACAAGCCGTGCAGAACATGATCGCAATATTTCTTGAAGAACAGGAATGCTTTCCTCACGCCGGACAACGTGATGAAAGTGTGACTCGTGTCCATCATAAGGAGTCTTCGCCTCTCCTGGCAACGTTCATGATCGTGGATCGAAATAAGCCTCGCTAAGCTAAATATTGTGTCGAATCGAAAATGCCCGATAGTTTCCGCAGCGGTAGGCACGACGTCCTTGAATGTCTTCTCTTGTATGGAACAGGCAAACGCGAGATCACTTTGACGCCGTCGTCCAGGGCACTGGTAGAAGAGTCCGAGCGCTTCGGTGTCTCCGTCGCCTCTCATTGTGGCCCTGGAAATATTAACATTAGCTGCAGCATAGCGCCGTCGCACTCTTTTTGTTTTAGCGTTTAGCTCGATATCCTCAACTTCGCTAGGGATTGGTATGAGCGAATCAAACTGAACCCTTATAGGCTCCTCTTTTTCGTTGATATGAGATATTAACGCCGAGTTGTTGCTAACTTCAATTATGCGATAGGGACCACCCCATGGTTCCACTAGCTTGGGATACTTCTTTGATGCTTTTTCCCTTGGCAGCTTGAGAAGTACGCGGTCCCCGATTTTTGGCAGCGCCTGCGAATTTGCGTTATTCCTAGCGTCATACGCCTTTTTCATCTTTTCCCTGTACTTCTCATTGAATTCCTTAGCACAGTTCTGAGCGAGTTGAATACCATTCAACAATTTGTGTTTATAGTCGTCGGTATCAATATGATTGAAACACAATTCGTCCCTTGGAATGACATTTGAGGGGTAGTTGGGGTCCGCGGCATGGAGCAAGAAGAAGGGGCTTTCTCCCGTAGCGTCGTGTGGCGCACAGTTGTAGGCAAACACCACAATAGGTAAAACTATATCCCACTCCGCCGGGATTACGGTCTTCTTCCGGAGCATTTTCACCAAGGTGCCTATTACCCTCTCCGTCATACCATTCTCCCTTGGATTATATCCTTTTGTCACCGATTGTTCTATGCCTGCTATTTCACAAATACCGGACAACACGCTGTTCACAAATTCCGGTCCTTGGTCCGAGTGAATTCTCTTGGGCCACCTGCAACCGTCACATATCCAACGTTCAAACAGAACACGCGCCACCGTATCGGCGGTTTTATCCGGTATTGGGTAGGCTCCCGCAAACTTCGTGAAGTGATCTATAACTACCAGGGCGTAGCGGTTACCCCTTTCCGTTAGTCCCAAGTCGACTAAGTCCACTCCAATTAGTTCGTACGGGGCATGAGTTACGAAGGGTGTTAATGGCGGGATTCTCGTTTGGTGAGCTCTTGACAAAAAACAGTTCGCACACTCTTTAGCCCATTTCAGGATATCCGTCTCCATTCCTTCCCAAAATACGAGCCGCCTCAACTTCCGATACAACTTTCGTCCATTTAGGTGTCCTGCCATTATCCCTTTATGGGCTTCGTCGAACACTGCCTTCCTCTTCGATTTTGGTACCACCCGGACAGTAAACTGTTCCCATCTTAACTTAAGCTCTCCTCTCTCAATGAAAAAATCTGCGACTTTAAATGTTCTCGAGCATCTCGGCAGCTTCACGAGCTTATGATCCTGCTTTGACTCTACATCTCGAATGATTTGATTGAAGGTTTTATCGGCTCTCAATTCTGTTAACCATTCACTATCCTCCGATTGTGTTTCGCAGATGACTATCGACTCTCCTACCTGACAGTCGTCCGCCGACGGGTTCACTACTGCGCTGCGTGACAGAGCATCCGCAACGGCGTTCGCCTTCCCTGCCACATATTCTATCTTCAGCTGATACTGTTGAATCTCCAATGCCCATCTTAGCACCCTCGCCGACACATTTGTCCTTTTAAATAGGCACGTGAGTGGTTGATGGTCAGTGCGCACGATGGTTTTCACCCCATACACGAAAAAGTGAAACTTCTTAAGCGCAAACACTAGCGCAAGGGCTTCGAGATCTGTTATGTGGTACCCTCTTTCGGCCTTCGAAAGATTCCTGGATGCGAAAAATATTGGGTGTAGGAAGTTGTCTTTCCCTTCCTGACAAAGTACTGCTCCTAGACCCTCTCCTGACGCGTCAGTATAGATAATAAAGGGTTTCTCCTCTTTTTCGGCGGCCACTATGTCCGGTTGTGCTAACACTGGCGCCTTTGTCAATGCATTTTTTACATCTGTAAAACTCTTTTGCTCTATCTGAGTCCAGTTCCAGGTTGTCTTCGGGCTAGTGAGATTATACAAACTCTTCGCCATTTTTGAAAAGCCTGCTATGAACTTCCTGTAGTACGCTGCCATTCCAAGGAAGGTCCTCAGCTCTGATACGTTCTTGGGCGCGGGATAATCCACTACTTTCCTTACTTTCTCTATATCAGTCCTTACCCCGTCCTTGTCAATGCAGTGCCCAAGGAAGGAAACACTCGTTTTCAGGAAATCACATTTTTGAGGTTTCAGTCTAAGGTTTGCGTTCCTCAGTGCTTCAAACACCTTTTCCAGAACGATACAATGACGATCCAATGATTCTGTGGCTACCAGGATATCGTCAATGTACACGAATACCTCATCATCGAGATTCAATCCTTTTATTACCGCGTCCATCATCCTCTGGAACACTGCTGGACTAGTGGATAAGCCGAAGGGCAGGACCGTGAATTGGAAAAGCCCCTCACTTGTGGTGAATGCGCTTTTCCGCTTCGCATCCTCAGATAACCGTATTTGCCAGTATCCCGAGGCTAAATCCATCGTGGAGAAGAATTTCTTACCGCCTAGACATTGCAGAACCGAGTCGATCTTCGGCAATGGGTATGAGTCTTGGCGAATAATCTTGTTCAATTCTCGGTAATCGATGCACAGCCTTAACGTTCCATCCTTCTTTTTGACCAGGACGACCGGGGAAGCCCACTCTGACGAGCTTTTCTCAACTATTCCGCGCTCCAGCAAGTCACTAATTATGCTCTTAAACTGCTTCCGCGCCGTCATCGGAACAGGTCTCGTCCTTTGCTTAACCGGCTTATTGTCGCCTGTGTCAATTTCGTGTACCACTAGATCTGTCTGCGTCAACTCCCTATCGTTGATCGCAAAAACATCGTCGAATTTTTCCACGATTTGCCGTATTTCCGGTGGCAACGTTTGTTCCTTTTGTAATATGTCCAGTAAGGCCTCACATCGTTGTTGCGGTGAGCTCCATTCTTTGGGCTGGACCAGGTCCATCATATCCTTGTCAGATTCTACGTACTTCGGCTTCACCCACTCTTCGTTTTGCCATTCTCCCACTATGTCACCTGTTTTGAACACCATAGCCTCTTCGGTGTTATTGAGTACAGGAATGATAACTTCCTCTGCCACAGCATTACATAATCCGTCACTTATTCTCGAATCCGAGGATTGTAGGAATGCACCACCACCATGACCTACAACTGCCCCCGTGAGAGTCAAAGTTCCTACCCCTTTGGCCGGAACAAACAGTCTATGCTTCACGACAGCCTTGTTATCTCTCGTCTCATTTGTCCCACTACACATATCCAACTCCACTGTCTTTGCTGGTTCTACTCGCTGGAGCCGCATGTTAAACATCTGTAGCGCATTTGTACCTAGGATGACTACATCGTCTAGACCTCGACCCACATACGCGGATACCACTTCTGACTGACATCCAAGCGTGATGGTTACACGAATTGCATCCAGAAATTCCATCACATTGCCTGATGCATCGCGCACCTTCACCTTTGGTCTAGGTATGCGGGTGACAAACTCGTCCAAGGTCACATTTGAATCCATCGCTCGCTTTAATAACAGGAGGGGTATAATGGTTGTCTGTGATCCAGTATCCAGCAGCGCGACCGCTTCAATTCCAAAAATATTTATATTTGCTATTGCTTTATCTCCGAAAAGTCCACACTCTCCCTGTAGGTCAACAGTAGTTGCCCCTAGCCACTTATCGACTAGCGAGGAATACGCGTCCATCTGCTTTTTCGGTTGATTGTTTCCTGACAGTGGAAATCGCGATTTTGGTAGTGTGCAGTCTTTCGCGAAATGACCGACTTTCCCGCAATTGAAACACTTAACTGAATCTGGATTTGCTCTTGTGCCTACCCTTTGTAGTGGCGGTTCTCTCAACTGGGATTGGTTACCTTCGCTTCCCTTCCCATTCAACCGAGTTCTCCTACCGTTCACGGCTTCACTCCCCTCCTCTCTGTTACTATGTGGAGCTGCTCTATAATTGGGCGCCCTAACCCACTGTTTTTGGTCCGCTCTTGGACTCCTTGGGCCTCTACATTCCTCAGCAATCTTCAAGCTTCTTTCTAACCGCAGAGCCGCTTCTTTGACTCTATCATAGGCTTCCTGCGTTGAGCTCAATTCTAGAGCTTCCGTCAGACAATAGCTTCCTGACCACGATGCCAACTGCCGGCATAAAATCTCCGCCTTTTGCAATGATGTAACCTCAGGTGGGACGTCAGGGTAGGCCCTACTAGCCAGGCCCTCTAACACTACGCAAAAATCGGCTACTGATTGCCCATCTCTTATTGCTAGCTTCCTCAAGTCTGATAGTGCTCGAACTTTCTGACTATTGCTATCCACCCTCATTCTTTTCTTCATTTCGGCTATCACTTCGTCAAAGGTGCTTTCTCGAACACTCTTAGGTAGCGTTTCAAACATAGTCAAAGCTCCATTCCTTAAAAAACTCTCGAAAAGCTGCAATCGACTGGAATCCTTCCACTGAGTCTTAGGGTACTTAATTTCGAACGACTTCAAAAACCTTTTGAAACATTCATGAGGCTTGCCGCCAAAAGGTTGCACGTCAGGTAGCGCCATTGTACGTATGTAATCGCTCATCGAGAAATTCTCACCTGTGTCCGACGATGGTCTTGTTCCTTGCTCGTGCTCGCAGCTTCTTCTCCGCGAATTCCCGCAACAACTCCGGATCAATTGCGTCGAGGTCGATGGCAGTATCTGCAAATAAGTGTTCCCTGGTTGCTCATCAGGTCGTCCTACGTACTCCGACAGACGAGCGGACTCACCCGTGAGTGACTCGATCCTTGCTGTTTCCTTCGGAGGTTCTTTGCCGAGATGTTCGACCTCGTATCGTAGTTGCTCTACCTGTAATTGGGCATGCTGTAATTTCACTTCGTTTTCGCTAGCTCTTTGTTTCTCGATTTTTACTGCGGTCACTAACTCTTCTATTCTGGCAGTCAGGTCAGCAGTACCACAGCCTAGCAGCTTACAGGATTCCGTTACCGCGCTGTGCAACGCACTACTACTTGCTAGAAACTCATGCAGTTGTCCACTCGTATGGATTCCTTTATCTCTCAGCATCCCGACTACTCCCGCATCGCTTTGCTGCTTGTTAAGTTCTCTAAGTTCACCGAGAGTGGTCCTTATAATTTCCTGGACTATAGCGGTCTGCTCTCTTACACTCGACATCACCGCTTCCCTTCTTGGATCATTCGTACGGAATGACTTTCCCAACTCGGTGTCACACGTGATCCCTATTGTGGACACTTGCCCAACTATCTTTTTCGTTATATTTTCAAACTTCTCTATGAAGTTCTCACTCACATTTTCATCGTCCATATCTTCAGGAGTTCTCAAAAGCTCCTCTTCGTTGACACTGGAGCTCTTCATGACTCTGCAATACACGTGATTATTTAGAAACTCGCGGTATTACACTCAAAAGTTGTCGCGAGATGGCGTGTATTCGAACGTATACGCGATAAACACCACGAAGCACAAAACGCAAGCGAGTTAGATACGTCTTCAGGGATATTCGTACGTCCCGCCCTTTTCGCTCAAGCGTGTCGTGTGTGCAATTGCGGACAAGTGCGCTTGTCGCCGATCACCCAACTTCCACGGCCGTTCAACTCAGCAAGAGCCGAGGATAACCGCGTCGCCCAACAGATCGATTGTCACGGACCTCCGGTTCGATCCTACCGTGGGCCTGCCTTGAAAGGTCGATCGATAATCACGGATCGGTGTCCGGATCGATCGTCTCTCTTGTTTTCTCTTAGGGGATCGATTGTCACGGACCTCCGGTTCGATCCTACCGTGGGCCTGCCTTGAAAGGTCGATCGATAATCACGGATCGGTGTCCGGATCGATCGTCTCTCTTGTTTTCTCCTAGGGGGTCGATTTCACGGAGTCCCGGATCGACCTGTCCTCTCGTCTCCTATAATCGCACTCCCACTTGCAGATCGATTAGTCACGGAAACTCCGGATCGATCCGCTGTCCAGGTTGGCTTGGCCCCCAAATCAAGGTAGTCAACGCGTAAGTTGACTGGGTTTTCGACCCTGGACTAAAAAGGAATGCCTCACTGTAAAACAGTCTTTATTCAATAGAAAACGAAAGGCGAGTGCTGAACAAGAAAACTAAAACGGTGATAACACAACACGATGGAGAACCCCTGTGCACTGAGCTCCGCGCTTATATAGCCTCCGCGAGGTCAAGAGATCGTTACATGCGTTAACGAGATCAAGATCATAGGTTAACACGAGAAGATCATAAATTAACATCGTTAACAAGATCAATATCATACGTTAACACTCGTCCTCATGTCGCAAGAGCAACTCGTGAGAACATTCAGGATTTAGGCTGGGAAGTTCTATCGCACCCACCTTATTCTCCAGACCTTGCTCTTTCAGATTATCACTTACTCAGGTCCTTAGAGCAACACCTTCGAGATATGGAATTCGACAACCGAGACGAACTGGAAATGGAAGTCGGCCACTTTTTTTCGTCACAGCTCCTAGAGTTCTGGCGGAGAGGAACTGAGAAGTTGCCCGAAAGATGGGGAAGAGTCATACATATGAATGATGATTGTATAGTTGACTGAGATTTGGTTTCAGTAAATTGCTGTTATTTCGAAGAATGTTGCAAAAGTGTTGCACGAGTTTTGCACCAACCTAATAAATGGCGTGCGTGGGTCAATCACTGTTTAATTCAATGAGTTTACTTTTCAGACAAGCCTGCCACTACCTTGCCCGACCTCGTTGGAAAGATAGGCTTGGTTAGCCAAGACGACGATCGAATCGCTCTGTCGTCGTATTTGTCGTAAGTCGTATTTCAGTCATCCTGAACTGAGCAGTCACATGCACATCGAAATCGCTCGTGTTTTATCTGTCTGTTTCTCAAAATGCAACAATCCAGTGTCATGGGTATTCCGTGAAGTCGTCATATCCTCACTGAAACCTTACTGTGCATGTCTGCTGAGACTCCCCGAGAATACTTTTTTCTTTGAACAGTAAAACAGTACTATAACTGAGAAATGCAGAAATACGTAAGCAGAACGCAGAAAATAGCGGTCTCGGATTGGTATCTTTTGAAACAGCTTTCCATTCCCATCTATAATACATGCATACTTCTGAACGGGTAAGCAATCAGGCTAATAGCTAGAGTCCTACAAGCACTACAAGACCAACTTCGAGTTCACGTAGCATTCCCTATCCAATAGCAGGAGCTACTCCTACGTTCTGTGTATATCCATCACCAGTACGTTGGAGGCTGCCGCTCGACCGTTTGCAAACTGGTCAGTCCAAGACGCATAGCATCGCATGGTGGTTTACGTCCCCGCAAGGATCGAAAACCAATGGGCGACGGACACCGAGAAACTGGTCGAGTTGATTTACGCGCTCGCCGCTCTCCACCGCTCATTGCAGACGATATTCACTAATCACTTCGCTACCGTAACCGCGACGTTTATGAATGCACCTCATGACGAGGACATACGCCATCAGAACGCATAGAAAATTGGCAATTGGCAAATGCTAGAATAAAAACACCTTCATTAGAACACACACACACATAAAGTTGAGATTTTGCGGAGCAACTAAATATCGACAAATCGATAGATCGAGCTATCTATATCGACAACTGTAAGGTGCCTCATCTCAGAGGAAGAAGTTCCTCGATCGAGACGTGAGAGGTTTCCATCTTCGTCAATGACATCTTTTGCTGAGGAGCTTTTTTGCCTTCCGTTTCTCAAGTTTACTCCTAGCTAAATGAACAGTTGTGGTGCGTCATCGGAAGTTTCTTTTCGGTTTTACTGAAAGGGCCCTGATTAATCGTCACCCTCGCTTTTTCGACGACGTTACAGTCGGAAGACCGAGATTGAAGACGGTAGTAGTTGGTAGAAAGATTTCTTCTGAATAGTGAGCGTCTACAGCTACCTGGAGTATGGCATTATCAGCAGAAGGACCATCGTCAGTGAATGCCGTGTCGCAACCAACATCTCGAACTTCGTATTCCAAGATTGTCCTCCTCCTTCAATACATCATTTTGAACGGCTTTCTGTGATGCACAGCAATGTAGATGTCACTGCAACTAAATTTAAATTTTGCAAAAACTATGAATCAAAATGTAAATCAAATTTGATTACACCACGAGAATTTCTTTCCGGCACTGCAACTTTCGTTTTCTCTGAGTGATAGTCCTCTGATAAATTGCTCCAACAAGAGTTTACTAGTCGACCATCGGTTGCTCTGGTTCTCGGCGGCATGAGGGAAACTGGAAATGAAGGTTCTCCATTCTGTGATGGCGCAAAGAACCAAAATATCCCTTCTCCTTCGGTTTTACTTTCAGCAGATTTTTCTATAACAACCACGTGCTTATATTGATGTACACTACGGACCAATTTCGGATCGTCTTAATGCATGATTTGATAATTAGTAAATCTAACATCAAAGCCCCAAAGTTTCTCCTAGCTCTAAATATATGAAAGTCGACGACGCTGGAATCGAAATAGCGTCAGTAAATTGATTTCCAGCATATTCCACTCCATCGGGTGCGTGGTGATAGTACGGCCAACCAACCCAATTCCAAGAGCTAGGTACGAAGTTGCGAAAGATAAAGCGGTCCTAGATCATGGAAAATCTGAATTTGGCTTTCGGAGGGGGAGGGGGCTGCTGCCAAGTCAGTGTCAGATTTTACCAGAAAAGGCCAATTAGGTTCATCTGGGAGGGAAGGAAGACTTCGATAACTTGACCGTTCAAATGGAGTTAGCGCCTCTTACCACTGCATCGCGCTCGTTACGGTGCCAAGTGCGATGCCAGTAACTGTGATTCTTTCTTATCAAGTTGATATCGTACATATTATTATAGGCTGATAATTATACCACCCACAAAATTTGAATTCGGGTGTAGAAATACCCTTGGAACAGAGGAAACAACTGCTTTGCTCCGATGAAACCCAGAGTGGGACTGAGCTAACAAGGCTGAATCTTTCGCCTTTCTGACACAAGAAAAGGTGATTTGTTGCTTGATATTCCCTACATCGCCCATACCACTAAACTCACTCTACTTGATAAAAGATTTCGTCCTCCTCACAATTAAGGCAGAGTCTCCCATATCAACTTATCAGCACTCGAACACACACACGTTCCCACACTTTCATTCTCTTTCCTGGGAAAGTCAAACAGTGAGCGTATGATAAGTCTGCGAGTGTGTGGCCTTCGTCAGGGAAGCGCTCGATCAATCAACAAACAATCGATGAGAATTTAAGTTTTATTCCATCTATATCTACACTCTGAAAAGCGAGCATACAAAAAAATCCAGAAACACACGTACATAAATAATACATAAATTAAAGTGCAACTTGAAAAGCAATGAATTGCAGGCTGATACAACGTATCATTTACATCATTGAAAATAAAATAAAAAAATAATCTGTACAAGAAAGGAAGAAAAAGAAAAATACCGGAACTGCTCGAAGAAGAGGTGAAAATAGTTACACGATTATGATACTATAGCATAAAAGAATACACGTCGTCACGATTGAGATCTGTAAAAGGCGGAACGATTCGCGAGCATTCTCGGCTACCGTACTCTGAAATCTGGGTTTATTGCCACGGCTGCCAAACCTTCTTCGATGGCGGCTCAAAGCAGAGATCGTCCTCCTTGGTGAGCTGGGGCGCTTCGGAGTAGCGTCTACGGCAGGCAGTTCGAGTTGGAGAGACAGGGGGCTCGGGCGACTCGCTGGACGAGATGTCTGAAGCCGGTGGCGTACCTGGCGACCACTTCGGTGGCTCAGGTAGGCTGACTGCTTGATTGCCTGATCGCGAAGGCATTGCTGCGCTGAAATGACAAACGAATTAGGAGATCGAAATAAGAACACATAAAAAACTAAACAAAACCAGTAAAACCAGTAGTATAGAAGGATCGCATACTTCAGATGGTGAACGAGGCCGAGATGAAACTGTTGGGCTTGTGGGTTGAAGTCGTGTGGCATCGCCATTTGAAGGTAGCTGAATACGGCCTGAGAAGCATGTGCGAATCCGCGGACGAAGCCCTCGTCGCGTCCACTTCGGTACACCGCCGACGTGTCTAGAATGGTATAAAATCTACTTTAAAAAATTAAACTGTGAAATTATATTTTGAAGCTAAGATAAGGTACATTTTTTGAAAACTAAAGAGATATTCTAGGACAACCTCAGGGAGTTGAAGCTGCGCGCTAAGCCCACCTTTTCAGCCCCAGATCTTTGCTGACTTATACTCTGTCTCCGCACTCAAGGACAGTGCTCTTCGTTGAAAATTTTCGTAAAACATTTCTGAAGAGCAGAGCTCAATTCCTACAGTTGACCTTTGACCCGAACTTTTCGAGTTTGTGTTGGTCCTATTTTCGAGATCAAACTGCCAGGAATCGTTGTCCAGCACAATTTTCAGGCGCTTCCTTACAAGAACTGTGGTTACCAAGTGAAGCTCACCTCCCACCGGCGGCACATTTCCCCGTTGTTCTTCAAGATATCGGACGGTCCATTCCAGGATGTCGGCCTTTTCTAGCTTGGAACTAAAGAGCAGACAATGAATTTGACTTGGACGGAAGGCGACAAAAAATCAAACTTCGATTAAAAAAGACGGATCGATGAGTGGTCGAAATTACCTCTGCTGCGGCGAAACGTTGAGCAGAAATTCTTTCAGGTATAACAACGAGTCGTTGATTCGTTTCCGACGGAGTTTCTCCATCATTGGCTTCTTCATCTGAAATTTCTGATTTCTGACGGGGAAGTAAAATTCCTAACAAATAGCAGAATATGGGATATATTTTCAAATTTGGAGAAAATTAGGAGAGCAACTCGTAAGAGCACCTCTCCAAGCCCAACCCTGCCCTCCGATATTGTTTTTGTTTCGGAAAAACGTCATCTCTTCCTCTCCGAAAGGTCGTCTTATGCTGGATCCCCTTTGAGCTGGTGCCCTAACAAATGTGTTGACCATGAAGTATCAATGGAGATGGTACGGTGAGGGAGCAGGAACAGGGGAAGCACTGCAGCTTGGGTGCTATATGGATTGGCGAGTCAGCGTGCTGGTCTGTAATATTGCGTCGACTCTATGCTGGTTAACATGTTAAGGTGTGAGCAATTCTGAAGAGTTTACATGTCAAACGTGTCAAAACCGACCGAGTTGACCGTCAATAATGGCAGATATAATAATGATAACATGTTAAAGTCGACGTAAAGTTGCGGACCACCACCCCGCACCCTCCAACCCACGTTGCGCCGCAGCTTAGCTAGAAATAACTTCTACCATTAGGTACACTCTCATGTAGACTCTGCTCAGCTACATAACTTCTTTGACACTTCTTCAACTGCCTGCCCGTTTCTTGAGCTCCTATTTTCAAATATGCCCTATAAAACTCACTTTTCTGTCTCCTGAGAAGTCAGGACTCGGAGGTGAGTAGGTGAACGAAGTCGTCGGCGAGAGGTGCATACTCTGGAAGGATACGCTCAGTT
Source organism: Nippostrongylus brasiliensis (assembly GCA_030553155.1). NCBI lineage: Eukaryota > Metazoa > Nematoda > Chromadorea > Rhabditida > Heligmosomidae > Nippostrongylus > Nippostrongylus brasiliensis. The sequence goes on along the minus strand of CP130733.1, from coordinate 22,959,447 downwards.
AATATGGCAGCGACTACAGAATCAAGAACAAAATATTTCGACAGCTCAAAAGACGATATCGATGGCGACAAGGCACGAACGAGAGTGGGTGGGAATGGAAGCAAGGAAGTGTCTCGATCTCAGTGACCGTCGTCCGCGCGCAGCTTCCTGCTACAGTATCGCAGCGCGCGGCGTTGGTTTGGAAGATGAGAACGCAACATTGAAGGCAATGGCGATGTGTATCTTAATGACACCATTAAGATACAATCGCAAAAATCGCTAAGCGATTCGATTTTCTTCAACGACCACGACCGCGGCGGATCGAGGTGATTGGGCGCTCGCGCAGTTCCGCCCGGCCAAGCGCAGCCCTGACCCGACTTATCAGCACGCGCCTCCCCTACTGTAATCAGCTGCTGCTGTGGCGGAACGGCCACCCCCCAGAAATCCACGTCGAAGTGTTGCCGATGGATCACCGGATCCCACTTCGGTATTATGGTTGGGCTACTTGACGATCATTCCAGTAAAGTTATCATAGTAATCCAGATCTCGCTGAACTAATTCGATGCTACTCATTAGCTGATGAAAAATACTGAACTTTTCGCACTGCTGTTTCTGTACTCCAGGATACTGAATAAAAGCGAAGCCGTACGCTTTACGACGACCGGTAGGCTTGAAATTGCTGAACTCTCTTCACGGGTTTTGCGTCTTTATTTCGATTAAACTAGCTGAGAGGTCTTTTGGTGTGAATGAACGCGCCAATAAAAGCAGCTGGTTCGATGACCCTGCCTAGCTTTCATGATATACCTATACATTTTGTCTAGCAACTACGACTTTGTCTTTTTTTAATCCTGATTTAAGGTGAACATTTACTGGTATAGTGTTGCGCTTCTATCGCTTATATGTGGTAAGGATATATTGTTCAAAATAGAATTTCAGACTGCTGGATGCAGATGCCGTTTTTTGATGTTGACTGCTTTTGACATACAACAATTTGAAAATGTTAATAAGAACCTATTTCTCGTTGCTAGGTTCATAAAATACAACACTAAATAAGAAAATCTCTCTTTCCGTCAATTCCATCCCCTTAAGCTTAATCCAGATTTCTCCAGAAAAAAATCCAAGAAATATTCGTCTCCGAGTAGTTTCTGCCAGTTTGAAGTTTTCAGACTTCCCGTTGCCTCAGCGAAAGGTCCAGATGTGAAATATACATCACAAAGGCGAGTTATAGATGTGCTTACTCCTCTAAGATGACTTCAAAATCAGCGAAAGTAGAAAAGAAAAGCAGGACATATTCAAAATGTAGGATTCCTTTACAAATGGCATAAAAGTACTAACAAACTTCCTTTCCAGTTAGTTTACCAAAGACCTCAGGATTAGCATTATGAGATGTCGATCCATTTTCATCGCATCGAAAAATTTCATGCAAAGAATAGATCCAAATGAACATTCCACTGGATGCGAATGCCGAATGTACCTCCTCATTTGAGGAGAACAGCCACAACCAGAAGCAAAATCGAAGTCTTTTGAGCAGCGCTTTGTCCGGCAGACGCAACAAGTTTTCTAGTGAGAGCAAGCTGTAGAAAAATATTCACATGAAGAAAGGGTTCCAGTTTAATGCCCCATACATTGGATGTCATGGGTGAGCTTCACCATCGGACCATCATAATAGCAATTCATAGTCACATCCCCAAATCCCAATCATATATTGATCCCTTTTATGATTTGCAACTTACGCAGATATCTAATAGGAAAAGTGGTCAAAACAGCTCAACGTTCAGGAAGGAAACACACTTCAATTGGTCTACATTTCAGCCACTGTGGAGGAATATGATTCAGAAAGAGCGGTGAGGTTAGGGGTGGCGGGGTTGTGACAGCGGGTGTTTTTTGTTGAATTGCGCGTGTCAATCAAGCGTTGACGACGGCAGTTGTGTGAAGGATTTTGGACGGAATATGGGGCTGAGTGCCAGCTGCGGAACACTTTCGGCTCATGTGTGGAGGTAGGGGTAGAGGTAAAAGAGGCGCCGTCCGGCGGCTGGTTGTAATGGCGGCTCGCATCAAAGGGACACGCTCGCTATCAACACACGACCACGAGCCGTTGACAAATGGCGGTGGGAAAAGCGCGGCAACGACCGCCACCACCGATAGAAGGCAAGCCGAATAGACTGACTCCCCTCGTCTAGCCTAGAGGAACAACGACGAACGCCAGCAATCAGCAACGAAGAACATGGCGATCAGAGCAGATCCATGGTAGGCAAGGATGGTATAAGCAGCAGAGTTGGGACGATGAAAGATGGAGGTGTCAGCGTTGATCAGACTTGCGATGGCTTTCATAGCCGTAATATACAACTTTTCCACAATTGGCCGGTCACGTCACCTTGAAGGGGGGAGGAGATGACAGGGAAAGCGCAAGCAAGGTTGGCATCAGGGTGTGGTGTAGATTTTGACTATGAAGGCCGTGAAAGGAGAAGAGGAAGAGATTAATATTAAAGGAAGTTGGAGGAAGGTTGGTTTACCTTACCTATTTAAACAAGGTTACCTCCAGTCTCCAACTGGGTAATTAATTACCGAGATTGATTTGTTATTAGGCTGACTAGAATGGTTGAGGCTGTGACGAAGATGGTAAAGATTAGTAGCCGCTGAAGTATTTCTAATAACTCTCATTTATTACTATGACTAATTGTAGGTACTGATACGCCTGTTCGGAATATAGAAATAGACATGAGAGTTTGTTTGAGTGAGCGATATTCAAAATGGTATCAAAGATTAGCGGAAGGCAACATCTCGAAGCGAATAAAAGCCAACTGAGCCAACAGGCACGACTGAACCGTTGCGAGTGGAAGAAAGTTGAAAACGACCACGAAGTTAAGCGCAATTTTGATGAAGACGAATTGAGATTACGGTAGATGGTGACAGGTAATGAATGAGTTCGATGAAACACTGTAATGAGAGAAAGAGCAGGTGAGAGCTGGCGTGAGAAATGGCGGCCACGCCTGTGTGAAAACACAATGAGCATACTGTATACCATGGTGAAAGAAGTGTGAAGGAGTTACGAGTTTACGAACGCAGATGACGGCTGAGATAGATTTCGTGAGCACCGATTTTCGTGAGGAGATAACTGAAGGTTTCCATTCATATAAAACTGAGGGAAGGAATGGTGAACGAGGAAGGAAGCGAAGGCGGCGTTGAGGGAACGATTTCAGTTAGATCTCGGAGTTGGTTAGGGGAAGGTAAAAGCTACGAGAATGAAGATTGATAAAAAGCAGGACCATTGAAAGTGGTGATAAGCGTTGTGGCGGTGAGGGGTGGAGGACGATGAAATAATGTGTAGCAAAATATAAAATGGCACAACAATGCACGAAGAAATATCTCCACAGTAAGGATGATTATGAGATGTTTAAATAGGAAGGAATAGAAACTCACTGAAACGCTGTTCAACGCAATAGAGCGGTCAAAAACCCTATAACTCAGTGACTATTTACCCAGGTCCGATATTGACAATCATTTATCTCTTCTCAAGTGAAGAACTTTATAGCTGGCTTTGTGAGAGGAAGGAAAGGTATGTTACCTGAGAATAGGTTTCAATACATAGGTTTACATCGATGGGCTGAAATCACTCGAAAGTATCGGAGAAGAGAATGTCTTGCTCAGGAGTTTCATCCCATTGGACACAGCGTCATGCCACATTCAGTTTTCACGAAACCGATTTCCCAGAAGCGACTGCGACCTGCGATTTCTCGAATACTTTTAACAGCTATAGCAGAATACATTAAGAGATTTTCCACTACAACTCAGAAGAGTCACGATCAAGCCCCTAGACGTGAGAAACACCTGTTAAATAACAAACTTCACAAGTTTGCTGTGATTGGAGTAACGCAGAAACTTCTCCAAGCTTATCTACTCCTCAACGCCAGCAGACGTTGTGCTTAGAAGGTACTTTCCTTCTTTTGCTACTTCGCAGTACCTAAACCAGGAATAAAGATAGCACAGGGTCTTCGCTGGAGTCCACTTCAAGAAACTACAATAAATCCTGAGTAAATCCTCAAAGTCACTGTCTTTCTCTGAATGAATATCTAAAAACTGTGCTGGATTCAAACACAGTTGTGGAAGAAAGCGTGCCTGTTAAAGGAACAACACGAAATGGCAGAGTGATGATAAGGGGGAAAGTGAAATAGAAAACTGATCAATTCAATTTTTGGGAGGAGAGGATCCTACCCACCAAACACGACAATAGGTGAGGAATCTTCACTTTCAAGGAAATAAATAAAAACGGCAGCCGAGCGGCATCGGCAATCACAGATGATCATCACTCGCTCAGATTTGGTGGGCGTGGTCGGTCAGGGTAGAAGGGCGGAACCGGGCGGCTGGTAACCTCGGGACACGCGACCAGTAGCCGGCCGAGTGAGCGCCACCCGATCGGAGACCGACCGAGATGAGCCAAGAGGGCTAGGACAAAGCTGGCTGAACAGTGCATGAGCCATAGGGTAGGCCAAGCTCAGCTCCGTGAGATCTCCGAACCACACTTCTCCTCGAACAAGCTTCGCTTAGAGAATCGCAAACTCCACGATGGGTGAAATCTGAATTCCGCCTGCTTTCTCCATCGAGAAAGCCCGCCGAAATTTGTTGAAATTTTTTGGAACCAAAAATAGAGCCATGAAAGGGATGACATAGATTATTGGGCGACTTTAACGCTATTATGTTGTTGCTCAACGGAAATATTTCTCCAACGTTCTAACCCAGAGATATGATAAATATATATGTATGTTAAAGGTGTTGGCGCAGGAGTATCTATTGTACGACTCCATGGTGAAACCCCACGTTCTCTCCTGCACAATCTGGCTCTTAAGACGTCTCGGGTATTCACTCGGTATCGCTCACCGTGAAACTTTATGTTTAGGAGTTCTTGCCAGCGGTACATTGAGGCTAACATTAGAATAGCAATAGAAGGCATCCAAGCATATGGATAAAGTATGTTATTGATGAGGACCTCTTGACCACCCGATGATGCCTAGGGGCAGGATTATTTTTGCTTTGTTGATGCTACATAAGGCTGAAAATTGTGAATCAGGCCTTTCCAGGCCACTGTGATGCTAGTCGTGTGCATCACAGGGCCGGGAAAGTGTTTGGATACAGGCATGCGTACCACAATATTCACGATTTTCTGAGTAACTTAGCATTGATAAAACAATCTGAAGTTCTACGACATGGTTGTATCTTCTAAATACGTTGTGGTAACCGTAGAGTATCATAGAACAGAAATATGTTCAATTATCAAAAGGTGATATGGTATATCAAAAATTGATTGTGCTTTCGGGCGAATTTTCAGCTGAGCGAACGGAATGTGGGACATATTCAGTTCTTCTACTGAATTGTTACTGTCTTTTGTGGTTTTCCTAATTTGTGACCTGTGAATAAGTCTTCGATGTGCTGAAGAGCTCAAGTGTGGAATTCCATTTCGTCAACTTTTATGGTGAATCTAGCACCATCCAAACATGAGGAACTTCTGCTGTACATTACACCAACTCGCAAACGGATTTTAAATTTAAACAATTGATTCAAGTATCACCTAAGAACTCGAGTATCGAGTGATGGAACCAAAACGCCGCCTGGTTCATGCAAGGAGCTGGCGAAGCACGAATGACCAGAACAGCTGAGGATGAGGGCGTGCGGATTGGTGGTGTAGTGCTCGCATCACAACGCCCGGGGCAGGCCTGAGACACGAGCCCGGATCCCAAGTGAGTCGAGCTTTTGCGAAAAGCCTGACATAGATGGGCATCAATATTTTGGAGAGTCGAATATTTGTAGAAAGTGGTAACAATGTGGATTTCGGAGGGTTCATTCAGGCTGATCAGCTCATTGTTCAGGTCAAAGTGCAGTGAAGGACCGATGGCCGACGGCGCCCGGGTGACGCACTAAATGAGAGCATAAATGGCTGTGAGCAGCGGCTGATGATAACCGGGGACAAAGTCCGTCGAGTGTACACGGACCGCCAGCACTGGGCGTCGGGAGCGGTGAACCAATAAAAGCCGCTATCAGCCTCGTTTATGACAACTTCTGGCGCGTGCTAATGATATTACACGGTTTGGCGATGAACGCGGACTCGAGGTCTTGGCCCAGGGGCCCACAGGACATCCACCTACCGCACCTGATGCCCGGCATTTGCAGAGGTTTGGTCTACTGCGGACTCATACTCTCAGCACTATGACAGTGTTGCATGGTGGGAAAGGAAAAATATATGAAGTGGAAGTAATCAGAATGCCCAGTTTCCGTTCCGTTCTTACACGGGAACTAGGATAGTGAATATGGTTTTCCCCAAAACTCTAGAGCTACTGAAGTGAAATATAGAAACAACGAGTAAAATATTAGGGTGGCTCGAGAGTTTCTGACTTCCTTTTTTCATAATCAAAAAAAAACAAATAAATGATCAATACGGTTACTGTGATTGAGCACATTTCTCAACCGGATCATCGGCAGCGAATTGTGATCATGGCGGCCCTATTGGTCATTTATTGATTTTTCTTGAGTCATGAATAAAGGAAGTTAAAATCTGAAATGGACATGAACTTTTGGGCCACCATAATGATAAACGGTAATCCTTCTTCACACAGCTGCATGTTGTTAAAATATAAAAGCTAATATTCAGCGTACCGTTCACTTAAATAAAAATGGATTAAATTAAACAAGTGTCTATGACGTATTAATGGACTACTAACATAATTTTAATGTTCTATTAGGCAAAGATGAATTGCCTTGATCTCTTTCTAAGAAAGGCGTGTCGTGGAAACGTCAGCCGTTAAGGAAATTTGCAAACGTTGGATCAAGCTCAAGCGTAGAATAAAGGCATAACTGTATAATGCAAAGCTTTTCGAATTGAAATCGTATTTGGAGATAGCCAAGAGGTCTAAGACAAACAGCGAACTCAAAAATCCTATGTTCACTTGGAGACGTTTGAAAAGACACCGCGGTGATGTTGTCATTTGTTCGCAGAGCGGTTTCTCTCCTAAAAAACCTCTTTGTCAAATTGATTGTGATGCTTCTGTTCCTCTTCCTTACTACAAGTATTTCTGGTATGAACCTCCACCTTCGTGCAATAATAACGAAGGCGTCTTTCCAGGAGGCAACATACAGTTTAAATGTGTAACTCAAGAAGACCGGACCAATTGAGACAACGAACTCAGAGGCCGTCCATTCCTCACTTTGCAGAAATATTCGGTCGAAAAAGAATCAGGAAATGCAAGAAAGCAAGAGAAGAGGACGGTGACAGAAAATCATGCTATGTAGGTTAGACGCGCATGGGAAATGGCGATCAATAAAGGAATAAGACCAGCTCCAGTGGTCAAAGCCTCTAAAAGAAAATCGACAGAAAACGACTTCGAAATCATTGTTTTCCCAAGGAATGATTTGACAGCTAATATCAATCACTATCATCGGAGTGTCGGCCAAAATGAAGGGCACCTACACCTTTTTGAGCTCAAAGAGAAGATCGACCAGAAATAAGTTGTTCTTGTTCTTTTAAGCAGACCAATCCAAAATTTAAGCATTCGCTAATGTCTGCGGCAGTGACGCTTAATGTATTCATTAAAATTCTCTAAAATTGCAAGACATGGTCTAACACTCGATTCTATTTCGCGGAGAATGCAATATACTCTTAACCTAGTTCTCAAACAAGCATTTCCTATCGTCCGTTTTTCGCACATATCTACAACCTTTTCAAAATTTACCTGCTTGTCGATTCAGTATGTAGGTAAAGTGTCGGTGCTGATTGACCTCATGAGGACCGGCTTCGATGCTTCCTCATTGTTCTTTCAATCTCTCTCTCTCTCTCTCTCTCTCTCTCTCTCTCTCTACAGACTTATTACCAGATTTTGATTGATATCGGCAGATTCAGAGAAGCAGCGTGGGCAAGAAGCTCTCGATCTGCCGAAATCAATCGAAAACTGACGAAAAGACACTGGACTCGTGACTAAGTCGGAGATTTTGACCTGAATCACCGAGTTCATTGTTCATCGTGTAGGAGTGACCCATTTGGCTACAACGAAGCTAGTCACTTAAACTACAACTACATCATTTTGTTTCCATTAGCAGCTCTCCTTTTCTTGTTCCTTCACCTAACAGAAGGGCGGTGTGACATTGTGTTGCGAAGCCTGAACCAGTGATAAAGGATACGCTGACTGAGCAATGACTGGAGTGGTCGAGCATCATCAGCCTCGTCGGCTATCGGGATCGGAGGTGCGAACATTCCCCAAATGTCGTCGACACCGTGCTGTGAACGTGTCGTAGCGGCTTGTAAATCAGTTAACGATGGCCAGACGCCTGTTCCCGGCGGCACTATGGTCCAAACGCTCCGCCGATTTTATGACCTCAGCCGCTACCCCTCAGGTAAGCTCGCGCCCAGGTGTGAGCAGTTGATAAGGGATCGGGTCAGACCTACGGGGCTTGTTCGGTCACCTATGCTTGATAAGAGGATACCAGCAGAGGAACAGTTGCCCCTTGGCCATTGTCGAACTGCAGCGCTATGGGATATGACCCCAGCCGAGCACTTGAAAGGCATTAATGGAGAGTTTTATTGGTATTTCGATTACTTGTGAAGTCAGATAAGACCTGATATCAGAGTCAGATAAGTCAGATAAGTCTTCAGGAGCGCTGCTCTCTGATAAATCACATTTATTAAATTCGTCAGTTCGGTGCAATAATGTTGTGTGCTGACGCCAAATATACGCCGTGCACAGGACTCTTTCGCTAAATTACGCACGCGAATGGAACCCCGATGGTAGCTCAGCATTTCGATCATGGTGATGAGAAGGTGAATGTTATTTCTTTTGAAAAAAAAAACGAGAGAAAGACGAAATATTCACCAAAAACGCTTACTAGACCGGCGCGTGAGGAAGCGAAATGAAGCCGAATAGGATAGTTATAAACTTTAGAATGACAACGATCTTGCAGGCTCTATCGAAGTCGTCGGAGATGACTTCCATTTTTTAGTTTCTTTTTGATTTCTTTATCTTTCATTTTTGAGCTTCCACGGTTAAAATGAATTACAAAGCGCTGGATATGAACAAATAAGGAACGGAAATGAAAAACAAAGATCCATTGAAAAATTATACTACACTGGGTTCTCAAATCCACGAAGGATCGGGATCGAACAACGATATACTGATGGTCAATCATCATATATGGTAGGTAACACCGGAAATAACGCGAAGCATCAATCAGATCGGTAACTTCAATCCGTCATAATTTACAATATTAAAGGTGCTCGGCCTGAGTTCGAAAATCGAGCATAGGTGATCAATATGCTGAACAACCTCTTTTAGACATTGGTTCGAGATAAAAAATACCAGTAATTCTGGTGGTCCTAGATAGAAAATCGAAAATCGTGCGCCAGAATAACGATCAGGGACACAATTAACCACTAGAGGCGAATTTTGTGCAAAAATGGGTGAAAATTTTCTTCCGATCACAACATTGTCATAAATTTAATACTGATTGGTTTCCGATTCAACCTTCCTCTAGCTCTTCAATCAATCCTCTGAAATCAGTTTGAGTTCTCTGACTAACCATCTGTCCCCTTTGTTGCTTCTTCACTTTGGCAACATGCGTTTCTATTTTGTTTCTGTCTAGTTTTTCTGTGATCTATGTAAGTAGCACGCCTATGAGCGTAAAAAATAAGTAACTAAATAGAAAAATAAATTTGTTGAGCTTCACTGACATCTCAGAGTGGTTCGTCACATAATTAAATGATAAATGCTCCTCCTTCTATTCCCGTTGCTCTGTGGTTTGCTCGTTCCCATAGCACTGTGAAACGACTTCGACACCGTTGCTCAATGGAGGCGATTTTTCGAGTCTCGAGGTCGGGAAAACGACTCGCAGAGGTGGCTGTTCCCATGAGATTAGTGATAACTGCGTGGCAAATCGGTTGCTTGTTGGCCATTACTGGCCAAAAAGGCGCCAAGTGTCGTTGGGAATTGAACTCCCAGCGCCAAGGTGCGAACATGGGTTTCCCAGACGCCCCATACCCTTGGGGGATACTCACAAACACCGCTAACTCCTCGCACCACTGTCTGGCCTTTTACCAGGCTGTTACTGACGGGAATTTACACCCTCCCGTTGTTGGGCATGGGAACCTTTCTACCTACCTATACCCTCAAGAGCTCGTATTGGATTGGATTATCCATTGCGTATTTTATAGTTGAAGGTAATGCTTACGGTTGCTATTAAGTTGGCGTTCAAATATACATTCACAGTAATAAAAATTAATCAAGAGTTGGCTACCACAATAGCTTCTAATGGTTCAACATAGGAGAGTAATACACGGTTGTGATGTATTTTGGGTGCTGAGATTAGTAGTAAATGTAGAAATAAGAGGAAAATACCCCAAAGAATAGATGGCAGTAAGGATGCAGACAGCACTTCTGTAACAGCCAGCAAGTTTCGGAGTGGTTTTTCGATTTTCTAGAAAAAAATTATCATCAAGAGCTCCTCCTTTATATCGCTATTGAACCGGTGTTTAGTTGAATGTGCAAAAATGTACTTCGACTCTGTCCAGACTCTTCTATAGAAGTTCCGTTTTTGTTCTATATCTTTACATTATTAATTTTAATCACATTCAGTCGACTCAGTTGAGCCTATTATGTTGTATAATTTGTCTTGGTGGTAACTGCTGTCCACAAAACTAGTGATTCACATCCCTGTGGATTTCTTAGAATTCCTGGGATTTGAACTCGAGGTGCGAACATGGGTTTCCCAGACGCCTCATACCCGTGGGGGATACTCACAAACACCGCTAACTCCTCGCACCACTGTCTGGCCTTTCACCAGGCTGTTACTGACGGGAAATTACACCTCCCCTTTGTTGGGCATGGGAACCTTTCTACCTAACTCTTGTGAGGATTGGATTATATCTTGCGCAATTTATAGCTGAAGGTAATGTTTTCGGTTATTATCATTCCCAGTCAAATAATCTTTCCGCTGTAATAAAATTGATCAGGAATTGGCTTCCACCATAGTTCCAAATGATCAAGTTCAGGAGAGGAGTACAGGGTTGGGATATAAACAGAAGAAGTAAGCAAACACTTCTACGGTGCAGCGAACAACAAGTTTGGGAGTAATTTTTCGATTTTTTGTGAAGGATTTGTTATCAAAGTTTTTTTCATATTTATCGCTTCCGAACCGAGTTCATACTTCGAAGATATACCTCTACTATCTCCAGACTCTTCGAAGAAAGCACTACTTTCATAACTCATTTTTTTCATATTTTCTATTGTTATATTGCTGTTCTATTTTATATAATGTTTGAGGAGCTGATCTCGGACTATCTAAGGCACGGTTGAGCCAAACGTGTTGTTTAATTTGTCATGGTGTTAACTGTTCTTCGCGAATCGAGTGATTCACACGATGTAGTTCTCTAGGAATCGGTGGGAATTGAACTTGAAACGCCGAGGTGCGAACAAGTGTTTCCCATAGTCAACTACTCCGGCGGCTATACTCACAGACACCGTTTGGCGCTGACACTCCTGCGATCCCTCTCATCATAATACTAATTGCATCAAGTTCACAACCTTCCTTGGGTATGGGAACGTACGATCTTCTCGTTCCATTTACGGTAATTAGCAGCATTGGAGAACACTTTTTGTGGGACTTCAAGAACAGCTTGATGTGGACGTCACAAAGTACAAAACAAAAGGAATAATTCAAAAGTAGCAGATTCATGCATTCGTGTTGGATAAGTGTGTGGGTCTCGAAGGACGCGCGTGGTGCAGTGGTAAGAGGTGCTGCTGACACCCGCACGGTCGATCGATCCTTGCAAGAGCTAACCAAGCCTTCTACCCTCCGGGGTGGGCAGATGGGTACCAGACTTTTCTGAGAGGTTAAAAACACTGACTTGGTATAGCGTCTGGCCTACACGACATTCCAAAGGTTAAATGTGCATTCAGCATGCCTCTACGATTCTGAATTGAACAGGATTGCAGCGGCGCATCCTCAGGGAACTGGTCAACGTCAACAAAATTAACATGAACTTGAAAAGAAAATTGAAAATAAAATCAAATCTTCTAGGACTATGTACAATAAAGAGCCTAGTTTCCGTTTCGGTCCTTAGTACTACACTGAAACTAGAAAAAAAAGTATGGTTTTCCCCGGAACTCATCAGTGGTGAGGGAAAAACCATGTGAGACAGTGAAAATTAAACAATAAGTCTAACCTGTATGGTTGGATGTTGTTAAAATTAGTTATAATATTAGCGTTATTATAATGTTGTTCCTTTGAATAAATAAACGATTGTACTGGACATAACTCATAATTGGAGGCCTAACTCGATATACTAAAGAATAAATCAAGATCACGACCAAGACCTTGAATTTGAACCTTATAGGTACGTGTGTTGGTATACCTAGAGCGTGCTATCTGCTTGCCTGTTGTTATATGAAGAACTAATTACAAAACAAGCCTGTCCAAGACTGGCTACGAATGACTCTATGTATGTAACAGTTGTGTAGTTAGAATAGTCTTTTGATAGCTTCAAGAAGTTTGCTCTTATTATCTTATTTATTATCTCTTATTATTTTATTTTATTTATTATCTCTTATTATTTTATAAATCATGTATTTATTTTTTATGTAACCTTTAAAAATACAAATAATTAACGAGATCTTCGTTGTAACCAGATTGCAAAAGAATTTGTTTTCTAGATCAACGTCGACGATTCTACCTATACCTTTTATCTTTTTGCTTGATTATCTCTTTCTCTGTCACAGCAAACAACGTACCATATGCATTCAGTAATGTAACGAATTATGGAACAAAATGCGTTGACAGAGTAACAAACAAAGAGATAAAAAGAAACAGAAAAAAAAACAGAGAGAAAAGAACTGATGCTTGCCATACCATACAAATGCCTCCTATGCTTTTACTCACTGTCGTTACTCAACCAGACATCCAGTGAAACAAAATTTCGGAAGAATAAAGGTGGAGGAGAACCGCAATTCAAGAATTTCAACATGATGATGCTGTCAGTGGCCCGTATCGTTGTGCGTGACAGAATCGTCGGGAAAAGGCAAAAAAGAGAAAAGGAGAAAGGAACGCTGAGGCAGAACTCGTTCAGAAAGTTTCTCCTCAGTATGTAGCCAGCCTAATATTTTTCTAACATAGTGTAAGTCGCTTTATGAAGTTTTATATCAAGCCAAGCGTTATCATCGTTATTCTTCTCAATATGCATCAGGAACTATTCACATTTTTGCAATAGTTTTTCCCTTGATTTCAAGCATTTGAGAATGGTGTTGACCTTCCGAAAGCTCCCACGGAAATTTAGCCCGGAAAAGTTCAAAACGCAGCGATTTTGTTTCAACTTCAAAGATTTCATTGACTTTCAAAGGCTACCGTAACGGTATCAAGTGGCTGATAATAGAGTTCCAAATAAGCGAAATGCCGACGAAAAATGAAAGCATGGAGCGAAACGCGGAGTGTAGAAATATGGCACCAGTTAAAAGTGCTCAACGATCTTGTGAGAAAAGAACCGGATAGCCACAGTTTGTCAATCGTAGTTCAAGGAACGAGAAGTTTCAGTCATTGATAAATGTGTCGTTTAGCTATTTTCCACTTATAGTTAGTTGTCAACAAAAAAGTTACGTAGTAGGTAACGGCTTGTAAGTATTTGATCGACTGTGTTTATGCATATTGAGAAGAATAGGTGATTCTCGGACCATCTCAGTCACCTGCCCACCTCTTTGACTTTGAAATCCGGTACACATTACTGAATACGTGAGAGCACGGTTACTTGCGAGTTTCAGGAAAAAAAAACATCTATCAAGAAGCGTGCACTAATTTCCATCGGCAACAAAATTTGCTCTCCAGCTGACTACGCACTCTCTAATTGCTTGCAGTTGGCAGCTTGATAGTGATTCCGCAGGTCTACTTACGCTCTTGTTCTATCTGACGGGTATCCTCGGGTCGTAGATGATCGAGTTTGGGTAAGTGGAAGATTAGCAGATGCACCCTCTACTCAAGTCGAACTACATGAAGTATCGCTCCGCAGCCCTCGATCAATGAAATATTGATGGTCCACCGTAAATTCTCACGCTCTTTATCACAATTGCAGTTATTTAATACTAGGCTAAATCAAATACCATAGACCTTGCGACAAACGAATCTGCTTAATTTGTGCTCCCTAGGAGCGATCACATTAGCGAAAAAAAACTAAAGACAATGATGAAGCTAAAGGTGTTAGAAAGAAAACCCAACACCGGAGGTATGGAAGTCTTTGTTACCCCGTGCGAGATCGCTCGCACGACCGTGCGGGTGTTAGTAGCGCCTCTTATTATTGCACCACGCGGGCCCAAAAGATAGCGGTCTGATCGATGAGATCTGATCAGTCTTGAACAACATTGTGAGAGTAGAAGCTAACAGTACACGGTTACAGTACGAAATGAAAATGTTGGCTTTTGTGTGCCAGTCGGCTGGCGGCGCTCGATGAGTCTCCGACAAAGTGTCGATATTAGCGCTGATTTCTGCAGCTCGAATATTTTATGGATTACTCATTAAAAATGGCTCATTGCTGCTGTCATTTGCGCGTCGAAATACTGTGACATTTGTGCTAAAAGAGGAAGCCGATGGTCCGCAAAATAAGAGCCGCCTTCTGCGACGCTTTTCAGAGGCCACCAAAAGCTGATCAGAATAGTTCACTTCTTAGAAATTAAGAATCCTATAAAAAGTTGAGACTTGGTAAAACTGGGGGGTAGAACAGTTTTCTGACTTTGATGGTTTCTCACGAGGATCTATCTTTGCCCAGCCTTCAAAAGCAGCCATTCTCGTTTCAATTCCTCTCCAGATAGTCTCAACGTCTAGGGTGAGGTTCTGGTTGACCTTAACCACTGAAGAATAGGAGAAACGGAGCGAGACTGGGAGCGTGCGCACAAAATGGCAACGCACGTCTTGCGGCACGAGTATTTACGATCCAACTGTTACGGACGAGAAGGTCATCACACAGAACGTGGGGTGGAAAGTCTTCGGTGATATATGGGCTGCATTTCGATGAACCGGACCTGACGAGCATGAATTTCGTCGCCGACAGTTCCTTAGCGTTAACGACGCGCGTCATTTCGAAGGGAAACAATTAGAAATCAAGATTGATTGGGAAAAGTTAAAGGCAAGAATGACTTGGTTAAATGTAAATGTAAAGGTAAAGGTAAAGGTGCCGGCGTTGATCAGTCCCCTGAGGACGCGCCGTCGCATTCGTGTTCCATTCAAGTTGTAGAGGCATAGTGAATGCGTATTTGGCCTACACAATGACCTGCAAAGGCCAGCCGCTATGCCAGGTCAGTGTCTTTACATTCCCACACAAGTCTGTTGCCAATTTACCCGACCCCGGAAGGATGGGAGGCTTGGTTAGCCTGCGCCGGGATCGATCGCTCGACCGAGCGGGTGACTTACCACTGTACCACGCAGGTCCTTTAGTTAAACGTGTGGTAAATGTTTGGTGAAATGTAAGATAGCGAAAAGGTGGCAAGTTCAGTGGAGCGGTAGACATGGGAATTGGACCCAGTTTTTTTTTGAACATGGAAATTTGTGGACCGGGTATGTTTCATCGTTGCTACTAATTTACACTATCTTTTTCAGCTATTTCCCATTCGTTATATAAGCGGCAATCATCGAAGTACATAATATTGTTCCTAAGTTTCCAGAAACACAATTTTGAGAGGGGATCGCCTACTGCATGTCATCAGAACAACAACCACCATCGAAAAAAAAACCTTTCGAAGGTATTAGATTTAGAGAATTTACTATGCTCCACCTGATTCATGTCAATGTCTTGTCAAATTGATGGGCTCTGTAGGCTAAGCAGCAAGGAGCGAAAATGGGACCTGGTTCCTTCTGATGTTGTGCCCGCATAGAGGATGATGTTTGCTCTAGAATTTCCATCGTTAGCAGGCGGTGGGAGCACAGCGGGCCCGATGCATTTTCAGCATTCAGCTGATGTTGAACTAAAGTGCTGTGAACTTTAAAAAACAATCATCTTTTGTGCCTCTTTGTTGTTTGTTGGACGATGTCGTATCTGAAGAAAGATACGCTTTTTCTTTTCCTTAGCGTCTACCCTGCACCGTTGTAAGGTCTATCCTTGTTAGTTTCCTCTACTCCGTTCTGCCCACAACATCTTGAGGCGTTGGATACCCAATTAACTAGAATATATCTTGATCATGTTCTTCCATCCCTTCTTGGGTGTACTTTGCGGGTGTCCTTGGGTGTACTCCTCTCTTGGGTGTACTTTATCTCCTGAACTTTTCGTTTCGTTGGGTGATCTTCCGATTTTCCTTGACACTGACCATCCAGGTGATGCTCTCGAATCTCTTCTTAAACGGGTTCTGTTCTATTTTTTTTTTAAATTTTTACAGTTATTTTTCATGGTTTCTATCTCGAACCTTTCTGGTCCATTCGCGTTCACATTTCAGCGCATCTGGAAAGTTCACCCTGCTAGACTTGGATTATTGGCGAGCATTTGGAGCCACACAACCGTGTAAATCTCTCAGATAACCCAATTGATGCGTCCACATTCAATTCATCCTTCAGCACCCAATCTACGCGTCCTTCTGCTCCAGGTATTCATATCATTTTATTGTGTTCTCCTAGAAAATTACTCAAACTTTCTCGCTTTAAGGACTTTACGGTCCTTTACAATGATAGGAGTTCTCATGGCTGTGCGACGAAGGTGGTAATCGGCGGATATACGGGTCGATAGGCGCCTGGGAGCGCTGTGATTTGTCGGTAGATGGTCGTGCGAGATAGATCCGTATACGATGTTGTGAATTGTCCGCGATCTCGTCCAACTCCTTCATTACAACTCAGCGACGACCGTAGCTGTGCGTGTGCCGACGACGATCAGCAAGGACGACCCCACCACGCGCTCCGTTATGGTCCACCGCCGAACAGACGGAAGCGCTGCGCATTCGCATAAGGGATCAGCATAGATTTCCCAGAAGAGCTCGACATTTTTTTCGAAAAGAAGTCATGGAAGCAAAACGTTATATAAACAGGAACAGAAAGCGTTCTTGCCTACAAACCATCGGTCTCTATTCTCATACACTATGGTAGAAGAAAAGAAGTAGAAAACATAGAAAAAGAAGCAGAATTCGATACAAAAGAATTTTTGAAGCCTCCCACTGGTTTAGGAATTCACTTCCGTTCCTATTTACCATTCATACTGTGCCATTGAACATTTCAACAACGCCTAATAGAAATTAGGGCGTGCGGGTGCAGTGGTAAGAGCCGCTTCTGACACCCGCACAGTCAAGCGTTCAATCCCCGCCCGGCCTGACCAAGACTTCTAATCCTCCGGGGTAAATTTGTTACCAGACTTATTTGAGAAGGTAGTAGTCCTCGCAAGTCAGTGTACTTTACACCTTGTAGTAAAAGTGCCGCTAATAGAAATGATGCAGGATTATTGCCCAAAACTGTCTACATATATTAGGTCGTCGAAAAAGTTTCCCGCCACTTCTGCCATTCTTTTCAAATTTGTTTCTCTCCTTTATTCCAACCGATGAACATATTAATGCATGACTTCCATCAACAACATCTTTTTATTTACCAGATAAGTTTTGACTCCTCCTCCTACAGAATTTCTAGAGTTTTGATGAAAAGAGTTCATCGAGCCATGTTTTGATGTGCTCTCACTCGTCGAGTTGGTTCTCTAGAAACTGAATGGAGAACGAATGGAACAAATGTTGTTTTGCTGGGGCAAGGTTCGACGAATATCTTGGATAGGTCACAATTCTCCATCGGAGATTTTGAAATTTTTTGCGAGTTTCCTTATCAATAGGTGAATGCGCATCATTGTGACTGAAAAAGATTTTCCCATGTTTTTAACGAACGGCTACTCCATCGCCATCGAAGTGGCTACGCTACCTACTCCTTAGTGTCATTACCAGGATTGTCGGGCGAATGAAAATTTCTTCGGAAAATTGAGATGGTCGTGCACGCACCCGTCTCCATCTGTAGGTGGTGGCTGCTAAAGCATACTGCATTCATGCGACCTGTCTCCTTGCCTTTCTAAAGCCTCGGAGACGGGCAGCTTGTGTGGGTACATGGCACTCGAATTGCCCGTGAACTTATGGTTCTACGCCGGCCATCCTCTAAATCCGGCTCCAGAAGAGGCACGTAATCCACAGCAACGGCCCTCCTCGACTACTGTTTTTCTTCGAAGCCAAAATAGGCCTTTTTGAATATACGAAACCAAACTTTCGCTGCATTAAGAAAGACAATTGAAGGACCTATCATAATGCAAAAGCCATTCCCTGAACTTTTTTCAATGCGTTGTTTTATGAGCTCGTAAAGAAAAAGCAGTTCAAGGTACCTGCAATCAATATCGATTTTCTCTGCAGTACCTGCAGTGCTGAACCAGGACAACTGTGGTATATGTAGCTCATAAATCAACCTTCATAAGGGTTATGAAGCTAAGATCCCGGAACCCGTTTTAAAATTTCGGTGAGCGGCCAAACTGAGGGCGGGAAACTTTTTCGACGACCTAATATGTTTTCCCTAATATGTCCATATGTTTAAATTATTTCTCTTGAAAGAGAAGGCGCACTACGTGCCTCTAAGGATGTCGAGTGTCGAGTGGCCTCCTCAGATTTACTACGGCAGAAATTAGCAAACGACTGAAATACAGTAGGGCCAAAAAGATATCTCACGTTACATTTTAAAGGACAAATAGCTCGAATATCAAAGAAGTCCTAATTCATTTGTTAGTTTTGACAACTCTCGAAAATACATCGAAACATACTTGAGCTTTTCAGAATTATTACATATTGATTTCCACATGCTACTTCAAACAAAAACATCTAGAAAACCGCTAAGCGAAGACACAATCTATGGTAAAATTCTGAGAGAGCATTATCAAATTAGTATAATTGGCTACAAAAGTTTGAGTTAGATTGCAGACAAATTGTAGTTTGAGCAAAAATTTTGGTGGTCAAAACTGTTTGGTTTTTGGGAACATGTTTTGAACAAAAATTCATATCTCTGTATCTTTTGAACAAAATTGCCTCAAGTTTCAGTGTTCTGTAGAAAAATAATTTCCCTTCATGGCGCATACAGTACCGGAGATGCCGCAACGATGAACCGGCAACAGCTGCGCCTTTTTTGCGAAAAAAGGTGCCGCTCCGGGGTCCACGCATGGTGACCCGCGCACAGTTCACCTGAGTTTATTCACGCCGCATTACCAAGGCGGCCCTGCGTAGTAGCCCGGCCGAAGGCGGAGCCTCGTCGAGCGTTGAGTCATCAGACGAGGAATCGAAGGGGCAAACGGACCGAAAATCGAGGGGTCAAGCTGGCTTGTTAAAATGTTTCACGAATACGGAACATTTGCATATGAGAAGAAAGAGCTTGAGCCGCTGAGTTCAAAAACGTACATATCTTTACGAATAAATCTATTTCAAAGATAATACAGAAAACCGGCGGTTTCTTCGCAACAAAGCGCCGCTGATGGCGTATTATCGTTACGGCACGTTTGGTACTGTACATTATTTTGAAGGCATCTTGCCCAGTTCCTGAGAAGATGCTTTTCAAAGTTGAGATTGCACAAACTGTTATAATCGAAAAACTTCAAAAGCCACCAACTCCCATTTTCTAGCGCACAGAAGACTTATATTTGATTTGATATTGCATATGCGGTGCAATAAATTCAACTTCTTCATAGAAAAATATCAAGAAAAATATTTGATAAACCCACGCTCTATGTAAAGTCATCCAGTGCAGTGAACGGCGGCAGGTGTAAGGTTGCAGACAGCGCAGACACTGTGAAAGAATGGAGTTGATTCCTTTGTAGTTTTTCGATTATAACAGTTCCAACTACATGCAATTTCAACTTTAAAAGGCATTTCCTTAGAAATTGAGCAAACTGCCTTTTATTCAAAACGCTATAAGGAGAAAATTCTTCTCTACGAACTACTGATGCTTGGAGCATGTTCGCTGGAAAGGTACGGAAATATGAAATTTTATTTGAAACATGCCTCTAAAAATCGGCTGGTTTTTGACCACCAAATTGTAATTCGTCGGCGGTCTAAATCGAACATTTGAAGCCTACTATTATAACTAGATTACGTTCTAACAGAATATTCCCTCAGATTGAGTTTTTGCTCAGCGGATTTCAAGATATTTTGTTTGAAGTGCAATGTGAAAATCAACATATAACAAATTTGAAAAAGCTGAAGGATGTTTCTATATATTTTCGTGTGGAGTTGTCGAAAATATCAAATAATATTGTACTCTTTTCGATTTGAGCTATTTGTGCTCAAAAATGTAAGGTGACATATCATTTTGATAGTTGCTAAACATCAAGAGCTATTTGGAAAGGATAGTCTAACGGAAGCAACCCGAGTTAAAGCCACTTTATCGCATAACATCCAGCTTTTGAAAGAGCGAAAACAAAGTTTTTAATAACATAATGAGAACAAGGAAGGAACACGGGTAAAGACAAAAAAGGGGTCAGGAACGTTTGCTATTTTTTATCAAACGAGAAAATGGCTGAGACAGCTGTATGTACATAGAATCAGTTTTCGCATGGTGAAGCCAAGTACATATTGACCGCTCTTCTTTTCGCAAGAGCATGCCATCAAGGGAACTTCTGCACAATAGCTGATTTCATTACGCAGTAGATGACGAACCAAGTTGATATTCATAGACATGAAAAGATTAAGAATTTTTTATCTGAATTTGGCGATGAGAAAAGTGACAATGTAGGATCAGTTTGCCCATGCATGAGCAACACTAGCTGTTGGCCTGAAGTCCGCACTTGGGCAAGAGTGAGGGTTTTTTACTGAGGTAGGGGTTGATTCGACGAGTGGACGACTGAGAAGTTCCATCGAAGGACAAACACGGCGCGACACAAACATCGCTAATGAATAACATCTACCGAAGATATGAGCTCATCGCAGCGGGTATCTCCTGATGATAGCGCGGTGAGCAAGGTGGTCAGCAAAACGGCCACCTCACATTCCGAATCTTTGAGTCATCGCCAAACTGTCCTACCGACAATGTAATCCATTGATACGATCGAATCTTTGTAATTGAGCTAGTTATTTTTTTATTCAATGGGTACGCCGCATAGAGGCGCGCAAATTATAAGAGCAAAGATTAATATACAATAAGATCATACCATGGTCAGCCGAGGTTAGCCAGCTCTATTTTACCTGATTGTACCTCTTTGGCTAGTACTGGCTACAGCACTAACCATAGAGCTGCACGTAGAGAAAAATAGATGAAAAAAGAAAGAGGAAAAGTTCATTCTGGAGGAAATAAATAAATCTAGATAAACATCACACTAATGCGACTAAAAACTATGGGAAATGCTACAACAGTCTAGGCAGCTGAAAGGAGGAGTCTTCCGCTTCACTTATGAATGAACAAACGAAATGTTTCTTTAGACTAGGATGGGGATCAGATATCTTAAATACCGAAATATGAAGGAGCACAATATAGTCTTTTCCATTCAGGGCAAAATTACGGCGGAATTTGAATGCCGACCCGAAATTCTACAGATACAGAGAAGACAACTTTGTTTGCAAGCAAGATGGAGTAGTCAAATCAGAGTGCGCATGTGATAAATATATGTTCGAAAGTTATCGCTCCGATTGCCACAAAAACAATAATTCCCCACGTTGAAGTTGTGAGAGCAGGAGCATCTGCGTGCTGAATTTTTAGCCGTTGATGTACGAATGAGAAACGCTACTCAAAACAGCATTACAAATATATTTGAAAAATCAACTTATTATAGTCGTTTCAAAAACGACCTCCGATAGTGTGGCGCACCGCCATCAGGTCTGTTAGAAGATGCCGAAAGCGCTGGTTTTCAAACGAACTGCTGACTACTGATCAATCATTATCCTCGAATCATCGTCGCTGATCGAACGGCGCTTTGTTCTTTCCGGTCGGCAGCCAACGCCAATTGATTGTGGGAAAGATGTACAGGGACGTTGATTCAAGGCTCGGGTATTAATATTTCTAAATTTACGAAAAATTTCCGTTTATACATGAGACACCATAGACTCCACCACGAAAGACGCAGCCTGAGCAGGGTGGCCAGTAGCCAACACGGATTTGTATTTGTTCTCGAAGGAAAGGAAGCCATTGAAGCCAGATTGTATTTAAAATTAAAACTCTTACAATTGTATTAGTATTTACGAAAGTAACGACGGGCGTGGTACAGTGCTAAGAGGCGCTGCTGACACCCGCACCGTCAAGCAATCGATCCTCGTCAGGACTAACCAAACCTTGCATCCCTTCCGGGTTGGATAAATTGCTACCAGACTTGTCTGGGAAGGTAAATACCATGACTTGGTAGAGCGGCTGGCCTCCGTAAGTCTTTGTGTAGGCCACATTCACACAATGCATGCTTTTAGAATTCTGAATGGAACACGAATGCGTGGATCCTCAAGAAACTGATCAATCCTTTACTTTTTGCCTTTTCACAAAACTGGCGAAATCGCTCAGAATCTTTTCGAATCTGCGCTTGTGCCCTGGTTTGTGGACAGCTCTCGCTGAGGAGGTTTTGGATGCGATCTTGGTTGCTTAGAGTCCCATCAGAACATGGATTTGTAAAGAAGTTGATATCGTCCAAACGGGAGTAAGTGCTGATGGAGAGAAGAAACAACAGTGAAGAATGTGAAGAGAATTGGAACAACCACCGCTAGCATATTCATTCATGAAGCACTAAAATCAATCGAATCGAAATACGAACGTGAAAATAATACGCTAAACGAAGCAATAGACGTATGAATTAAATGGACGAAGATTCTGACTTTATTATTGTAGGTTCCCGAATTCGAACTCTTCCAAAGAATACCAATCAAGGAATATTGTAGCGTTAAAAAATAACGGATCCTTTTGAATGATCTCATAGAAAGTAAAACAGATAACTGGACATCGTCTCAGAATCATTTAGATGGTCGATTAACTATTACATGCAATCCATCTGCTAACAGTAAATCACTCCTTCCATCAGCAACACGTGACTCTAGGAGGTTTTCGAACTTCAAAGTTTGGAACTTCAACAACGTTATTTGCTTTACCGTACTGATGAACTACATAGTTGGAGCTAACAATAAGACTCTTCGACTAAGCCTTACCTGACTCTGACTTGATATGAATGACTTTGATAAGACATCACATAGGCAATTTGGAATTTAAATCCTGTTGGTGACAGGCAAGCCTTGCTGCTCCTAGATCCTAGACTCCCAATTTCTCGGCCATCCCTCCCCGTCGTGTTGTGAGGCCTTGTGTTTACCCCAAATTAACCCGCTCATGTACGTTGATGAATTGACATTGACAAGACATTCGTCCGTCAATGAATCTGATCCGGGACCCAGAGATAGGTCCTTCTAGTGTGGTCATGTGGGCAAGGAAGGACAGCTGTAACGATCGTTTGCACGAGCATCGTCGTTACATCCTGGAAGAAATCGAGCAGAGATGAAGTGCGCTTGATTATCTCGCTACAGATAGGCTTTTAACGTTTTTTAAAGAACTGAAGCGTACGTTGAAGCTACGATGAAAGCGTCAGAAAAACTCTTTCTAACAGATATCAACAGCAGTCCTTCCACCTGCAAAAATGGAAGTTATCGTGAGAAGAACTTCTACCACATCCATGATTTATGAGTTTTCGCTCACATAAGGGATTCTGGATCAATCGAAACAGATTGAATCTGATGGAGCACACCCCTTTCAGAGGGAACGGACAGGGCACCTCATTTCAGTTCTTCTATCATCTTCTTGACAATCTTCATGGGGCTCAGATTTGTCGCGTTTTAGTTTTGTCATCATAGTACCTACCGTTAGTTGAAGAAACGTTGCTAAAGGACTGTTCCACAAGTGGTAAATGTCAGTTACGATCAGCATTTACCATTTGGTCCAAGTTTAGCAACTCACATTGTACAGAATTTGCAATTCTACTTTACACGTGACAGCTTTTTTACAGGGTGGCCCAAAATTACGTTCGCACATCTTTGACCTGCCATTTCTCTTGACCTACGGGTCAGGAATTCAGGAATGAACTTTCTTAATTTCTCGCGCTAGCTGTGCTTATGCTTAACTGAAACACCAAGTACTGCGTCCCAACAATAACTAACTACTCAATGGCACCTGCTCATCCGTTGAGGACGCACTCATCAAACGGCTAGGCGAGGCACGCTACCGGGACATCATTTTTTCAGACGAAAAAAATTCCGTAGTGTTAATATTATATTATAATTATATTAATTATTATATTATTAATTATTATAATTATATAATTATATATTATATTATTATATAATTATATTAATATAATATTATTACATGGAATATTATGAAAAAAATTCCGCTATAGAAGCAGCGCTGAACTACCGAAACGACCGTGCACTTGCCAAATCAGTAGCTGAACGCAACGAACTGGGAAGGATCTACGAACGTTGCGGTGGTCCGAAGTTAGCCATAATTTGGGCAACTGCCTCCTATTCTGAGAAGTCGGCGTTGTTATTCGTCAAAAAAGGAGAAAAAAATAGAGGCTAAAATTTACATGGAAGACCTTCTGGAAAAGCTTTTGATCCCTTGGACCAATTAAATTTACAAGAACAAGTCGTTCATCTTCCAGCAAGATTCAGCACCAGCTCATAGAGCGAAGGTCGTGCAGGAGTTGTGCCGCACCAAGCTTCCCGACTTCATCAGCGCAAAGAAATGGCCTTTCTACAGAACTGACGTCAACCTTTTGGACTACTCTATTTGGTCCATCTTGGAGAGCGAGGCATGCTCTACACGCCATGATTCGCTTGACTCGCTGATGCTGAATCTTCTGAAGGCATGGGACGAAATGCCAATGGACTATGTGCGTGCCACGATGGATGCATTTCCGCGTCGTCTAAAGGCTTACGTTCTCCCTAAAGGAGGCTGTTTCGAAATCCGATCATGTAGTTTTATTTGTAATTGGGTTAGTAATGCTATGCTAAAATTCTAGATTCAGATGTCTTTTCTGTCCGTTCTTATGACGATTAATATTTTTGAACGTAATTTTGGGCCACCCTGTAGAGTACTTTGGGCTTTTTGGTTGGTTTTAGAGCTTCACTACGGCAGCACCATCTATTTTGCTATCAGAATTTTTTCATCAACGTTATCAATGTCGAAAAGATCCGATTCGTCACCGGTAATATCAGCGAAGATAATCTCGAAATAAATGCTGTTACACAGAGCGTACTTCCTATGTGACAACACAAAATATTGAGTGGAATCGCTCTATTAAATTGAACTTTGAGGGTTTCCTTATGCACAAGCCGCGTTATTCAGATACGAGCTCAGGTCTTCTGTTTGCCCTGCCCAATGAAAACCGTTTCTGCATTTCGAGGAAATCGCCGGAAATTCAGAGTGTTGCACAGATTGAAGGCCAATTCCAGGGTTATCACTGCTGTTCTTATTTATTGTTATTTTTTGTGAAGGACTGTTGTTGATATTTTTTATTTCACTACTATTTTTGTCCTTATCTATTATGAATTCATGTCATATTTTCCTTTGAAGAAAGCTGCAATGCACGAAAAAAAGTGTAAAGATTTCAGTTTCTTTTTTTAAGGATTTCAGTGTGCAGTTTTCGTCAATTGACTGTCTGTCGCCCATTTCGTCTGGTTTATACAAGTGCACACTTCACGTCATTTTTCTTTCTCACTTTCACTTTTTGAGAATGAGTGAAGAGCGTCAAGTGGCGGTGGCCACCCTTGATAAGAACTTGAAACGGCCTCCATTTCTCCGCGGCTCATTAATGAGCTTCGGGTTCAGGGGAGCGTTCGGTGACCCCTCTCAAACTACGTAGAGCAACATCGTGCCGATTTCAGAAAAGACAGGAACTTTCGCCGGGAAATATGGATTCTTTTCATCAGATGCAACAACCCTTTGGTAAAAAGAATTTTCGCAATTCCGCTCTATGCATTCAGGTACTATGTAGCTCGCCATTGAAAAGTTCAAATAGTGGTAGTCGAGTTACTCAGTATTTTTCTACTAGCTACAATTGAAATACACAACAGATTCCAAATCAAAAAGTTTCTCACGCAACATATTTCGTTTTACAAATTACACTAAAATATAATATCAAAAAGTGCTGCGATCTTATTGTCCAAGCAAGTAGTGCCCTTTGTGTATGTCAAAGATGTATCAGAAACTGCACAACCTATTTGTGCAGCTGCACGTTCAAGTGAATCGAAAACCTACCGCTGAAAACATTTGTCTACGATTCCAGCGTTCAGGGCAATCACTAGTTGTGAAATACGAATAGGATCTTCCTATTCAAACGAACACTCAGAGCAATTTGAATGGGGTAATCATAAAGTTAGTATAATTTTATATGGTTCGAGGTATGTGGTGTATGTGGTTCAATGTATCGTATGGTGCATGGAAGCGTGAGAAAGAGAGACGTTCCTTCAGAAACGTTACGGCTTGTCGCGTGGGTATAATTCCTCTGCTGCAGCCTATTCTGGTGAGTGGTGTAAATGCTCCACCACAACAAGTGCGCCAATGTCAGCTTTAAATATAGGCATACTAAAGGTGCGTAAGGTTTCAAAGTCTGTTAGCGTTCAGCTCAAGCCCGAGAACACTTTGAAGGAGAGCTGAAGTATGTAGCCTGATAATAGGGGAGAGCAAGTGAAGCGACCACTAGAAATAGATGTTGTAATTTCAATTTTAATTTGAAAAGCGAATTAGAATAGAAGTATTGCCAACCACATTAACCGACAATCATGCCACTTTCACATTCTAGAATATACAGCAGTTCTAATACGGAAAATATAACTCCTCCAAATACCAGCATTCCACTTGGCAAAATGAGAACAAGGGACTCCTTCGAACGATTGTTGTTCAACGTTGGATAAATGATAGCATCAGTAGTGTAGTCACCAAGATTGAGTTCTGATCACAATTCGAGAATTCCCACGACTTTTCGAAGATTCTCTTCCGACACGGTTACGAAAATCGAAAAATGTTCATCAACAGCTGCTCTTCTGGAGTTCTGATTGAGATCAGTGGAAAGAGGTCAAAATTCTTTTTTTTGGTTGGCACCTTAGAACATTTGCAGGACAATGATTATGTAGACGGAGGCGGTTGGAACATTTCGCGCTTACCATTAGGCTCCTCTGGTGCGTTGGATCACCTTCGCCTTCACGCGGACCTCGCCGCAGCAAAAATGGATGACCCCTCGGTGCACCTGTACTCGGTGAGCTTGCCAACTGGTTCGTTGGTACTGTCACCTTCCGTGCTCCTTCAGTTGACAATTGGCATTCCTGCCTAACTTCCTCTTCTCCCCTACCACCACCAAATTCTGTATTTATAATGTACACGATTCAGGAAGATTCAGGAAAAGAGAGATGCTAGACCGCTCGTGAACTGGAACCTCATCTTTTCGCTGGTTGGCTGCTGGGAAGATTCCGTCAAGGACAATATCGACGAGGAACACAACGGGTTCATTGCTCACATACGTGACTGTGCTCAAGAAGCCGAGAGCCCCAAGAATATCAGTAGACGCTTTCCCCCGAAACATTCGAGCTGATTCGCCGATGCGGAGTGGCCATCTCGATGCACATCCACGGTGAACTCGCCCGACGCAACGACTTAAGTCCAGAGTTGAGCAGGAGAAAGCGAGCGGTTTAAGGCGCTTTCGAGAGTGTTTAAGAAGTAATGCGGAAGAAGAACACCCGACTCCGCGCCCATCTCTTCGACTCTACGGTTATTCCTGCCTTGACGTACGCTTCAGAATCCTGGGCGTTACGCAAGCAGGATGAACATGCGATTTGCGTCGCATAATGAAGTATAGAAAGAAGGATGCTCAGAGTGACTGGCTTCATCCAGGCGAGAGACGGCATACGGAGCTCCGAGCTACGTCGACAATCGAAGATCAGAGACGCCGTCACATGGACGAATTTGTCGAAGATCAGGTGGGGCGGAACGTAATGCGATTCCGCGACGACCGCTGGACGTTACTGACTGGGTTCCACGGGACGTCAAAAGTACAACAGGTCGCCCACCTTTGCGCTGGTCGGACATCTTCGTCAGATCCCTGATCGATTCGATGCTCTTTGTGTTCCTCGAGCGGGCAGGACCCACTGGTCTACCATGGCCCGCGGCAGGGACGAATGGAGACGTTATTGGCACCCGCTCGAGCAAATAGATGATTAACGGGACGACAGGTGATCCAGGTGATGAATCAGGGAAATATTCAAAAGCATTCTGATTTTTGGCAATTTGCCAGCGGATCATGTTGTTGTGCTCATCGACGATGTATTATTGATTTGATCTCGTAGTTTGAATGGGTGCCCGCTTGTTCTGTTTAACGAAAGATCAGGAAGATCAGAAAGAACGTGTATCCAGGTCTTGAACGGAAATCCAAGTGTGTTATAGGTTTTATTAGAATGAGCGGTATGATCATGGTAAGCTTGTAATCGTAGGATTCCGACATCATTCGCTTCCATGACTCTTTATGAGAACGTTCCTTTCTCATACTATCTGAGTTTTTAGCTTCTGATGCTGATCTTCACTATATGTATGTGCACTTACATTCATTATTAAAAGATCTCTTGGCAACGTATAACCTTCCAAATGCTAATGGCTGAATAGTATACCAATCATAAATAAATCACGTCGTTGTCGGAGATGTCGTTTGATGCCATAGCCTAGGAGCACATAAACCGCAAGACCTTAATAGACTGGGTAAGGGTGACGGGGCAGTCCATCACCAGGAAGATGGAATTTGACCGAGTATTGCAGGATTTCTCCACCCGCATAATAGTGAGTGTGAGCTGTTTTATGAAAAAGTGGTCTTGTTAGTAGACTGAAAAACGATTTGAATTCAGGTACCCTGAAAAGAAACCAGCGGGCTTCTCATGGCCTGTTCAGGCAGGTATGACGCGTTCAGGGCCCGCAATTCGTGTAAGAAATGCATAGTTTTTGACAAACTATAATTATGACTTAGTTAATGTACAGATGTGCAGAGAGTAGAATTAAGTGCATTACAGACTAGAGTCACATGACTTCTGGAGACATTTCGTGAGAAGTGGCGGGAAGAAATTGGAGCTGTACAACAAGAACAATACTGAAATACGCATATCGCGAGAAAAAAAAGAAAATAATGCAAGAGCAGGAGTCATTTGCGTAAGCTATCATAAGTAATAAAGTCATATAAGTTGTTTAGGTTATAAGTTAGTAGAGAAAGTGTACCCAGTGCCACCTTAAGGACAACATGTTATGGTACCACCAACATCGTCATATCCACCACGTACGTTCAGCGCAGGAGGTCGTGGACATCAAAATCGCCCTCGCTTTTGAGTTCCGTGGTGCCCTTTTTTAACTGAAGATCTCTCATTTCATCTTACTGTGAGCTAACTTCTCCTGACCTAGTTCAAAGGATTGTGTCTCTTAATTCATTGTCACAGCTGCTCACCTTCTGAACTCATGCGTCCCATTCTAGCATACGATTGTGGTGCCATTTAAGTGATTTCGCTGGTAGCTGGTGTTTTCTATTGTTTGCTTCTGTAGTTTTGCACTCAAACACATGAAGGGATGTTTTCTTTTGCTTTGTCGCTTGATTGTGCTAATATCTAATTGCAGTTGTTTTGTTTTATCGATGTTGTGTGTTTTGCTCTTTCAGACGACGCGTCGATTGACGCGTCGTGTGTGATGAAGGATAGGAGGTCAGCGTCATCGGTTGATGTTATCACGCGTCATTACGAGTAACTCATCCGATCGACGTCGCGTTGGCCATGGTGTACTTGCAGACATTACGAGCAGTTCGCGCGCGGCGAACCGAGCGGCGAAACCCCAGCGCACGACGCTTGACGGATGACGTCTGCCTTGAAAGAGCCTAATGTCAGGGCTCATGTTGTTGTGCCCATCTACCACGCATTATTGGTTTGATCTCGTAGTTTGAATGGGTGATTCCCACGCGCGCCCGCTTGTTCTGTTGCCCGCCCTCATAAGAGGTTTGGTTGCGGTTGTCTCATCATTGTTGTTCTTGTCCCATTGTGTTGCTACCACACTTTTTTTGTTGATTTTTTCGGCTCTTGCAAGATAAAGTTTCATCATAACCGTGCTCGTTCAAGGTTTTAAACAATACCTATTGGACACTTTGCTGATTAATTTCACTCATGACCCTTTCCACCTTATTTTGCACACTCATTCACACATGATCTTAACACACAGTGGAAGCTGGGATTCCTTTCCATTGCTTCCAGATGACTGGTGGAATTAAACGTCTCTGAGGGCGTCTCTAAGGCAAAAGATTGTCTTAACTAGACAGGCAATCCACTTCCTCCAACGATGCCTGCGAAATGGTCTGATTCCGAACTTCATACGGCGGAAAAGATCATCGAAACGTCTCATCGACCAAAGGACGAGAAACGGCAGAAGAAAATTCAACTACATATTCTGAGGACTTGCATTTCTGTGAAATGAGGTAATATGTATTCGTTGGTAAAGAAGTGCACCACCAAGGAATTGTGTTGCGTGCGTCTCGTGCCGAATCGCCTTGGGAGAAGGATTTTCGGTGAGTCGAGGAATATCTGTGATTCTATTCGCTTTAATGCCAAGTTAAATTTGAAGAAAAAGTTTGAGAGATTGATGACCGAAGAGCGGTGTATTGGAGATTAGCCTAAAGTTTTCAACCATGTTTTTCGTTCCATCCAAAGCTATGAAGATAATGGGAATAAGATTCAACGTCCGAAGGTCACCGTTATAGGGGACATCCAGCTGTCGAATAACGCCCTATCGGTGCTCGACCTGGGGCCCGGTTTCGCTCCTAATCAATCGTTATTCCAGACTGCCATGCGTCGTACCGTTGGTAACTTGCAGTCACTTCACGACAAGTTGCAGCAGAAGTCCGCGATCGATGAGTGCACCGGGGGATCGAACCCGACAGCCACTACTGCCATTCCATCCGCTCCTTTTCCTGCCGCGTTCTTGAGACCGCAACAGCCGCATAGCGCAGCGGATAAGAAGTTCCGCGCGTTCACCACTTCGCTCATGCCAGTGCTGCGCTCTTTCAGCGGGAAACGGCTACTCTCAAACCTAACGTCCGCGCATAGGAAGGGACTTAAGTAACTAAGGGAATTGGGAGAGTGTGGTGCTATCAAGGTTGGGGTAAGTGCCAAGGATGGGAAGTTTGTAGTCCTGCCATAGGATCTAGACCGCGCGATAACCCGGTACCATCATCGGGACACTACGGTTTACCATCCGTCCTCTTCAGGGGAGTTCGTAAAGTAGCACCGCAAGCTAAACAAAAGATGGGCGGACATTGCTAGGTCAACAAACCTACCCAAGTCCCCAGTAACGCGACTAAGTTTGAGCTCCCCTATGCCCATTATCAGTAACATCGGTGGACCTAAGGATCGCATTGCCTGGTTTCTGAACCTGATTATAGGCCAGCTTCTTCGTCACATTCCTGCCCACCTACCGAACACCAATGCATTCCTTCAAAAGCTACAGTCATGTAGACTTGAGAAAGGATGCATTATGGAGTCGTTCGATGTAACCGCATTGTACACTAACGTCGTCAACAACCAAGCTCTCCAGGCTGTGTCAGAAATGATGACTCAGCATTAAGCGATCATGAACTTGTACGGTTTAAATGTATCACAGGCAGGGTCAAGCTTGAGGTTCGAGAATCGAAGCTGGGGGGTCGTTT
Organism: Nippostrongylus brasiliensis; assembly: GCA_030553155.1. NCBI lineage: Eukaryota > Metazoa > Nematoda > Chromadorea > Rhabditida > Heligmosomidae > Nippostrongylus > Nippostrongylus brasiliensis. Next base: position 22,927,811 of record CP130733.1, on the reverse strand, counting down.
TTGGCTTGCGTCGAGTGGGGGGTCGTATCGGACGGGTCGTTTTTTACGAGTGTAGGAAATCAGCACTCCAGTTGTGCGCAGCATTATTTTATCCCAATTTTATTAGTCATTTCTATTCAAAAATTTATTTATCTTTGTTTATTTTCTGACTAGTGCAGTCATATAAAAATTTTGCGTTTGTACAAGTGTTAATTAATATTAACATATTTATGGAAAAAGAGAACTATCACTCATTCTATTTCTTGAAATGTAAGAAAAAGATGTGGACAAAAGAGGGGCGAAACCGTGTGCATCCGTATGGTCTTATAACAACCAAAAAGATAACGCTTACATATGACAACACACAAGGGAATACAGACGACATGTAAGTGCCTTGGTTGTTTTTAAATAATTTAACTACCGAACACTTACTTTTCCAGACTCTGAAAAGAGCAGTCAAATATTTTATCAGAGAAATGGACGAAAAGACATCGGCGAAATGATGGAAGCATCTTCTACTACAAACGGAAGGATAGCAATAGAGATCAAGAAAGCGACCGATCTTGAAGTAGCACTTAATAAAAATTTGCTTGAAATACTCCATACATATCAAACAATACTATACAAAATGTCAGCATTTTGTGCAATTAAAACGCGACCGATTTCGCCGCGTTGCTCTTCGGTAGCAGTGGCAGTGGAAAATTAAATATTTTTCAGGGACGACTGGACGTATCGCAGTGAAACTCTACATGATGTAAATTCGAGTTCTTTTTCAACATTGGTGTGAAAATCAACCTCGAAAATTACGTTCTTCTCGGTGAACAGGGTAGGTTCGATTTAGCTTCGATTTTCGCCTGAAATCGAAGCAAAATCGAACCTACCCTGTTCACCAAGAAGAGCGCAATTTTCGAGGTTGATTTTTACACCAATGTTGAAAAAGAACTCGAATTTATATCATGTAGAGTTTCACTGCGATACGTCCAGCCGTTCCTGAGAAATTTTTAATTTTTCCTCTGCCACTGTTACCGAAGAACAACGCGGCGAAATCGGCAAAATCGCCGCGCGACGTGCTGCACTGTACCAGCAGTGATGTCAGTAAAACAGTTATAGCTCTGTAGGTTTTTGGAGTTTCGTCAAACTATAAACGGTGATTGAAATTGGAGGATTTGAGCTACCTTCCATCAAAAAACTGTTTCTGGAAATCACGTTCTTCTAGGTGAACATGGTAGGTTCGATTTTGCTTCGATTTCAGGCGAAAATCGAAGCAAAATCGAACCTAACCTGTTCACCAAGAAGAACGTGATTTTCGAGTCTGATTTTTTCACCAATGTCAAGGAAGAACTCAAATTTATAGTGTGTAGAGTTTCACTGCGATACGTCCAGTCGTCCCTGAAAAATATTCAATTTTTCGCTGCCACTGCTACCGAAGAGCAGCGCGGCGGAATCCATCGCGTTTTAATTGTAAAATATGCTGATATTTTGTATACTATTGCTTGATATGTATGGAATATGTTAGGCAAATTTTTATTAAGTGATACTTCAAGATCGGTCTCTTTTTTGATCTCTATTGCTATCCTTCCGTTTGTAGTAGAAGATGCTTCCATCATTTCGCCGATGTCTTTTCGTCCATTTCTCTCGTGAAAATTTTCTGTGCTTCTTTCAGAATTCGGAAAAGTGAATGTTCATTACAAGATACTTGCTCTCAGATCAATCCTATGTAACAAGGGGGGGGGGTCGCGCTGGGACCGCCACTAATAGGGGAGGTCGTAAATTTTTTGCATAAATCGAACCTCACGCTTGAGCCTGATCACAGGTCATGACGCCGCTGAATGAGTGCTTACAGTGCAATGTGTTCAGGTGGTCTGGCGAATACTATAAACAGTTTAGAGGCCTTGCTATGGGTCAGAGGTTAGCCCCAGTCCTGGCTGTGACATTCATGTCCAAAGTTGAGTCGCCAGTTCTGCAACGGATGCCGACCCTCTATTGTCGGTACATTGACGACTGCTTTGTGATGTGCCCAACGCAAAAGGATATGGATGACTGCTTTGTGATACTCAGAACACATATCGTTCACACGGGAAAAACCCACAGACAGCTGGCTGGCTTTTCTCAACTTCCACGTCCAACTCTTCGAGGGGGTTTCAAAACAAGATGATACCGGAAGCCTGCGTCAAAAAATATCATCGTGCGTTACTCCTCTGCTCACCCTGTGGCAGTTAAGAAAGCTATCGCACGTAACATGTTCCGTACCGCATCTATGGTCTCATCCGATACCATCCAAAAGCGCCTCTCTTTGTGCATGGCCCGCAACATCGCTAAACGTAAAGGTTATCCCTGTCCGGAGCGGTAAAATGGAAGCAGAAGAAGATCGGCTGGTGCAGATAGACTTGGAGAAGGCAGAACGAAAATTGCATTTCCTGTGCCGTTCATCTCTGACGGTATAAGTCATGCAATACGAACATGTCTCAGAAAGGCTGATCTGCATGAGTTAGTAAGGGTGGTAGAAACCCACCTAGAAACCTCAAAAGCCAGCTTGTTCGTAATCGCTTGTATGACCGCATATGCATCACACCGAGTTGTCCCATCTGCCCCTTTGGGCAACGGGGCGATTGCATGGTTGCCGGTACCGTTTATCTCATCAAGTGCCTGTCATGCGAACACGAGTATATTGGGGAAACATCTAGGCCGCTTTGTGTAAGGGTAAAGAAGCATCTCGATGGCTTGCGAAAGTCCAATCCGGCAACCCCTCTGGGCAACCACAGGGTGCGCGCGCACGCAAACAGCTGTTTTAGCGTCGCATTCCCCATCTTAGGCCTTCGTTATAGGTTCGCTCGCACCCTGCGAAACTCGTCCATTCAGCATCAGACAGCGTGGGGCCAGACACGTTTGTACGAGTCGCGTCGACGGGATAGCTCGTACAAACGTGTCTGGCCCCACGCTGTCTGATGCTGAATGGACGAGTTTCGCAGGGTGCGAGCGAACCTATAACAAAGGCCTTAGCGCGTGAAACCGAAATCGCGGCGCGACGTACGCTAGAAACGCTTTGGATTGCGGCCAGGTCTCCTAGAATCAATAGGAAGGACGAGTGTGTGACAGTGACCCAGAAGCTGGCACCGTTCGTCGACATGTGTGGTCTTGACCTACCAGGTCATGCCCCAGAAGTTCTCTAGGCGGGTGGTCCCTAGGCGTAAACCCTCAGTCACCCACGTATCCTACCAGCTACGGGTGTGTAGTGGACCTCACTAGTCCACTTATAGAAAGGTTAGCCTTTTCTGACCCCTTTTTCATTTGCTCGATGGTCATTCAGTTTTCTCTTATTCTTTCTGAGAATTTGATGCGGCTTTGAGTGGGTAGTTTCTCAGGTTGAACTCGACTTGTTCCAGGCTCTGAAAAAGGCGAGGACGCCGAAACGTTAGCCCGAATAAACTGTAATATCAATCTTGGTTTTTGGCTTCAAGTACCAGACTTTCCGCAGAATGTCGTATGCTCCATAGGGATGTCATTGTGCTGCATTTGAGATATATTCCCAAAGCATATCGTATAAATTCGATGCCTGCAGAAGTTTGGTTCATCAGCATTAATATTGTCAATCTGTAGCCGACAACGACATGAGTTGGACAAGTGCTGCCCAGTTGTGCCGTTACAGGGGGGTGCTCTTTTTTGTTTTTGCCGACAACGACGTGTGTTGGACAGGTGCTACCCAGTTTTTACCGTACAAGGAGTGTTTTTTGTTTTTGCCGACTCTGTATCGGCCCGTGGACGGCCCGTGGACGGATTCAGAAAATGCTTCACTAAAAACAAATACGACGACGTTGATGAGGCGATTCCTTCCGAGCGAACAGAAGAGACTAAACTGCAGATTGCTAGGCACCCGGCCTCTTACACCCATCGCTTCGCGCGTGCCCGCCAGAATCTACTCTTGGTCAACGCTGATCTGAGACTATCTGCAGATACGAACGTTTCTCTTCCCCTCTCATATTTCACATACCTCGTATAACGCATGTGTTTCTGTGAAAAATGTATTTTGTGGAAAAAAATAAGGTTTGTGTGTGAACCCATCCAATATAACGCGACAGGTGAATTACAAAGACACTTGTAACAGTTCAAACATCTTACGAGTCCTCTTCTCTTCAAACCTCGGCTCTTATCACGGGGTCCAGTCAAGATAATCCATCTTCTCCATTCCATGAAGCCTGCTCTACATGATATTCGCCTACGGCACGAATGATAATCATGTTGATAATCGTCTCACGAAGGCTAACCTCTTCCAGTCTTCTTATGGTCGTGATTCTCGGCTATGAAAGTGTCGATGTCAAACCATTTCAATCCCAAAATGTTACGAGTTGTCCATTTCGAATATATTATAAATAACTCGTGAAATTTCTCAATTATATCTGTGGAATTTATGAATTCAAACACTCGGTTTGTTGATATTTGAGAAACTGGAGTCCAGTGGAGCGAAATTGCGAAACTCGCAGTGCAGCACTCTATAAAAAGTAGTCATATCTCGAACATCACTTCCGCCCATTTTTGAACGTTAATTTTTCTCGCGCTCGTTGTATTAAAATGATCGTCTCCGCTTCATCTCTTGACATATGGTAATTTTTTGATGTGACACATTTACGTGGATGTTACAATATGAATCTTAGATGTGTTTTAATTAGAAATATCCTCAGGATGTAATTAACTACCTTACGACGAGCTTCTTCCTTTTGTTTTTCGATTCTAAACACACACATAAAAATGATGAGGTCATGGAAAACACAAATAAAAATCAAAAATTTGAAATTTTGACTACGTGTCTTTCACGATTGGTTGGGTCACGCTCTTCTGAGTTTTGCCATGCGTTTTTAATGGATACCAATGATTCTTAAGTGATTCATGTCGGATGAACGGTGAAAACGATTTACCTATATCGTTTATATCGCGTTTTGGCGGCAATATGCCAACGGTACTGTATATCATTTTGCCTTAGCGACGGGGGATATTATTTCCCTATAGCGACTCACTGTGCCTCTAACGACCACTAGCTCAATCCTCGCTGATATGGACTTGTCTCTATTAATCATGTATTGATACTACGCTCGGTGTGCACCTTAAGGTGGCTGCCAAAATATGTCGCTTGTTGCGGGTCCATCATAACTTTAAAGTCGTTGTGATCGAAAACTCCTTACGAATTTCTTTTCATTTCTTGTTCGACTTGCGGAGGACCTTAAGGCTCATGTCTACCGTATAGTCTATAACTTTGAAGTGTATGGTATGCCTAGCATCTTCCTCTTGTTTTTCGATTCTTAACCATTATGCGCTTTTAGGTCTTCCCGTTAGCATATCTCTAGCCTGATTCCTAACGATAATGAATGTATCTAGGTGATTGAAGGTGACTGATTTTATAATGTTGAATATTGTGGGTAAGAAATATACAGTATGTAGTACTTATCATTGTATGCTTTGATGAGTATTCTTTGCGTTGTTCGATCTGCTGTGAGGATTTTGTTGCTTCATCTTCCTTGGGACTTGTACTTCTCTCTTCGGCAATTTCGTTACTAATTTTGGTTGTATTGCACGCCCATGTGGTTGCAGTGATAAGTAACTAAGTATGCAATCTCCTGTGCAGGAGCGTAAGTGGAGCAGTGGTATGAAGCGTTTTTAGCACAGTCGAGTGATCGCTTCTCATCCAGACTAGCCAAGCCCTCCATCCCTTCGGGATCGGGTAAAGTTGTCTGGGTAGGTAAAACACAGACTCACGACCTGCGGCATTTACTATGTAGGAAAAATACGCTTTCACCGTGACGCTACGATTCTGAAGAAACACGAATGGTCGCTTGATCAACACCGACCACTATACCGTATTCCCCTTGTTTGTTCAGTATTTCCGCTTGATTCTATAACTACATCTTTTTACTTTTATATTAACACCAAAAGATATTCCAAAGTGTATAAGGAACTAGTTGTATTGACATGCGATCAATGAAAGTGAGTCGGTTTGGAAACGCTGATAATCATCCGCAAAAAATTTTATTCTTCCAAAAAAAAATCAGCCGATCCGGCAGCTGGTGGTGTTTTCCGCCGTCTTCTTGGCTCTCAGCTCCGTCGCAGCTCTTGAGACTTCCGCATCGCTGCGTCTACACCGAGGCCCTGCTGCCTCGCTCTGTGTAATCTTATCGCGCCGAGGTTTTCCGACTCGACGAACTTATCCCTCGACGCGTTTTCAGCCCGATCCTCACAAACATGTCCTTTGCGAGCTTCCTATCGCTTTTTCTCTTTTTGTCGCTGGTTTTCATGGTGAATAGAATTCTTTTCCTGCATGTTTCTACGATCAACAGCCGTCTTAACATGTGATTCCCGCCTGTCTTCTCACTTATTCTTCCTCGTTTTCGTTCAAGCGGATCATGCGTTAGCTGCACGCTTTTGAATTCATCGCAGACCACGCATCAGATGATCCTAGACTTACTGCACCTGTGGCCGATCCGATCACACACCGACTTGACGCATTTTGTTTTTATGAACTCAATATGACCTCTTTTAATGCAATTTACACCTGCTATTCTTCGGCTTTCACAATGAGATGAGCAGTTGCTAGTTTAGCTATCTTCGATCTCGAAAAGTTCCTGCTCGTCGGATGCTGCCCTGCTCTCCTGTTTTTGCGCACAAAGGCATTTCGTTCTCACTCTCATCCCATCTGTATTTTTCCTAGAAGCTGGCCAGAAGTTGCACCTTGCAATTGGACTTTTGCAGCTCTGCCTTTTTTTGCTTTTTGCACTCTGCCTGCAGGCTGGCCAAAATATCCGCTCCCATAGAAAACCGTTCTAATTTTCCTTTTCGCCAATGAGCATTCAAAGAACTTTGCGTACATATAATAGTAAGTATAACAGACTATAGCAACCTTTCACAATTAAGAGGAGTATTAAGAGTGGCTGCCACCAGTTTTGGTTTTGACACTCTCCTTTAAACAAATCTTTTCGAAATAAGGCAAATTTTCCGCTGTAAATTTTCAGATATTCTTTCATGTAATCCTATTTTCCTTCTCTCGTATGTTGGCAGTCCGTTTTTACCTCCTTCTGGGTTCTCTTGGAGTATGTATTTCCTACTTCTATTGCTACGCACTACGCATACGCAGACTTTTAGGCGTTTCTTTGAGAAAAACTGAGCTTCAAAGAATCGATAAACACGTCACGCCTTTTTTAGCCACCCTGCGGTTTGCGGTTAAGTTTATGAATCAGGAGGGTAATAATCTTGTGTTTGTACCTTGTTTTGTTTTGAGCGCTTTACTAGGACAATAGATTTTCATAGCTCTGAAGGCTGACTCTTGGAATTTCATTGCTTCAGAACAAGTGGTTTTTCGACGCCTGCAGAAGGTAGATTTCTGAAATGGTTGAAGGTCATTATTAATCCACGTGTAAGAGCGTAAGAGCTCAAAAGCGTAATCTAGCATCGTTCAATTGCTGCATGTTAGCGCGTTTTAGCAGCTGCCCTTCGATAATTCTTAATTTTCGTTACTTACAGTGCCGGCCAAACAGGTATTCGTTTCCACTTTTTTGGATGTAACTCTTTAGAGACTGAAGCTTTTGAATTAGTTTTTTATAGTTAACGGAGAGTGGTAAGGGTGTACATATGCTAGTTTCGCTTCGATGAGGGCCTGAAATTCAGTGAATTTTCCCATCGGTAAAGCAAAATGCGAACTTTTAGAAAAGCGGCCTCATTGACAATAAATATTTTCTACTCTGAAACAAGTAATGTTTTTGCAACCGCTTATGTGCCGTTATAAAGAGGACGATCTTTGCTACAACATGATGTTTCGATGTTTTTTGTGACTCTTAGCTTTTATTATTTTTTAGGTGGTCCAATGGGGGCGCGTCCAAGAGGTGTGAATTACCTGTGGATGCAACTCGTGCTTTGTATACAGAGACTTTCACAAAGTCTTATACGCCGTTTGAAAGGGAATCAAACGCGCTATAAGGCACTGCCTTCATTCTCTCTTGAAGCTAAGTCTCTAGAATTTTATTTAAGAAAAACTACAAATTAGAAGCGTCATTTTAGATCCCTTAAAATTTCTTCTGCTCAGCAGGTTTTTCGAAACCTCAGAGACCGTTCATAAGAAGAAACCTCGCTCTATTTTTTTGAAATGTTTCCACATATTGGATTTTGTTCGTTTTCAAGCAATTAAAATGAGGACATCGTTGACCACTGATTTCCGCGCGCGACGACTGGGCGCCGCGTGCGACGTCGTAGGCAAACTGAACTGACGCATTTCAACGGAAATTCAAACGACTGAGACAACAAACTGTTAGTGAACGTTCGATAACTTAATTTACTACTATTTATCCTGTCTCCTACAGTAACAACCGAAAAGGTATTCGCTTTTACATTTCGCGCACGCGGCGCGCAAATTAGTGGCCACGGACGTACTCACTTTAATTGCTTGAAAATGAACAGAAACCAATATGTGGAGAATTTCCAAAAACACTGCCGCGTAGAGCGAGGTTTCTTCTTACTAATGGTGTCTGAGGTTCGGAAGAATCTTTTAAGCAGAACAAATTGAAAGGGGGCTAAAATGATCCTTCTAATTTGTAGTTTTTCTTAAATAAAATTCTAGAAACTCAGCTTCATGAGAGAGTGAAGGCAGTGTTCGAAAGTGCCTTCGATTCTCTTCCAAACGACATATAAGTATCTGTTAAAGTCTCCGTATGCCAAGCACGAGTTGCATCCAAAGACTATTCGCACCACTTGGACACGCCCCCGATGGACCATCTAAAAAATAATAAAAGCTAAGAGTAACAAAAAAACGTCAATACATCTTTTGTAGGGAAAATCTTCTTCTTCCAAACAGCATATAAAAGATTGCAAAAACGTTATCTGTTTTAGAGTAGGGAAAATTTATTTTCAATGAAGCCGCTTTTCTAAAAGTGCGCATTTTACTATAGTGATTGAAAATTTTACGAAATTTCAGGCTTTCACTGAAACGAAACTAGCATATGTACACCCCTACCACTCTCTGCTAACTGTAAAAAAATCAGTTCAAAAGTTCCAGTCCCTAAGAAGTTACATCCAAAAAAATGAAAACGAGTACCTTTTTGGCCGGCACTGTATCAACACCGCGATTATATATTTGAAGATGTCTGAATCGTGGTTGGTCTTTAAGATGGGTGGTGATTTTCGTCCCGTGATGAGGATCACGAGCAGCCATTCATCGGTGATCACCAGTCTATTGTTGTCAACAACAGTATTCGTTCCTCTTCGCTCCTCAAAACAAAAACACCAGATTTCCAGTGCGAAAAAGTCAGCAGTCTCCTCCTTCGAATAGTCCTCCTATGTTGTTCCTCTTGACAGTTTATCTCGGCTGCGGGTTGATTCGTCTTTAGTTTCACACCAGGTCTGCGATATTGATTTCATTCTTCTTCTTGCCGCTAGCGTTCTGAAAGTAATGTTATCTTTGTAGCAAAATTGCTTTCTTTGCTTGTATTTCGTTGTTCAGTGAGGGCCGTACTTCTTGAGTGTGCACCTGCCGCCCTGCACTTAACAGTCTTCCTATATCCATCGAACCACAAATCTTAAGTTTCCACTGTTCCGCCTGCACATTCGTGGTTCAAATCGTCTTCTGTTTCACAATTCCTCGACATTTCATCGCTCTATGCGACTGTGCACTTTTCATTGTTTTTCGACTCCTCGCTTGGCACTTGGCTCTTCAGCTGTTCGGACAGAATCTGAGGCACCGCTGTTGCTCACGTGCCCATCGCTGAGTTCGATCGGCCACTGATGCACTTGCTCGTCCGCATCATCAACTCCTCAGATTTCTCCCCATTAACCTCGCTCCTCATACACATGTCTACTTGCTTCTTCAGATTTCTCTTGTCTTTCGGAGTTTTTTTTTGCAGAGGAAGCTCTGAAATGTTCATCTCAAGTTCTCTCAGCTTTGAAGTTCGGGTATGGCGATATGAACGTTCCTATCCACTTCATGTCTTTCGGAGTTTTTAGGTGTGAATTGTACAATAGTTTGAACTGGTCGAAGCACGTATTTCTTAATCTCGCATATTTGTGTGCACATTTTGAAACCCTTGATTTTCCAAGGGAGTTTTGTTCTTTTCATATATGAGACACCGCCAAGCCGTTCTACTAAAGCTTTTGGAGTGAATTGGAGTGAAAGTTCTATCGGAAAAGGCCGTGTCTTGCAATCACTACTTCTCGATCTGTATACTCGCCGCGGTTAGGAAACCTAACCACTGCAAATCTATGGCAGTGGGGGTCTACCCGTTACTAGGGCATTCACTCGGACGGGCGATTTTCCAAGATACTGACTTGGTACAGCTGCTGATCCCGCAAACCATTTCATAGGCTAAACCAGCATTCACCTCTTCGATTCTAAATAGAATCTGAATGCGGCGGCTCCTTACAAGGAGGGTCTTCGAAGTGATGCCAAGCTTTGGCGGTGTAATTTCTTTGGGATGTAGGGGTCCTCATCGGATAGGCAAAAACGTGAGAAATTTTTTCGGAATCGTATTCCATGGTACTGAAAAAGGCATGCGAAAGCGAGGGAGCGCTGCACAGCCCTCATCTCGTCATGGATGTGTGCTGTGTGGCGCAGTGGCTAAGCAGCTCATGGGTCGCGATGGAGGAGTGTGTGGTTCGGTCTCGTTTGTGTGGGACACTTCTGCACGTGTCTATTCTTTGCTAGCAAGCACTTTCAAGATCACGGGTGCTGAGCGGATGTAACTTATTGGTGCTTTAACCATATCCTATCAGCGGTAATTCCGCAAATGCACACAAACTTCTCCACTTCACGAGTGTAGGTCATAAGTTAACTTTGATAACGGTTAAATACCCATTACCAAAGGGAAAAACCCCATTTTTTAAATACCCATTTTCTCTTAGGGAACCCATCTACAGCGGCGCGCAGGACTTCTTCATCAATTTCTTTCCAGGCTTTCTTCAAAGCTCATTTGAACGACTCGATGTCCCTGTGTGGTGTTGGGCAGGCCTTGCTTTTTAATATAGACCAAGTTGTCGTACACCGTGGATTTTACGCACGATTTTTTATACGCAGAGTTCTGGCGATGTCCGCGCCTGACACTAGACATTTCAAACAGGCCAACGATCAGCAAGGAAAATTTACTATACTGTAGGGCAAGATTAGTATTGTGCATTCTCGCCATCGCAGTGCGCAAATTGCACAATGTCTTTTTGCATACATTTTTCTTATATAATATTTTTATGTCTCTAGACATTTCAAACAGGCCAACGATCAGCAATGGGAAAATTTACTATACTGTAGGGCAAGATTAGTATAATAGTGTGAACAAACGCATGACCGACAAAAAAGTTTGAATGGCTGCAGGGCAGATAAAATGATAACGGAACAAAAGCTCAAGGTTTGTTGTTATCTCCATATATAATGATCCTCAAACAGCGAGTCCAAAGACTTTTGACGCTGGTATCCTAGAAACTCAATGGTTAGAAACGCTCTTGGTGTTTGAGACATGACTTTTTTGCTTTTTATCGATAGAAGTGATAAAAGTAATGCGCCTGTACCGCTTTTTGACTACGAGTTTCTACCATGAACACTCCTGATCTTGGACAAGTCCTCTCCTTCTGAAACACCCCGAAAAAGAGACAAATTATAAACACTTTTCATGGCGCACAACGCTGTATAATGTAACGAACTTTTGTCGCTGATACGAAACCACCGTTTGAATCTCGATCCCTTGCTTTCCGCACTCCAATGAATAGCAGCTATTAAATACCGCTGGGTACTGAAGTCTGGCACGCAAACGTAGTCATTTCACGTATTAAAGCGATAGTAAAATATTAAGCCGTTTGATGTCACCTCTTCCTTAGATTTCTGCGCAGCTTAGAATGTGATTCATTGCAGAATATAAAAATCATTGGCTGCCTCCACATTATCCACTTAATGGACAGGTTATTGGCCCAACACCCAGATCTGAGTGGGCTGGCAATCGAAGATGTTGCTGACGCCTGATTGAACGATTTTTCCAGTCGAAACAGCACGAGAAATCGAAGGGATCTAACGAGGGAGGTTGCTCAGCGTGCTCCGAAGATTCACAACGAGACCCATACTGTTTTGTAGAGCATCGAATGGCGATTACAACGGTATAGGTTGTTTTTGCTATGGGCAAGTGGATGGCCCGAAAAAAGCAAGAAATCTTGACCACTAACTAGTGGCGAGAAACTAGTGGCGAAAGCACTTCTAGGTGTTAGCTCACGTAAACCGTGACATGGTGGCTCAGTGGGTAGCATGCAGGACTCTCAATCTGAAGATTGTTGGATTGATCCCTTTGCTGTCCTTTTCTTTTGCCTTCCTACGCTAGATACCAAAATACGCTCCTTTTTTATTTTGTCGCAGCTGCGCGATAGAATCGCGTTTGGGAGGAGAATGGCCAACAAAGTACGCACAAACAACAATGTCTTCTAGTACATATGTATGTGACCCAGATCTACCGTAACTAACCCCAAATTCAAAAACAAATGTCAGATTCGCGATCAGCGTCGCGAATAACCCCCGTAGATGAAGTTGGGGCTAAATCGGTGATTTCGACTCAACTACCCAACTTTGTTACCACGGACCCTAGCAAGCTCACGCCAGACACAATGGGAAAAGTCGATGTCAGATTTGTGAATTGTGGATTTGTCAGCTACCCAAGTAATCTCTCTCGATGAATATGAAAGGAAACTAATCCAAAATGGAGTCCCTGTTCTTTAGAGTCGAAAAAGTAGAGCGATAGAATAAGGAATATTCTCGGTAAGTGGACCTTCCTACAACTACTCAGCACTAGTAAGGCTTATTAGGTCAAAATCACCGATTTAGCTCAAACTTTGTCTACTGGGGTTATTCGGGGCGCTGATCACGAATCCGACATTTGTTTTTGAATTTGGGTCGATTCTGGTGGTATCTCTGGTGTTTGCGATCTAGAAGCCCATTTGGCAGTGGTTAGTTTTCAAGGTTTTTTGCCTTTTTTGGGCCACTCACTTGCCCATAGCAAAAACAACCTATACCGTTGTAATCGTCATTCGATGTTCTACAAAACAATATGGGTCTCGTTGTGAATCTTCGGAGCACGCTGAACAACCTCCCTTGTAAGAGAGAAGAAGGCGGACTTACCGGTGGTTGCCTACCTGAACGGTAAACCGTCGGTCAATACATGAGGGACCCATTGAGTGCGCGTTTTCTCAGGAACCTGATTTTGCTACCATTCCCATATAACAGCGAGACTACGGTATCCGTCCGGAGCATCCTCGCCTTCTCAACATCTGTTCAGCAGGTTCCCATCTGACTCAGGGTTTTCACTGAGCTCCACGATTAGATTTCATAATCTAACGTTGTTGCCTGTTCGCTTCCTTGCTCAAGTTTATTACAATTTTTCAAAGTTCATTTTCAGGGTTTGAAGCGTCATGCGCTAGCCAGCCACTTCGTCTGCTACGGGATCATTACACTGGTTGTAAATTTGCTGTTCATTGCTGCTTTTTCTTCGTAAACGAATATTTTGGGCGATGGTGAAATCGCTGTTCAATATCTGTCTATCGGCTGTTTGTCAACACCAGCTCAACGATCATCTTGCACTGATACCAATTGAGTGCAAGCAAAAACTCCTCGAGTTCTTCACCAACCATGATCAGGTAAGGTAGCAGCTACCGTGAAATTGCCACACGAAAGAGCCATAGGTAACGGAAGTGCACATGTACTGCGTCCAGTAAAGATTAGGAACACCCCATAATTTCTTGCTTCAACGATTTGCTCGATAAATTCTTACTTCGAATCCATATTAACAAATTCAGCACGGCCAAGGCACACGGCTGTGAGATTTGAGGTTCGTATTAGTGAAAGTTTTGGGAGAAATATTTGCAATCAGGAACCTTTTTCTAGGGACACCTACCAAGAAGACTCGGTTGAAATGGCAGTTTGGTGAGAACTACTCCTTTAGAGGGGCGTGCGAGGTATAGTGGTAGGGGGCGCAACTGGCACCAACGACCGTTAAGTGATCGATCCCCGCTCGTGCTAACCAAGACTGCTATTCTTCGGGGTTTGGTAAACTGGTACCAATCTTGTCTGGGAAGGTAAAGACACAGACTTGGTAACACAGCCGCCCCCAGCAAGTCATTATATAGGCCAAATACGCATTCGTCATCCCTCTACGATCATGAATGGAGCGCGTCGCGCCCTTGGGGACAAATCATCGTCGGCACCTTTACCTTCACCCTTAGTTTTACTTCCTTGAGAAAGAGGAAATCACGAAAAAATGGTTCGGAAGGACCACAGAAGAGATAAGGGATTCGCAATTTTGTGGTGCCGGCTGCTTCCATATCAATTAGTGATTCCTGTTTGACGATCACTAAGTCTTAGTCCTACCGTATTTGTTTTATTTCACTACGGAAAATACCACATTTTCCCGGATTTTTGTCGATTCTTCTAAAGCTTTCGTATTCCAATGACGTAGAACTCGGAAACGAACCTGCTGACAAAGTGTTTCTCCTGGTCATTCCCTTTGGAAGTAGTGTCGTTAACTGACTGTTTTTTTTTGAGTTGGGGTAGATCATCTTTTAAGAATTGAACCACTTCGTTTCATCAAGACGACAATCACTACAAGCAATGCTGCTCGCTTGGAAAAATGATAGCCATCTTTTCAAAATATACTGATGACGGAGCATTTGATTGAAGTTCTCATCCCGGTTAATTCAATGTACCCTATCAATCTTCGATTTCTTGAGACGAAAACAATTATTGTGAGACTTCCTGGATGAGCAGTAAACACACAAGAATGACGTTGATCATCTGCCTCTTCACAACGACGTCGCATCAATTTTCAGCTGGCAGCTCTGGACTGTGACCGGTTGGTCTCCTCACCGACATTTGCTGACAATCTCACCGAACTAAAGTTCTATCTGAGCGAAGATCTCTCCGATTCGATGTTGGCTGCTCTCACCGCCAACAACAAACGACTGGAACGAATAACGCTCGTCGAGTGTCCCAGAGTTACTGACAAGGTATTCACATGACTCATGCACATTAGCCCGTTCAGCGGCTCAAGGCAACAATATTTGCAACGAACAATCTGCATTCTGACTGATTTGAATTTGAGTAATGCAATAGAGAAGCGTAAGTGTCGGAATATTTTCTAATAAGGCTGGTACAGACTGATGAAAAGAGTGATCTAATATCTCTCGTTTTCACGATTTCTTGGATTGATTGTATAAGGTCGCCAAAAAAGTTAGAGATATAGTTCTAGGTGCAGATTTAGCTTTCACTTCATATCTGTAATCCCATTGTCGCGATACTGATCGATGTCCTAGAGAGCGGACAGCCCTTGGGAGCACTATAACATGTGGCTGAGATGAGCAAGTCTAGGGTGTTCTTTTTGCGAGTCGTTACGCATTAAGCTGCTTACTATGGAGATTTAGTGGAGGAGGAGGAGAGATCACAAACGAGAAACTATTCTTACCTAATGGTTTTTCAGGGTATACGAACGGTGACCTCAGGTCAGAAGAATCTGCTCCAGCTGGAACTCAGGGCGATGTACCAACTAACTGACGCTGGTCTCACCGATGTCAAGTGCCCCTATCTACACACGGTCGACATTAGTGGATGTGCTCGCGTTAGTTACTCTGATCAAACTACCGGCTCCTTTCAGGAGACAAAGAACGATTGCAAACAGTTACAATAGAAAGAGCTGTAATGATTTGGTATTATCATTATCCAGAACATTGGATACATCACCATCTTTAGGGGCAAAATTGCAACATTCACTGATTTTCCTTGTTAATTTTTCTGAGAGAACCGATGAGTGCTTGAGAAGAGTACTGTGAACTTATGCTCGAATACCTGAGCTAAAGCGTTGGATGACAAACTGACGGAGCGCAATGCTTGTAAGAAAGATCGAAGTAGCAGCCGTAAATTTTCGTGGCTCGCACATGCATACCTTTATCGATTCCTCACTCAAGTTGATGGTCTCACACAACGAATAATTAGATTTTTCTAGAACAGAGAGCATTTCCAGGTGACGAGCCTCGGAATCCGTTTCCTCGTCCAGCGTAATCCCAACATTCACTGCCTCTACCTGAATCATTGCCGATCACTCGACGATCAGGCGTTGTACGACATTGCTTACTATGTCGGTGAACGGCTGAGGGTAGGTTCTTCGAGATGCTTCGTTTTTTTTTTCAACTACATTAATCTTTGCTGTGTTTTCGATAGCAAGAGGTTGGAAATCCCACGTGGCCGGGAGTTTACATTTTTCGTTTTTACTCCGCTGCTTTTCTAGTCGTCTACGTGACAGTAGCACCGACTAACGCGCACATTGCTAACATACTCGGCCTTTCGTTATACGAAGCCATTGAATGAGAGAGCTAAAATATTTGGGTGACAGAAGCACTTGACTTTTACTAGTCGTAAGGGGCTTACTTGATCTGTCGAATTTCGAAGAAATAAAGATAAGTGGAAGGTGGTGGTGGCTAGGTTGCTGGGTCGGATTGGTGACGGGTACGTGAGTATGACTTTGGAATGCAGTAGTTTACTAACGGGCGAATATTCATTCATTACATTTACTTCTAGTGCTAGCATTCAAATAAGTAGGGAATATTCAGATCGTGTTTAACCTAAACGCTGATTTCGTTGCGAATATTCATTCATTACATTTACTTCTAGTGCTAGCATTCAAATAAGCAGGGAATATTCAGATCGTGTTTAACCTAAACGCTGATTTCGTTGAAAATTTCCGATCAGTGTAGCCGCTCAAATGAAAACTTCTTCACTGTTTTTTTTTTGAGGTTCTAGAGCATTCCTGTTTGCCTTGTCAGAAGGGTACATAAAAACACTTCGGCGTTTCAGTTGTAAAACTGTGGGCTACACTGTAGGAAAGAAGCTCTGTCAGAAAGGGAAGGTCTTACAGAAATTAGAAATGACTTGTCAGGGTGAGGGAATTGAAAGAAGTCGCTCAAAAGAACTAGAGATTAGGTTCCGAGATTATAGAGTGTCATGATTCGAAAAGTGGTTTCTATGAAGGAAATATGATGATCTCGGAAAAAGGAAAGGTTTACCGTAAGAAGTGCCTCTAGGAGGTCTGAGGACGGAGTCACAAAGTTAGAGAAATAGGGCTGATCCATGCAAGGCCTTGTAGGACTCTGAAATCCACCATTATGCAATTTTAAAGGAGGCTCTTCGTCGATAGCGGTCAAATGGAAGATAGGAGGAGCAATCGGATGGCTTTGTAATTCATTCTTTCAGGTGCTCGAGCTCGACTTCTTGTCTTCCCTGATCGATCCGGCCGCTGCTCTGTATCACCTCTCCACTCAGTGTCCAAATGTCTGTCAGTTGTCCTTGGCTAGGTTTTTCAACGAGGTTTGTAAATTATTTCAATCTTGAGCTAGTAGTCCCTCCAAATTAACAAGAGTATTTATACATTAGAGTTTTGTTGTACCTCAAGCTACTCCTAGCTAAATAGTACTCATCGTGTTCCTTTTTGTCTTAATCTGGTTTGCTTTTCTGCAGAAACATAGTTTCTACAAGCCTGTGTTCCTGCAGAACACCATACATATTTTCAAAGCAACGTCAGGTCACCAGCTGTCAGATCTTCAAGAACTAGACAACTGCCTGACAGCTTCAAAATATGTAGAAAACAATTTTGCTAAATATATCTGATTGACCCGACCTCCCGTAATCGTAAAACGCTTAAGACTGGGTCCGAGAGAAAACTCATGAGTGATGTACTTTGATACTCAGTTTCTGCAGTGATAACTGCTGTAGTTGCACACCATTTATTAGGGAAACTTTATCGCTGATTTTAGACCTACGACGAACTGCCGCCGGCTGTTCAGTTCAAGATCGACGGTTTTAATCTGCGGGATATTGATCTTTACGGTTGGTTTTTTCCTGATTCGGCTCCGTCAGGATTATTGTACCCTATATGCAACTGATGGACTCGTTAATTATGTCGTTTTCACTGAGTGCTGAAGCTTTCTTTTGACAACGTTGTACCTGATTTATTTCACTATAGTACATTTATATAATGGTAACATACATCAACGCTAGCTTCTAGGACCCCACTTGCATGCTAAGTATTTGAGATCTAGGACTAATAAGTATTTATTGTATCAGGCAACTACTTCATCATTCTACCTGAGCTCCCTCCAACGGTGCATTCACTGCGTCTTTCGGTGAATGGTGACGAGAATCCGTACGAGTTGGTGCGGAGTCTTCAAGCTCAGCCTTATCTCAAAAGCATAAATCTTCAGCTCACCATACGAGAAGCCAGTATTGTAAGTTATTCTCTTCCGAATCCCAGCACATTTATACCTCGAGCAGATGGCGAAACGTTTTGTGGATGTGGTTGGGTAACACATATACATACATACATACAGTAGCGGTCAAAAAGATATGTCACTTTTCGTTTTCATTCAAAAATAGCTCAAATCGGAAAGAACCTGATACCAATTGATAGTTCTGAGTACTCTATTTAAAAATATGTTGGAGCATACCGCTTTTACTAATTCTCTGTTTTTCTTTTAATATTTTTTAGTGATTTTCATATGCTATTTTGAACAAAAATATCTCAAAAATCGCTGGGTGAGGGATCAATCCGAGACGATATTCTGATAGAGCATGATCTAGTTATTATACTGTGCTACGAACATTTGATTCAAATCGCCTTTAAAATATAGATTTTTTTGAGCAAACTTTTTGGTGGTCAAAAACCGGTCAAATTTTAGGACCATGTCTCAAACAAAATTCTATATCTTCCTAGAAATTGCAATAAATTTAAACATGCTATAGAGGATGATATTCTCTTCAGGGTGGTTGACTTTGTTTCGGGACTGGTTCCTTATTTTAGGAGAAAATTTCTTAAAGTTGAGTTTGCGTAAACTGTTGTATCTAAAAAAGTTTAGGAGGAACCGACTCAATTTTTTCCAAGTTAATAGTAGATCCGTAGTTCTTTCAATATCACACGTAAGTTAGAATAAATCAAAGTTTTAATAAAAATATAACGCTTTGACTGACGCACGCTTGCCCGCGCCGTACACTATACTGGTTGTGACGGCGCCTACAGCGTGTATCAGTCAAAGCGGTATATTTTTATTAAAACTTCGATTTATTCTAACTTACGTGTGATATTTAAAGAACTACAAATCTACTATTAACGTGGAAAAAATTTAGTCGGTTCCTCTTAAACTTTTTTAGATACAACAGTTTACGCAAACTCAACTTTAAAAGGAACTTTCTCCCAAAATAAAGAACCAGTCCCGAAACAAAGTCAGCAACCCTGAAGAGAATATCATCCTCTACAACACTTTCAAATTTGGTTTAATTTTTCAGAAAGTTAGGAAGATATAGAATTTTGTTTAAAACATTGTCCAAAAATTTGACCGGTTTTTGACCACCAAAAAGTTTGCTCAAAAAAAATCTATATTTTAAAGGCGATTTGAATCAAATGTTCGTAGCACATTATAATAACTAGATCATGCTCTATCAGAATATCGTCTCAGATTGATCCTACACCCAGCGATTTTTGAGATATTTTTGTTCAAAATAGCATATGAAAATCACTGAAAAATATTTTAAAAAAACAGAGAATTAGTAAAAGCGGTATGTTTCAACATATTTTTAAATAGAGTACTCAGAACTATCAATTGGTATCAGGTCCTTTCCGATTTGAGCTATTTGTGTATAAAAATGAAAAGTGACATATCTTTTTGACCGCTACTGTACATGCAGAACGGCACAAAACTGTTTCGTTAACAGCAAAATCCGAACCTACTTTCTATTTTTATCAACGGACATACATGGATACATGGTCCCACCAGCTTCCAGTGCAGTGTTCTGTTCGGTTTGAAAGTGGTTGTTTTTGTCTTGAAAGGCGTTCCTACGTCTCATTCATTCTATTTCGGTCATCAAGGTTCAATGTCGAGTCGAAAAAGATTCTTGAGTACTAGAAAAATGCAGAGAATGAAAGACTGGGGAAATAAAATGAAAATCAGCACTGACATTTCAATGAGCACATTCTTTTCTATATCCATGAGTGTAGTGTTAACGAGTAAACGATTGAGGATTGCTGCTTCTGTATGTCTTGCCACCCCCTCAAATAGATGTACGTGAAACCTTCGTCACAAAACTTTTCCATTGTTCTCAATTCGTCAACTTTCTCAGCGCGTTGTTATGATCAAAATTCCAATCGCTAGCGAACGAAGTAACATAACAGAATAGTCAACTAATCAATCAGGGCATAAAAATGCGATCAAGCCGTCGTCCTGCATATATTTGTCTGCAAATGCAATGGATGCTTCTCGGCCTCTTGGCTAAGATCAAAGTTTAGTTTTTTATCGAATCGAATCAAGAGGCTTCAACAAAACCGAAAGCAAAAGGGGAGAATGCGATAAAATAACAATTGAACTATGTGTATTTTGCTTTGATAATTCTGATTCATCATAAAAAATTTTGACTCAGCGTGGATTCGAACTCAGCTCCATTTGGTTTTCCGTGATATCACGACAAGCCTGAAGTCCTGTCTCTTTTTCCTACCCCAACATAACTCATTGTTTTCAAGAAACCGTGAACCACTGGGCTCTTGAAGAACCGTGAAGGTCGATTTTATTCACTGGATTGAGTACATTTATTAGCTAGTACTTCTCCTTTCGGTTGAAAATATCAGGACAAAATAGTATTTAAAAAGCGACAGAACTCTTATTGCTCCTTAATACTATGTGCATATACCACTTAATAACCGAGACATAGAATCCCAGGTGAATTTGCCGTCCGCTCTCCCTTTGCCATTATCGAGTTATGCGTTTATCAGTCTTGTGTTTTGCTATTGAATATCATAGCCTGACAGCGTTCCCGCTGTAGTTCCACTGATTTTCTTTTCATTTTTTTTTTACAAATTCACCTTCCGCAATCGATATTATGTATAGGATGTATAGAAATGTTGAGCACAACTGCAGACGTCGTACGATGCTTTTACCCGCAGAGAAATCACTCACTTTTTCTGTTGCATCTTATTTATTTGATATTTTGCAGTCTGCCATTGACAACGCCAATACGCTTCTCAGCACAGTTCTACCGTATATTGGCAGCAAGATCACGATTCTCACCGTTCGTTTTTCTTATTGTTGCTTATGTTTCGCATTGGGGGTGTTCCGTTGAGCTTAACAATTATCAATTTCGAAGAATCACGCGGAGGGCTTCGAAATGAACACCGGTTTGGGGGTGCTACCGTTTCATCATAAAGGCGCGCGTGGTGCAGCGGTAAGAGGCGTTGACGACATTCGCACGGATGATCCATCCTCACCCGCGCCAACCGAGTCTTCCATCACTCCGGGGTCGGGTAAATTTGTACCAGACCTGTCTGGGAAGGTACAGACACTGACACGGTATAGCGGCTGCGCCCCCACCCCGGGCCAATATCGGCCAAATACGCATTCGCCATTTCTATACGATTCTGAAAGGAACACGAATGCAACGGCGCGTCCTTAGAGGACTTAACAATGCCAGTCTTTACCTTTACTTTTACCTTACTGTTTTATCATCTCAGGTGGCGACGCCCCGTCTCTTTGACGATTCTCTACGTCTCATCACCGAATGCACTCCGAATTTGACACATCTGGCTCTGGACGTGAACCATCTGAGCACGCACATTCTGCAACGCTATTTTTCAGGTAGAGTTTGACCGTCATCGAGTTGTTGGAGTGTTTTGTAAATGTGCGCTGAAGGAGACAAACGAAATTTTCAGGAGGAGCGAAGTCTCAAGGCTCACGTCTACGCTCGCTAAAAATCTGCCGCATGAGAATCACCTATCGAGTGCTTTTCGCCATTGCTCGTGGTGCACGGAATCTTATAGTGAGATTTTGTAATATCCTTCATTCGTTCCGTTGAATGCATATATTGTAGTAGCGAAGTGTTTTGGCCGAGTTACTAAACTTATGCTTCCCAAAGAACTTTGTGAGCAAAAATTAGGCAACATTGGCCCATTCCACAGCGCCAGTTCTGCATACAAAAATGGCTCGCTTGAAGTCGTCCTATGAGCCAAATATCTATACGGAGTTCCACCAAATATGAATGCATGTGCTGCTCACCATTTCAATCCCTCGCTTCAGAATTTCACAGGAAACATCCAATCTTTTCAGTACTGTCAACCCATTCCTGGAAATCCTTATTTGACGATGAGCGTTCAAAATAATTTACATCATCAGCCACCGTTGAAATTCAACCACTCTTCGTGAATTAGAGTGGAATACATAGGACGACACCATCATAGCGAACCCGGTGGGAGAAGATGGCTGGTGCAATTCTAGAGTGGCAGTCAATCACCTGTAAGAATGACTTTTCAAGCAAATATATACGTACGTACAGGAATGGAAAGGCGTTCTTCCATGACCTTCTGCCCAAGCTTTCCATTTCTCCGGGCTCGAGTAAATTGATACCAGTCGTCTGAGAATGTAAAAACACTGACATGGTATAGGCACCTGCCAGTCACAGAATAGGCCAAACATACCTCAATGATTCGTAGAGGAACACAAATGCGGCGGCGCGTCCTTAAGTGACTGGTCAACTCTGACACCATTACCTTTACCCTTTATCCTTTGCATTTCCAAGGTATGACAGAGCAGCGCCCAACAGAGCTCAGCCGATCGATAAAGATAAGTCGGACAGATAAGTCATAATACATATACTATTTTTCGATGGTTATGTGATCGCGGCTAAACAATGCTCTCTTCTCAAGATGCAAATCGCTGTGAAAAAGTTGTGTTACGATCGAAAACCGATTGCATATGATCCGGATTCGCGTTCTCGTGTCCTGCCTGGATTGCCGCTGCCTTTCCTGATCCGTTCCGTTTCGTTGACCTTAACGTTTCCAACCGCAATCTTACCGAAAGGATTTTTTGCTTAGGACGGACATCTCCTGCAGCTGTCCCTAAAACACATCGAGTTCAAACTCATCAGCTGTTGTAGGTGGCAGTCAACGGTTGAGAACAGCTGTGGAAGCATAGGATTACCTCATAATCCACGAATACTGTGACAAGTTCAGAGCAAAACAGTGAAATCTAAATGAACGGTGGTGGTATTGCAATGAGTGATTCTCTAATTGTAAGGCTTCGAACGCTGTGAGATGTGTGACATCTTTTCTTGTACATTATTACATTCCCTTCATTGATCCCCCTCGCATATTCCACTGGTTTGAGCTCAAATCTGATAAAAGAGTTGTAATTAGTGAACCAGTCATTCCCCGCTCTCTACCAGCATGTTGTGAAAGTACGAAAATATCGTTTAAATTCTCACAGTCACATTGAACAAACTACTTCAGTTGCTCTGCAAAAACAGTGTCTTTTAGGACCTCGAGACCTCGCAAATGTTATCGGTTGATGACAGATTTCTGGTAATACTTGGCGACAACTGTCGGCAGCTGAAGTGTATCAATCTTAACGGTTGTCGATGGGTCAGCGACAAAGGCTTGGCAGCGCTGGCGAGGTGAGTATAAAGTGCATTTGGCAACAGACTGTACTGGCTTTGTAACGAAAGCGAACGTGCATAGCAGGCGAGGTATTCAAGCTCACGATTTCTATCCAAATGTGTATTTTCAGGCGGTGTCCACTGCGTGAAGTTCGTATTCGCGGTACGGCCTGCACCGACAAATCTATTTACACTCTGGCGCAGTTCTGTCCCGATCTTGAGTGGATCTCGTACGCGGACTACTCAGGTGGGCTCAACTTGTACGTCACAGAATAATTGACGAAATTCCAGTGGCTCAATTTTCTCCTCGAGAACGAGAGGCATTTTGCAGTAGTTTTCCGATATCCTTTCTCGTCTACGTCTTATGTAACTGGCGATGAGGAGGAATCGTAGAATGGAGGTGGTTATCACTTATGACAGTCATCAGCCCTTTCGAGTGGAGGCGTTTAGAGTTCTACCTCGAAAAAAGTTGGAGAAGATCGTACAGTATTTCCTTTTAAGGCAAAATGCCATATTCTACCTGAAAGGTGAATGATAAAGTACACAGTCGGCACTGATTTGGCAAATGTGACTCCACCGGTCCCATTTATCTACCGATATCTCACTTCGACATCAACGAAGATTGCGTTCCTCCAATATAGGTTAGAGTAACCATAACTTTTGAGGCGATGGACCCTTGGAGTTCAAGATCAGCTGAACACGCACTTCATCATATAGATAAAGTATGCACGTTCTGCTGCGATTCCAAATAGAATATGATTCCGATGGCATGTCCTGCAGCCGCTGAGCAACCACATCCCTCTTATTGGATCCTTCCACGAGGGCGATCAATTAGATAAAACGGTGGTGAGAAGAACCCCACAATTGAGCGCTCCCTGCAACTATGAACATTTCCTTTCCGCCCTTTCGGCCTCGGCGAATGCACAATCGACGTATCACCGATCTCATCTAAAAAAGGCAATAATGATATGCTGCATATCTAAAAAAACGCCAAGGTGCTGGCCTTCGTGATTAATTCGAGATCGCAATGGAATCAATGTAGCTTTCACAGTGATGCGCGTAGATTGATCATGAAAAGTGGATATATTATAACTATAGGCTCAGAATTGTAAACCAGACGTTGAAAGCTGTGGAAAAATCAACACAATTTACGCGATTTTAAAGTCACACCTCGTTTCTGCCCATTGTGAGCCTCTCTTCTTCTTTAATATAGAAAATGAGTGCGTAGCAAGCAAAGTGCTTCCTGGGGCATTGTGATTTGCAATCTTTCAAGCGCTTGTGGACAGAGTGTTGAATTTTAAACCATGTGATTTCATTCACGACTACTTATAATGAATCGACGCTGTGGGAATGAAGAGTAGCCACTGCATAAGTCGTGAAAATTGCGCAATTTATTCATAACTCAACGGTAAGATGCAAAGCTGTGAAACAAAATTACCACTCGGAAGAAATATCACCATAATAGCGCACTCCTGACACAGGTTAACGTAACACTGTTTGCAAATGGATCGAATTTCTTTCAGGTCGACCGAAGTTCACCGACAAAGCGCTTCAGTTCCTCAGGGATTCTTGTATTCAAAAGGTCATCTGCTAAACTACGGGACATCATTAACACACTCGCAAACATCGCACTTAGCACCATCTAACCTGAACAACGAGGAAAACTGTGATATGTGTTGTAGAGACGATATACATGGGTCATGTAATTATATATCATAATTGCAGTGTGTTGTCATTCTTGTTATGCTGTGTCTGCATAAGAATCGCCATTGATGGCGGATGAACATAAACGTCTCTTTATTATAAACCTAGATTTGTGACTACGTAATATTGGTTAATAAGCTTAGAGTATCAAAAGCTAAACAACAAGAACAAAGTGGGACAAGGCGTCCCGGAAACAGTCCGATAGCTCGATGACCCACTGGTCGTGGATTCGTAGGCGTCACTTTAGATCACTGCGGTTGTCCTGGTTCGTTATTTTCACCGCCTTCATTCTCTCCATTACCTGAAGCAGCGCCTTGTCAGATCGACAGAAAAGGTACCACTTAGGAAAAGAGGTAACGGGGTAATATTCACAAGTTCAAAGCAGTGTTCTATGCATCCTTTGATTTCACACTGCCGAAATCTTCGCAAGACCTTCACCGAAATCTTTTTTCCAGGTGGTGTAGCCGTTGCGACAGAACGGGCGATCACCATTTCTATTTTTGGCTGCAACTGTCTTGAACATGTGCGAATCACGACCCGTTGCATTTGTCATACCTTCATAGGGTTATACCTCACCAATTATCCTTATTCATAAAAAGCTTACAAGAAAAACCAGGATGACCGAGAGGTTAGCAGCCCAGGCTGATGATTTTAATGATGAGGGTTCGACCTGATCCTAGGCAGAAATCCTGGCGTCGCTTGGAAATAGCTGGAAAGGATGTCACTACCAGCGTCATACCCAAGAAGCCGCCCGATGGGAGAAAACTGTTACGACCACAGGATTGATCGACGGTAGCACGTAAGGAAGTGTCGCCCAAGAACCTGCGGTCGAGGGCGAAATGGCAACCCAACCAAGAGCTCTAGACCGACAGAGGATAACAGCGTGGTACCTCAGCGAAGCTGGAGCAGCACTATAGAGAAAGGATACGAGGCAACCTCCAACAAAGATGTATCCCGTAGGTGTTCGGGATAAAAACGTTGTGGGATAAAAATATTAAAACACCATCACAAGGTTGCACTTTGCACCCAAAATCTTCGAATCTTTCGAGTTTTGACCTCTGACTCCAATGCCTTATATATGGACCACACTACGAAATTAAACCCAAATCTTTTTGCAATCTTTTTTATAGGAGTGCATACTACGCCTGCTGACGCCTCTGAATAGAAATTTTGGTCAGGATTTTCGTGGACAATACTCATTTTTTGACGTAACACACACAAAGGCAATAATGTTCATCACTTACTAGGCCCATGTCCTTCGAACTGTCGTCTCAACTGCTCCACAAACTCCGGATTTTGTTGCTGCATTTGTTGGGCCAGCTGAAACACTTCACCTGCGAAACGCAAAAAAAAAAACTTTATACGGCTTCTTGCTGTTAGATTTTCACTCGAGTACTGGTTACAACAAATATTGCTATGAAATTTTGGCATCAGAGAGCTTCGAAACGAAAAAAAACGAAGAGGAAAGTATACCTGTTGGCCAGCCTGGAAAATGTTACCAAATCCTGCACCGCCAGTCATCAATTGGCCCATCATGTTCTGGATATTCGGGTCGTTCATCAGAGTCTGAACGGAATTGTAACTCTAACTAGTCATCATAGGGACTGAATGGAATCGAATCCTAGGTCGTATCAAATTTCGATTACGGGTAATCAAGGCAAGCATTCTGGGGAACCAATCAATAATTGTATAGGTCAAGAGCGCCCATAACTGTTGGTACACCAGATAAAAAGAAGGACAAATCAAAGAGGAACACGTGGAAACCTCAGAATATACATTCTAGATAGATACCTGCGCCATGTTCAACATTTGTGGGTTATTGAAGAGCGATGCAAAGTCAACGCCAGCGGGGAGTGGTGCTCCTCCAGCACCTCCGAACATGGACGCGAATGGGTTCTAAACAACCATTTGAGTTATCGTTCATTCCGAAGTGCGATTGACCACCTACCGGTTGAGCTCCGCTGGCTTGGGCTGCGGCCTCGAGCTCTTTCACTTTCTCTTCAGCGATCTTCAAATTGTTCTTGAAGCTTTCCTGGTTTGGATCCAACTCGAGGGCCTTCTTGTACGCTTCAACAGCCTGCTCGTATCTATTCTGGCATGACAGCGCGAGTCTGGAATTGGCGGGTTACGCTCTATGGTTAACAGGGGCAGTTGCTCCAAAACATATATAAGTTTAAAACGAGTTTCAATGATGTCATCAGAAAAGAATTCAAGAAACATAAAAGTGAATTGAAAAGCAAAAAAAACAAAACCATAACCAAATTCAAACAATTGAATACCCCATTCTGCCGTAAGCTTTGCTGTACTTGGGGTCGAGTGCCAATGCCGTTCTACAGTCCTGTATGGCGAGATCATATTGTTCGAGACGACAATACGCAGCTGCTCTAGAGAAGTGATCATCAACGAGCAAACAAAATGATAACGCAGAGAAACTATTCAATCTATAAGGAATATAAAACCTCACCGATTACAGAAATACACTGGATCTCGGTTAAGTTTAATAGCTTCATTATATTTGCTCACAGCTGCGTCGAATTGCGATGATTTCATCAAATCGTTACCCTAAATTGGAATGTAGCGACAAGAAGTGAATGCGAAATAATCCAAATGGCAACCTCTAGACTTACCTCTTCTTTCAACTTATTAGCTTCCGCGATTTCCGCTTCAGTTGGCTCAGGTAGCTTATCCTCACCCTAAACACTGGGAATGTGATCAGGCCAAGTTCTTTCAACCCATAAAAATTATGGTTTATACGGCAAAAAAAAACAGATCGGTCAGCAGAAATGATGAATTAGTAACCTTATGGCACCTCTTCACCAAAAACGGCTTGCGGCTTTCCCGAAAATGCTTCAGTAAATGAAATTTTCACGACGTTCACGGCACAACCGTAGAAGATATTAAAAACACCCAAAACAACAGATATTTCACGACACTTTCCTCGCAGGACTCCTTCACGTCTACTACCATTCAGTCTTATCTCTCTCTAATCATGGATAACTGTACCTAAACGTGCCTCACTATCCCAATTGTACCTTGTTGTTTTGAAAGTTGCTAGTTCTAACAATGTTGAACAACAGTAGGTTTCGGAACACTCTGCACTGGTTTCGGGTCAAGCAATTTCAAGTAAGACATATGCACCTAAAAATGCAGCACAACTAAATGAATTGAAACTCAAATATAATTTTATGCTGTGGAAAAAAACAAAAATAGCTACAATTAAAAAACCAGAAAAGTGAAACAAATTTGCGATAACGTACAGAAGGAAGACCTTCGGCAGCTACGAATACATCTAGAAGGGGCTTCGATGGCTGGAAGGCGTAGTTAGCATCGGTGAGGCCAAATGCCGATTCCATACATTGTACAGCAACTAAAACATTTACACAAATTGAATGGAGCGTTTTGAAGCAATGAGGAGGGAAATGAAGCGCAATCATTTAGGTTTTCCTAAATGATTGCGCTTCATTCTCTCTCTCTTCTTCTCAATGCCGCAATTAACTGGAGTACATAGCAGTAAACAGCTTCTCGCTGCACTTTCATTCTCGGTAGCCCTGCTAAACACTCTAAACACTTGCCATCAGTTGAAAATTCCACTCAAGGCAAAAGACCACCTGTCCCCCTTATGATTTGCAAGAAGTTAAAGTTAAGTGTCACTTAGCTCACCTTCGTGATATCAGGTAACAATGAAGGTTACTGTTTTATCTGCTTAAATTTTTCGGTCGCGGCACATACATGAACAAGAAATCGAGCTTTCAAAAAGAAATGGTGCTATGTGGATTGAGGGGTGGGTAGCCAGCAAAAGCCTGACTCAAAGACTCAAAGGAAGCCTTGGAACCTGGAGATGTCGCAATTGTCATCAAACGTGCGTGTTCTCAAATACCAATTAGAGCAGATTTTTTCGAAAGAATATGGCATAAAGAACTGCCCTTCTTTAGCTGCAAACCCCAATCCACATACCAACGATAAGGCAACTGGATCAATGAATGTGGAGCCGACCTTCAAGAGCTTCAATTTGATCCTCTGTACACTGATTGGCGGAGACCTTATGCCTAATGAACTGGATGAAAGAAACCACTAGGTTCTTTTCGTCGCTCGACGCGACTGTGGTGGCACTTGGTGTCGAAGACTCGTCGGCCATCTGAAATTAACGTTCTGAAAAATAAATCAAAAAAATCATCCAGTTCAAACGAATGAGCAGGACGTTCATATGTCAATGGCGATATTGTCCCACAACGTAAACCAACAACGTAGACAACCTAAGAAGCAAACAAAAACTATTTTGGCTCGCTGGCTGGCTACGTCGGATGCTAATCAGGAATCTAAGAATAGATTTCGAAGATAAGGGTAATTTCCATAGGGATTGCTGTTGTGTACGTTAGAAGTTACTGGCGGTCGAAACAACAAAAATCGGCAGGAAGTGAAAGCTAAATCTAAATCTTCCGGCGTTGATCAGTCCAATAAAAACGCGCCGCCGTTCCACTTAAATCGTAGAGGCATGGTGAATGCGTATTTGGCCAATACAATGATTTGGTGAAGGGGGGCAGCCGCGACATCAAATCAGTGTCCCTACCTTTCCATACAAGTCTGGTACCAATTTACTCGATCTCAGAGGAATGAAAGGCTTGGTTATCCCAAGCGGGGAACGATCACTCGACCGTGGGGTGTTAGTAAAGCCCTACCTTACCTCACTTACCACAGGACCAAGTGCATTCACCGGTATACCAAATAATTGTCCCAGAATACGAAAGTTGGCATAGTGCCGGCGAAACAGAGGAACGTAACCGAGAGAAGGGTTTTTCTAATGCACGCAGTTTCCCTCCAGAATTTCAACATGGCGTGGCGAGCTGACCCCTTATCAGAACCAGAAACTACGAGAAAACAGCAAAAGGACCTCCCACAAGTGGAAAGTGCACCATGTTTGAAATCAGCAGTCAAAACGAAACAAACTGTAAACGTAACATTGGCAACTAAAAGCTTCAACTCGACGAATTCGACCTTGGTCGAAAAATTATTAGGTTGGTGCAAAAGTTTCCGGAATTTTCGGAGTTCTTCGGGATTTTTTCATTTAACTGCGGAATGCAAAAACTTTCCGGTTTCATGTTTTGCATATATATATAGCACATCGATGTTGAAATTTACCACTAACTATTTTGCCTGCTCGAACGGTATTACCAGTAATTATGCCACGTTTTCCTCAGCTGTCACGCGACCAAATTCGCACCTGTCTACTTTACGACTACAAATCTGGAATGAAACCTTCAGATTCATATCGTCGCATGGTGCATTCGTTTGGTGAAGGTGTTGTGTCCATGAGCACGGTCCACGATTGGTTCAAGAAATTCAAAGCTGGGCACTACGAAGTCGAAGACAAGGAGCGATCAGGAAGGCCGTCGGTGCTGAACAACGACGAGCTCCGCGAGCAGGTGGAAGGTGATCCATGCCAAACCGCACGAGAGATGAGCAGCAAGCTTGGGTGCCACCATTCGACTGTCGTTCGTCACTTGGCTGAGATTGGAAAGGTTTCCAAACGAAATGTTTGGGTCCCTCACTCCTTGAGTGAGCGCGACAAAATTCGCCGCATGGAAACCTGCACTGAGCTGCTGTCTAGAAGGCGTACTTTTGCTTGGCTTGACGATATTGTTACTGGAGACGAAAAGTGGTGTCTGTATGTTAATGTATCGCGTAAACGATCGTGGACGGACGTTGGGCAAGTGGGAGAAACAATGCCGAAACCAGAAAAGCATGAACACAAGGTGATGCTCTCCGTTTTCTGGGACGTTCGCGGACCAATTTACTGGGAGTTGCTCCCACAGCAAACCACGGTGACTGCGGAGGTCTACTGCACACAACTGGAGAATTTGGCTGATGCCGTACGAATTAAGCGCCCAGGAAAGGCCGTTGTTCGCTTTCTTCATGACAACGCTCGGCCACACGTCTCTAAGATGACTCGCCAAAAAGTGTTGGACCTGGGCTGGGAAATTCTTCCTCATCCACCATATAGCCCAGACCTTGCCCCTTCGGACTACCACTTATTCCGTTCGATGCAGCACTTTCTAGATGGAAAACAATTTTCTAATGATGAGGAGGTGAAAGTGGCCCTTGAAGAGTACTTTGGCTCAAAGCAGCCAGAGTTCTACGCATCTGGAATTCACGATCTACCCAATCGATGGCGAAAGGTCCTCGAATGTGATGGAAATTATTTTGTTGAATGAGCTCCATTTGTTTTTGAAATAAACATTTTTGATTGAAAATCGTGAAAATTCCGGAAACTTTTGCACCAACCTAATATTTCAGAATGAAGTTCTGGATCTACTTAAGGCCCATTCATACTCGGCGGCAGCGGCGCCGCCGGTTTTGGCGGCAAGTGGGGGGTGGAGCCTCGTTTTGCCGCTGCCGCGGTGGTGAGGATATTCAGAGTCAGCGGCAGCGACGCCGAGATTTGCCGCTGGGCGCGGCAAAACCTAAAGACCTAGAGGCGTTCAAACTGAACTGGTTTCGTATTTGCAAAAACGATTACATGGTTGAATTTTTGACCTTTTCTCACATCATTGCACATACCGTTAACATTTTTGGTTATTAATGTGTTGGATAACGGATGGATATTAGAACGAAGAAAAAATCATCCGAAAAACATTCAATAATTGATATTGTAACAACTGCTGACAACAACCGAAATGGAAAAAGAATATGAGTAATTACGAATAATGAAATGGGAAAAATATATACATACAGGGTGCCCCAAAAAATGTACCCACTGTTTGAAATGCCATAACTTTAGCGGAAGTAAACCAATCAAAACGAATCGTAGCTCGGATGAAAACTAGGAAAAACGAAAATTTTCTGGTGTTTGGTGAAGACTGCGCCATGTACTCGACCGAGGCCTCGGATTTTGTAGCTGATTGATAGTGCATGGGTTATATGCTTGCTCTACTTTGGTCGTAAATAGGTGAAATCGCTGCTATGGGTTATTTCTGAGGCTGTAAACATATCTACTTGCCGAAACTTTTGGTCAAGCATGGGACAACATCAATTTCGATCAATAATTGTAACGACTGTTTGAGAAACAAAAACTCTTCCAACCGTGATGCAATCATAAGAAAGGAATTCAGAGGGATGAAAGTGTGTGAACCATGAAGATTGCGCCATGCACCTGTCCGAATCGTCGGATTCTAGACTTGATTGACGGATAAAATGCTTCTTCTACTTTGGTCGCCAACAAGTTATATACCGGTGACACGCGTTTCTCCTGATGCAGGAAACATAAAAACATCAAAACATATCAAATTCATCATGTCCCGGTCTTTCGTAGGTACGCGCAGGTGGGCGGAGCCAGTACGTGGACACACCGCACCTGATTGGCCAGCGCCGGGCACCGACCTGCACCGCCGTGTCGATCGACGGCGTCCTTCCCGCCCATTTAATAACATACGCTTCATATTTTACAGGAATGATTTTTTTAATCATACGAATTTTTTTACATATATAGTGATATTGTGTCATATTTTGATTCATATTGATACACGTTTCGGTTTTCCTTCTCCCTTTGGCTCCCATGGTTTATATTACATATCATGTATTGTATATGCACATATATATTATATACAATATATATTCATTTAACTTATATAAATATATATCGTATATAATATACATATATATGGCATATAATATGAAATATAAACCTTGGGAGTCAAAGGAAGAAGCGAAACTAAAACCTGAATCATAATCTCGAAAAGGAAATAGAAGATTTCGAAGAAAAGAAAACGAAATCGAACATCTTCCAATTGCCGCCGGCGTCAAAAATGACGGACGACATTCCACCCGGCGGCAGCGGCAGTGGTGCCGCTGCGCGGCATCGCTGCCGCCGACTATGAATACCCCCTCCCCGGCGGCAGCGGCAGCGGCGCCGCAGCGCGGCATCGCTGCCGCCAACTCTGAATACCCCCCTCCTGCGGCAGCGACAAAAATGCCGCGCCGCGGCGCCGCGCCCTATCCTTAACCATTGCCGGTTTGCCGCTGCCGCCGACTATGAATGAGTATGAATGGGCCTTTACGGTAGAATACCGACCGCGAATCCGACATTCGTTTTCAAAATTTTACCTTTGTCGTTAACAAAGATGTCGGATCAAACCCGGTAGTAGAAATTTCGACAACAAAGTTCAGACAGTTTGTGGTCAGCACCCTAAGTAACCCTACTAGAATTGAGTGACGATTCTGCCTGGCCACATAACTTAGCGATATCTATGATCTCTAACCAAATTTTGGAAAAATAGCATCAAATCTTTGGCCAGCAAAATTACCACCGTACTACAACGAATACGATTTGAGAGCGGTAACTTCAATTTAAATGAAATGTACAGGGTGGTGGCCGACAGAAATTATGGAAGCAAATTCATGAGCGCCCCAAATAACATTCATGGACGAAACATTGACGGAATCTTTCTAAGCTGAAGTCTGGTCAGTGTGATCGAACCCTGTGACTAACACCAGCACTTCTTCCCATCAAGGCCCAAATCCACAAAGGTAGAAATCTCAAAATCTCTATTAAAATTGGAGGCAGAAACAATATTTCTGATCCCACATTGCATCAGACATCTACGGAGAATCCTACTCGCCGACAAAAAAAGCAGACGGTCCGACCGTTCCTTGCTGATTGAGAAACAAGCGTTAATCGTTCAACACATGTTCAGCGTTGCCACAATGTCCCTAAAGTCAAGGTATTGACAATAATCTGTGAAACAGTGATAAATAGGAGTATTAGCAACGGGGTACAGGTCTTGATTAAGCCGACGTCAGCGTCATCGGCGAACTGTTACTTCTCAGTCGGTACGCAGAAGAGCAAGGCTGATTCTGTCGGGATCTCGTCCTCTCTTGTCCACCCTGACTCTAGCCCTCTTCCACTCTGCACTTCCCTCCTCTACTCTTGCCGTCTGATGCTGTCTTGTCAGACATTCAGAGATTCACGTGGACCAGTTATCCCGTCCGCGCCAAAACTCAGTTGTGCAATTGCGAACTTTTCTAATCACGAGCTATTGCAGGCATTACGCTATGTCGACGCACTTTCACGACTTTTCATCGATGTTAAGCCACACAGATGTTTTTTCGCGGCCCTCCTTGATCGTTATAGTGTCTCGCACTGTTTGAACGTTTTGTTTCCCTTTTTAGTAGTCAGCTGTATGGATACATTCGAAACTAAGGGGCAAGGGCACGGCAGTTCAAAGAAAACCACTAGTTATGTGGTCGGTTCGGTGCTGTTAGTTCTAGGCTACACTTAGCAATACCTCATTCTAAAGAGCGCTCCTAGTTGTCGACCTATCGGTGCTGTTTTTCACTAATCAAGTTTCCAAAATTGGTTTAATTGTGCTCCTTCGGTTGCTACACGACAGATCTCCAATTAAAACAGGTTTCTGGGGAAAACAAGGCCTCGAGTATCTTTTCTTACTTCGCTGCACCCCCTCTATGCACTGTGAAACTGGAAGGTATAGATGTAGGATACAGCTGTGGATATTAGACTGTAAATGGTGTCCATTTTTCGCAACTGTGATATTCTTTAATTCTAAAGTTTATGTTTCTATCGAAAGGCTGAAGTCTTACTATGATGCTAAGTGCGGTTTCGTGTTTTATGTATTTCGTGTCGTTTTTACAATGTGTTCTACGTTTTAATATTGTAGGTTTCGGTACGAGTATTGTTCGTGTGATTATGGAGGGAACGTAATGACTGTGACCACACATATAGCGGAGATTCTTCGCCAAGGAATATGGGCGTCGCTTACCGGTGGATGGTAAGCTTCTGAAAATCAGTTTTTTTTTTGATGCTGCAATTTAAATGTGCTTCCATTGTCTAGTGCCTCGAGGTCAGGAATATACAAAGTGTCATGACAATTGAGTGATACATTATAAAGTGACAGCAATGGAGAGTTGTCCATCTTACTTATTGATATATGGTTAAGTATTTTTTAAATTATGCGTTCTATTCGCCTTTTAGATGTATCATAACAAGCTGTCAAGATTGAGCCATAAGGAGACGTCAAAGTAGAGGACTGTGCTGACAAAAATTCAATTTTTGAGATAGTTCTAAGTCCTCGTTATTGAGCACCTCATCTCTTTGTTTAAACGCTTGGTTGTAAAGTATGTGAGTCGTTTTGAGTACCCCTAGTCACCTCTTCGCATCGGTGTTGTTTTCTATTCAAGTTTCCCTAGCCATACTTCTTGACTTCTCCACTAATTCAGCAGAAAACCGAGCTAGGCAGCAGCTCTCAGGTTCCATTTTCGCAGGTTATATTGGGTTTAACTTAGCTCTTTGTTTACTGGTAGAATTCTCGGCTCGTCGGGCCTCTTCGACCTTTCCAAAATTATTTACCTATCCGTTAGGGTCAGCTGCAAAGCAACAGAACGATCAGAAGATGGGTAGAAAATTTACGAAGGTTGTCCAGACCTCATACCTCATTGAGTAGAATCAATCGCTTGTCGAAGCTTCCGGTAGTTTGCCTGTCAGATAGGAATGTAACGTGATTTGTATTAAGTTTTATTTTTTCAAATTTAGGTACTACGAACCGGCCCACTCGATATTTTGTAACACCGTGCACCTATACCTATGGTTGGTGCTTCTCATCGTTCCACTGGTGGTAGGACTTGTAACATCTGGTGCATTTAACTTATCGCTGCTTCTCGGCTACACTTCTTTCATCGGCATCGTTTTTGCTATTTTGAAGGTGAGCCTTTCTACGTAGCTTGTCAACCGTGTATAGATTTGCCTTTTCATTCAAATATATATTGCTTCAGACTCTTGTATCACGCGTCCATGTTGTTTTCGACACTTCCGAGCCCATAATCACCACTAAAGTTTTGCCAGAAAACGCTAACGCTGCCAGTGTTGAAGCAGATGTTATTGGTAAGTATGTTTGCTAAAAGATTGTGCATCTCGTATTCATAAAAGCTATGTGTTAGTGACGGAACGAATTTGTAGAATGTTATCAGATGAGGTACGTCTAACGATAATCAGAGAATTTCTTGATAATGTTCAGATCAGGAAGGAGATGACGCTTTGGAGATGGTTGAAATGCGTGAACTTCGTCGCCGCATCCCCAACAACGAGGTCGTTGTTATTCCTTCGCGGGTGAGAGTTTTCTACTTCCGAAGGGCGCCGACTTTTTCTTGACATGATAAAATAGGGTGTGCGAAGACAGCGAGGGTTTTCTGTAACAGCTCTAACATGCAAGAGCATGTATTTTCTCTTTAGTATGATATTCTACTGTTGTTACCACCTTTTGCGCGTCATTGCGATATACAGCAAAAGTAGACTCTGTTCTGGTAATACTGGATGCATAGAAAAACACGAGACGGGTGGTTCGAATCAATGTTTCAAGCCTGTCTGGAGCAGAGCAGCGGGTTAAATCTCTGCCTGAGGTGCAAATTTCGCTGTGAGTGAAGTCACCCTAACATCAGAGTGACAACTGAATTGCAGTTAGGGTGAGGTGGCTGCAGCAGGTTATTTAAGTGCATTGTACGGACGCCTAAGATGATTTTCGAATATTTGAACACAACCTTAAAGCTCTACGACTTGTACCATCACATTGATAAGACTTTGTGATCTGGCGACTCAAGAACTGTTTCTTGATGCTAATCTCCTAATTTCTGGCATCATCCCATTTGAGAATCTAATTTTTTCCAAAGCTGAAATATATAATGTTTACGATAAAGGCTGAATGTTCAGGAAGATGGAAAAAGAGTGCGAATTGAGAACAACTTTGACGAGCTGACAAGTATGAGCAAAATTGCTGTAGCGGCGCAAAATGATGTTGAGGCTGAGGTAACATTCTAAAGCTCATATTGTCAGTAGGAAATAGGGTCCTTCATACTTTCCAAAAACGATGTAGAGCTTATGGAAACGTTTCGATATCGTTCAGGAGAGCGACGATGATATGAAAGACAAAGTTGTTGAAGTTCAAGACATTGCGATTGTTGAGGAAGCGCCCAACAATGACAGCGATATAGAAACCTCCACGTGAGTTGCAGCACAGCGATACATAGCACGCGCGTAGTTTGAGGGTTTTCCAAAAACATTCACCATCAGGGACGACGCCCATAGTGAGAGTACAGATTCTTCGACGAGACGTGAATTGTCTTCAGCCATGGCGCGGAAAATGTCGGAACCTGTCATGACTCCAGATGATCGGAGAAAAGGTAGATCGTTTGAGATGAAAATGGATGTTTCAGCAATTGTATTTCCTTCATTCTTTGCAGGAAACGATGATGATCTCCTGACAGTCCGCCGAGCAAACTCAACCCTCGAAGCATCGTGTCGACCCACCGAGAAAGGCATGCTAAGCCAGTCAAGTCTTGATCAGGCCAGACAGGTAATTCCAAAAACTTGCGGTGTTCTACTATTCTACCTTTGGCTTGGAGATATGTTAGGTCTACGCGCAATGAATTCAGAAAGCAGCCTCAACATTTGGAATATATCCACTCTCCTTATCGTCTGTCTCACTCAGTTACGGGGTCCGCTGTTCTTGTTAGTCACCTCTTCTTCGAAATTCCTAAACTCCTTAGCTACCTCCGTTGTTCGCTAAAATACCTCAACACCGAATCCACTCCAGAATTGAATTTCAGTTCTTTTTTTGTTTTTGTTTTTGATGAAATGCGATTGAGAGCACCCACAAGTCATATCCATCAAAGATGAGCAGCGTCGAAGAATTCCGTACTGGTAGTCTCAAGGCAAAAGCCGGCAGAAAAGGAGACGTCGTCGACTCATTGAGAGACGTTGGTGTTGGAAGTGAGTGAAATTCGAATTTTGTATTTGATATAATTCATCCTGTGTACTCATGTCTAATTTTTGTTCAATTATCGTTGTCTTTAAGATGTCAGCAACCGGTCTTCGTCAACGCTTGCGAAGTCGTTTGAGTTGGGGACCGAAGTGAACTGTCACACCATAGGGGTATGTTTTACAAAACGAATACAAGAAGCCTTTTTCTTATGTATGTTGAGTTCGGGTATTTTTGTGTTTCCGGAGAATTTCGCTAGCTCAGCCTTCACGAAATACCTCACCACGTTGAGGTAGGACGTCGATGGGAGACTCCTGAAATTTACTGCTGAGTTTAAAATCGTTTCGATTAGGATTTTCACTACAACTGATTTGCTTTGTTGACCTGGGTCAGAAATTATCCAGAAGACTACCTTGGATCTCCTTTTTCAACTGAAGGCCTACGGGTCTGATTAGGCTATGTCTTTGATTCTTACTGCAAGACTTTTAGGTCTGTTACCTCCATTCTCATTATTTGAAGTTTTTTTTTCAGAATCAAGAGAAACGAAGCAGTGACATTCGATTCGAAGAGTTGGATCAGCCTTCGACTAGCATAGGCAACTCCCGTGTTGCGAATTCTGTTGATAATGAGGGACCGAAACGAAAGAAGACGAAGATGACGGTAGCTTTGTTTCCTTCTGTGTGTGAAAAATAGGCGCAGAGTGCCAGATAATGAAAATTGAAGTTACTTCTCTGCTTCATTTTGGTCAGACGTGGTTCAGCGTTAGAAGGCGCCACTAGTACCGCACATTCGAGCGACCCCCTAGACCTTAACCGAGCCTTTCATACCTTTAGGGTTCTATGAATTGTTACGAGACCTGTCCGGAAGAGGAACGCACTGACTTGACCTGCACTTGGCTCAGCAATTCGATGTATAGGGTAGATACGCATTTACTATACCTCCTTGAGTCTGAGTGGAAGGCGGATGTGCTGGCCCGTTTTTAGGGATCAGATCAGCAGTGACCACTTTATCTTTACCTTGCGTTGGAGTGCTAACAACAAGCTCAGCCCCGTAAACACTTTTTGGTGGTAGCAGAGCCGCAACGTTTTGCTTTCATTTCGGTGTAGTTGGCTATGTTACTGTCGGGGAGTTTATCTGAAAATGTCAAATGGCTCGGCAGCGATAATCGGGTAATAGTGCCACCTGCTGAAAACGAACTCTCGGTTTTCCATTTGACCGAAATGCTGAGAACGTTTTGGAGGTTTTTGACAGGTCATTTCTGTATAGTGAAATTGTCTAAACGTATTAATCTTTTACCGATAGTAGCAAAGTTTTCATGATAACAAAGTTTTTTTTCGATGAAGATCAGTTTCACGTTGTGTGTTTTGGTTCGGAAGAGTACAAAATTTCTCCTAAAACTGTCCGATCCGTTTCCAGAGGGCTGTCGATGATGCAGTCCCATCGACATCTGATTGGTACCCTGTGGTAGTTTCCTTAAGCGAATCCGACCAGTCGAAGGCGGCATCGATAAGCAAAGCACCCGAAGAGAGGAGTAAGTTTCGATACGCTTGTT
The DNA here is from genome assembly GCA_030553155.1 of Nippostrongylus brasiliensis. Classification (NCBI taxonomy): domain Eukaryota; kingdom Metazoa; phylum Nematoda; class Chromadorea; order Rhabditida; family Heligmosomidae; genus Nippostrongylus; species Nippostrongylus brasiliensis. The sequence continues at coordinate 22,888,378 of CP130733.1, read as the reverse complement.
TTTCGTAACTACTCATGAACGCTTTTTATTTAAGTGAGTGGAGCAGACATCAAGGTGGAGATCACGAAGTTTCTCGAGGAATTAATTGAAAAACATCCGGAGACGCTTGACGTCATTGAAAATGTGCGACAGAGCAGGCTGGGGAGAAGCACTGTTCCTCATCGAGTCCCACAAATGTTCAGGTTACATGAGTTGGTTTTCCTTCGTTCGATGTTCTTTGCTTTCATATCTATTCGCTTTTCGATGGAAGTTCTTATGCAGAAATTTCCAGTGCTCCAACGAGACGACGCTCTTCAACGTCGTCGGTGGCCGCACTATCGGATATGGCCTTACGTGATGGAACTCACGTAGCGACTGGACACGAAGACACCTCACAAGGTGCTGTTCACTCCTTTCAAGACGCAGATGGAATGTGGTGGACGTACGCTTTCGATGAACATGGTGCGTTTATTTCTCCGATAGGTTGTGAACCGTCCGTGATACTGGTTTTGTGAAAGTGAAGATTATGAATGCTTGTAAAGTGAAACCGCGTCATCTTCTGGTGTCGTTTAGGAAACTTTCACAGCATAAGTAAGTGGTGACGTTTTAAATCTCATTAAACCCAGTACTAAGGTCACGAGAATCCACCTTCCCCTTTTGTATTCTAACGAAGTTGAATTTTTCTTCACCAAGGTAGGTTGTATTTACCTTTCTTTTCTGTTATATTCTTTCAAAGAATCCTAACCCGAATCGGTTACCGGTCCCGAAAGTCGCGCACTATTTCATCACTTCCGTGCTGTTTCTTTCCAATTATTTTTACGATTTTAAACTACAAAAATTGGTGCCATGGGAGATGGGATGTGAGAGTTGATAGGAGAGGTAGAGGAAAAGTTGAGACCAAGAATGGGCGGGCTGAAGGTGGAGCTTCGGGAAAAGCTCTGGAATACCGTTGTTAAGAAGCACTCGATTCCTAAATTGTGTGTAACATCACCTTACTGAGGTTATCATGTTCTTGTTGTTGTTCTTACTAGATTCCTGAGAAGTCAGTTTCTTCAAAATATGTATTTTCTATTTCTTAATACTTTCATGCTAATTAGAACTAGTTCCAGTGGAAAAGAGAGCTTCAAAAGTTCTTCTTCGGCTGCATTACCAACCCACATAGCACCTAAAAACTGAGATCAGTGTCAGAATCGACAGCTCGAAAATTTCCGTTCACCACTTCTTCAGCTTTAAGTTGACCGTGATAAAATGACGGTGCCAAAATGTTTGTTCAACATTCCGAAGACCAACTGATGCCATTATTTTGATATACAGTGCCGGCCAATTAGAGTAGGAAATATTTATTGTCAATGAGGCCGCGTTTCTAACAGTGCACAATTCGCTTTACCGATGGAAAAATTCACTAAATTTCAGGCCCTCATTGAAAACAAACTAGCATGTGTACGCCCTTACCACTCTCCATTAACTGTAGAAAAATCAGTTCGAAAGCCTCAGTCCCTAAGGAGTTACACGCAAAAAAGTGAAAACGAATACCTGTTTGGCCGGCACTGTATAATATAATCTGCAAGGTCTGAAAGTATTTCTAGGCGTTGGCACCGCCCAACCGTTGGGCTCTGGTCGAGCCCTCATGGAGCTGCTACAAAGCGCACAAGAACCACCAGTGGGTAGAAACCGCCTTGATGTAAGTGATAGCTAGGAATGTTTCCTTTAACAGAACAAAATCTCAAGCTTAAGGTACTGCCTGAATCTGCTTATGTGAGTAGTGAAGATGAGGGCGAACCATGTTCATCCCGGACAGTGACAAATATGCCCGGTCTCAGCATGACAAGTACAAGGTATGCGGCTTGGATTATACTTTAGTAGTTTATTAGTTTAGTTCACTTTTCATGTCGCGTCGTTTTGAAACCAATGCAGATGCTCTTTTGATTAATAAGGGTTCATTTAGAAGAGAGCGAGCTCTGTCGTCTTCTAGTAACGAAAGCTACACGTACATTCCACAGTTGCCAACGACTGTTTTCCACGCACCAACTGGAACTGGAGCCAGTCGGGCAAGGTATGTGTGGCTCATGTTAAGTGCTGCGAACCAAGGACCATGACTGAGTTAAGTACCAAGGACCATGATCAGGATCATGATTAGGGCTCAATTGTTTCCCAGGCAGAAATTCTTGCCTTGCCTCTAAATAGCAGAAAAAGGCTCGTCGAAGCGGGAGGCGCATCGATTGAGGGTGTCATCAGCAAGACGAGGAAAGCATCAAGAGTGGTAGAAGCCGGGTCTGAATAGATCCTGGAGATAAAAGGAGCTTTCTGTTTCTCTCGCAATCAGCGCAATTATCATAGCAGGGTTGAAAGACTGGTCTGAGAGAACCCCTATACCCTTCCGATATTTCAGTTCACGCCATCAAATGGTGTCGTTTGCGAACGTTGCGTCTCGACTGCGAGCCGCGGTCCGTCAAAGCGACGGCGTTGCGATTGGACCAGCAGACGGCCCAGAATCATCCTCATCACAGCTCACACGAAGCATTCTTGATCGACGAGAACTGAGGCAAAGGGATGACAGCGTTCCGCCTTTCCAGGTGCGCTTTTTGAAGAATTTAGGAAGAATGATTGAAATACTTCTTTGGCCACCGATTACCGTTTTACCTTCAGATACAGGAGAATTTCCTAGCTCGGCTCGATTCGGGTTCTTCCACTGGAGGAGGGATGTCGTCACGTTTTCGCTTTCTGTCTGAGTTGGGTTTAGCAGTATTACCTACCGCCGGCACTACTCAAAGTGCGTTACCAGTTTCTGCAGATTTTTTATCTTCAAGCGTTCCCTTCCGTTATAATATTTTGGATTCTAGTGGATTATGCAACGACTCCTGCCAGGCGAACATCATCGGTAAAGAAGAGCTACTACTACAAAATGAAGGTGTTTCCGAAAACCAATAAAAGCTTCAAACTAAAGGTACTTTTTGTTTTCCTTTTTCTTTCTCTATGGAACAAGTCAAAGAAGGGGAACAACCGTTTCTTTACTGATTCATTACTGAGATATTTAACTTTTCCGATGTGGGATGTGTTTGTTTCGTATATTAATTCATGCACGTACAGTTACTTTGTTAACGATGATCTCAAGTTTTCAGCTGGATAGACTTTCGGTTTCTGCTCTTTTTGATCGGAATCGGTCGATTCTGTCCTGCATATTTGACGTTCTTCTGGCGTGTATGGTATCATTTCTTGCTGGTCTTGTACTTTCTACTGGAATCTACTTCGATATATGGTTGTTTTTCTTCGCATTTACCGTTGCTGGTGCTCACGTACGTTTGCTTCAATTTTTATTGATATATTTATTTAATAATTATCTTCCTTATTAACTTCTCACACGTCTTTCCGCTGTTTAGTTTTCGCTCCTCAAGAGCGTTCAACCTGATGCATCGTCACCAATTCATGGCTTTAATTGGCTTGTGTCATATAGCCGACCGGTGTACTTCTGCATAGGTGCGGTAATAGTACTAGTACTACATCATTTTGCGGACGATCCGGGTTACGACAAGATACCGTGGAATTGGAATCCTTACAGGTTTGTATGATTTGTTAGTTGCAGCCAGCTCAAAATATTGATCGAACATTTTTTGAAATAGTGAACTTGGATTTGCTTCCAGACTGTATGAAACATCTGGCGAAATGATTCTCTTGGCTTTCCGGGATTTGTTCGCTACGTTTTTGGTGATGCTTCCGTTTGCGTTCACAATGGGATGGTTGCCGCAGGTCAGTTTGTGGTCTTTCTTTATTACTTATTATTGTTCTGGCGTTGAGAAAGTGCTCATCAGGGAGAACATAAAGAGCCTTTGTTGCATTTCTTAATGAGCGCCAGTCTAACACCTCTAGTGCCCAGAAATTTTCGTCAAAATCCGAGTAATTTTTGAAGAAAACCATCGGGAGTTTATATACGAACGAAGATGTTTCAGAAGCGTACAGAGAACAAACTACTTGAACTTCATACGGTCACATTGAAAGCTTTTTTTCGGCGATGCTAAGGTGTGATGACTCACTAGAGGATTTGTAAAAATTTTGGATGGTCATCTCTAAAGGTTTCTAACGATAAGAATCCATCTGAAAGGGTTTCTTTTCGTTTAGGTAGTCACTGTCGTCCTTCTTCTCTCTGTTTTTTGTTTCTGTCATTATATGTAGAACCTTGATCATTATCTACTCACAAACATTAGCACAGCTGTTCTAAAAGCTATTTAGGTTCACTCGGTTACCTGGAGATGGCTGAGTGTCACGTACTTATAATATTTAATATATTTGGTCCTTTAGTTTATAGTTGTGAGGAAATGAATAGGTTTTCTTCACTCTTTCTTCTTATTTTTGCTTTATGTTTTTGCCCATTTCTTACTATTTTGATTTTCTTGAATACGTTCCGTGTTCCGTTTCCTTTTAAAGCATCCTCACTTGGATATTCTCAGTGCCTTAAAAATGATGTTCTCTTCATTTTCCAATTAAAACGATGGCAGAACCGCCGAAGGCAGAATCAGCAAATGAAGCCCCGGCTTTCTTGAGAGTTCTATTTATACTCGTTTAGGTCAATACACTGGCTCATCATATACTTGAGCAAGTGGAAATGCACATCTTCGGAGGCACAGCATCCCTCGGTGTTTTCTCAGCAGCCGTACAGATCGTAAAGAGCTTAATGAGTTGGGCAGTGCTAGTAGGACTGTAAGTTTCAATTTATTGTTTCGAGAACGTTTTTGAAGTAAATTTATTGGTTATAGCAATATAGTTACCCAACCACTCTGTTTTACTTTGGGAACCTATTTCTGAGTCTCCTGAGAAGACTCCTTTCGATTAGCCTCAATATAGTGTTTTTACAGGTGCCATCTTGCGTATTCAATTGATCGGAATACGACTCAGACACCTGCGTTTTCTGCATTTCTTGCTGTAGCTGTCGCTACATCCTACTTGCTCAGCAGGTAGGTAGATGCCTCAAATCTTAGCTGTTTTTCTAAAAGTTCTGTGGTGTATCTCATTGTTCGCAGATTCTCGTCAAATCCACAACTCTTTGCCATTCTTTGTGGTGCGGCGTTTTCTCCTGTTACAACTAGCGGTGTCCCCGCTAGCAGCAGGCTTTGTTGTGCCGCGTCCTCAGGGCAGTGCGATGGCGATCAAGTCAAGGATGGAGGTACACCTGCCTTTGACACTTGTACGCTCAGTCATGCAAAATCCCTTTTTGGTCCAGATGAGCTCGACGTCAGCGATCCGCTTCCTCGACGTCTTCGTGAAGCGGTTGTGCTACGCGCCAGGCATGACATGTTGTTCTCGGCGTTTCTGGCTTTGCTTGTATTCGCGCTTCACTCAACATCACTATTCACCGCTACGCAGCCGTACTTTACGGTCAGGGTTTTGATATGATACGCAGGTTTCCGAAATCTGCAGAAACGCTACGAGTATATCATGCTTGTGCAATCTACTGCTTTAAATAGCAGGCGGTGCATCGTGCAGATGCTGCATCTGTTATTGGGAATGATTCTGAAATTAAAGAGAAGTCATGTTTCCGCTCCTGCCTCTGTAGCCCCAAACATGGGCTCTTTAGAGGGGCAACTGCAATTCTTCTATTTATACTATCTAGACGTCCAACTGCCTTGGAACCACATGAACTGGAAGTACTGGGATTCTCTACGAGTTTAAGGAGGCGTCGAAGCTTTTACTGTTGATCACCCGGTATCACATCCAAAATTTCAAATTTTGAAGCAAGTTCAAATCGAATCTTGGAATCATAATGTTCAGGGTAGTTCGCTGACAAACACCCTGGGTTAGATCTCGACATGACTACATCTTGGTTACATTTTATGTTCTCTTTTTCTAACTACAGTGAATAATTGAATTGTAATTGTTGTTCTCCTAGTTCCCTCTTTTTAGGTAATTATAATACCTATATGCATAGCATTCGGAATTGCGAACCACTATCTCTACGAGCAGTTACGGACGCACACTCCATGGAAGCTGGTTCGTTCAATTTTTTGGGTCAAATTCAAGTTTGGCCCCGAAATCGTTTCCTTCAAATTGCATTTCATTTCGTGTTACAGCTCGCTAAGCCTGTTCTCCACTCTCAAGAATATACACAGTTCGAAAGTCCCGTTGAAGCAAAGCTAATGAATTTTGAAATCATTCATGTATGGATGCTTGCCATCGAAAAGAACTTGGTACGTTTTGTGTTCTGAGCTATGATAATTTAGTATCTAATACGCTCACAGAAAGTGTTCACGTAAGCGAAGTGGAAGAGTGGGTGTTCATTAATATCAGATAATATCAGTTGTCAATATCAGACGACCTTCAATGTAGTCATTTTGTACACTTCGTTATTGCGTAAATATTAGGTTGTTTCATAAGTTCGTGCCGTTTTTTTTTCAAGCGACCGTTGCGCAATTTTCACAAAACCTACACCAGAAAATTTTCTTTTTTCTTAGCTTTCATTAAAGCTATGAATCGTTTCAATTGGTTCACTTTCGCCAAAGTTATGGCATTTCAAACAGGAGGTACATTTTTTTGAGACACCCTGCATTAGGTTGTAAGCTTGCTATAGAAGCTTCTGAAGAGCTCGATGTAGCATTTAGAAGATAATTACTTGTACTTTCAGACAGTGCTCTAGCTATTCGTCGAATTTTGAAATTTCACAATTTTTTCGGCCTATAAAGTGAAAAGTGAAAACATGTAAAATTGACCTCGCCGACAGCGAATTTTTTCTGCTCTGGTCTGGAACGGTATTCAAAACTTAGAACATTTCTAGAAAGAGGATGAAATTTTCTTGAGATGGTGTACTCATTGTATTTTTTGCTCCACATTTTGTGTAGTTTCAGGCCACTAATGTGGGATCTTAAAAAACAGCAATATTTTTCCGATGCCGCTCTTGCTCTCATTGTGATCGGTGAACATGACTTTTTCAGGAATTATTTCAGAGAGAATTCTCAGCTCTATCTAACTGTATGTTTAGTTTTGCAGAGTACTCAATTTTGAAACATTTTGAAGGAAAAACATCTTCATTTCCTTCATAGAGAAAAATCTCCAGTTTTAATCGAAAAGTTTTTGCCAAATCTCACACAGCTTCTGAAAGAGGACGCTACAAGAAAGTGTACGAATTGCTCTTGAAGGTCTCGCCTATCACTGATTTTCAGGCCATCAAAGTGAACATAGACGAGCACTTTTGGCACTGTCCACGCCGCACCGCGCGACGAACCCAACGCAGCAGTGGGGGGACGGCGCGGTGCGTGAATACCGCGCTACCAGCGTTGAAAAATATTGCTGTTTTTAAAAGATCCCACATTAGGGGCCTGAAAGTGCACAAAATGTGGAGCAAGAAATACAGTGAGTACACTACCTTATAGAGAGTTTCATCCTCTCTCTAAAAATGTTCTAACTTTTGAACACCGTTCCACACCAGAGCAGAAAAAATACGCTGTAGGTGAGGTCAGTTTTACACGTTTTCACTTTTCACTTTATAGGCCAAAAAAGTATAAACTTTCAGAATTTAACAAAGAGCTAGAGCACTGTCTGAAAGTACAAGTAATTCTCTTTCGAATGCTGTATGGAGCTCTTCAGAAGCTTCTATAGCAAGCTTACAACGGTCGCCTGAAAAAAAAACGGCACGAGCTATGAAACAACCTAATACAACCATTTCGGAGCTATGATCGAAGGCACTCAAGGGTTGTCTGAAAGCTGTACTTGGTCGGTTTCAGTCAAACCACGCATTACTTTCCCTTTTTCTCTATCGTTGGAGTTCTTATCCATATTTACTAAATTTACTTCTCATGATTAGAACTGCAAAATGAGAACCAGGGCATGTGAAGATCTAGTAGACGGATGCAGTGGTTCAACGCTTTTTTAGCCAACATTGCTGCTTTAGCAGAGGTAGTGACTGTAGGCTAATCTGAAAGTCACAAGACGGTCATTATCATTATGGTGCCAATTTTCTTTTTCTGACAGGAATCGCATTTTTGCAAAGAAAAGAACTCGTAACAATTCCTGGTTCCCACGGTATTAGCTTGTTAGCGTAAATCGGGTTTAAATCGACTGTGATGGTAGTTTCTGGTAAAGCCCGATTCAGAGTGTTGCTGCATGCAGCTGCAGCAATGATGAAGGATAGGAAATGCAGCGCTGCAGCAGCTGCATGCAGCACTCTGCAGCAAGGGGGGGTTGTTCAGAGTGCTGCAGAGTGCTGCTGCTGCATGCAGCACTCTGCAGCAGCTGCAGCAGAGAATTCCCATCAGAATTCTCTGCTGCAGCTGCTGCATCGACGCCACGCCATCGATTGATTCTGAAGAGTTTACATGTCAAACATGTCAAAACCGACCGAGCTGCTGCTGTGCTGTTGCTGCAGAAAACTGCAGCAAACCAGCAGCAACGCGGCGGTCCTGAACGGAACGACGCTCCGCCCCTCTGTTGCTGCAGAATCATGCAGCAACACTCTGAATCGGCCCTTAGAAGGTATTATTTAGTGGTATAGAAGTGTATTTTGAAATGTTATTCTTACAATTAGAATATCCCCGTGGGCCCAGATTTTACACTGTATGGAATTACAGCTATACCCTCTGGTTGCGATGGCAGTGCTTACGGAATGTGGATGGCAGCTTCCAGTGCCGACCATTTTGGCTCCACTAATAACTCTTCGCCTTCTGCGTGGAGGCTTTTCACATCCACAACTTATTTACGTGCCACTGGCGCTTGCGTTTGCTGTCACTCGATTTGATTGGAAAGCCGGGCCACCTTTCGGGTTACCAGATCAGGTGCGTTACAAATCTTTGAATTGGTTTTTTCTGAATACGTAATTGTCAACGCAAACAATGTAGTTTTTGCTATGCTCAGCTGTTATGATAACCTTAGGTGCTTCTGTTATATAAGCCGGATTTCCACATTCAAAAGGTCAAGGCGACAGAAATGCTTCGCAGTGATGAACATCCTTCTTGACTATCTCCGCACGTACTTTCGGAAGTTCATCAGTTCCGGTGGTCCGCATCTCATTCGGAGAGTTACATGTTTTCCAGAAAGTTGGAAAACATAAAAATTTCAATAGAGAGTCTTACTCGATAAGCATAGTTCTATGTGTGCGATCGGAGGACGCGCACATTGCAGTGGTTGGAGGCGCTCCTTGTACCTCCACGATCGCTCGATCGATCATCGCTCTGGCTAATACCAATCCTTCCTTCCTTACGGATGCAGGTTACTTGGTACCAGATTTGTCTAGGAATATAATGATGCCGATTTGAACAGTGGATGGCCCTTGTGAGTTATAGTACAAGCTACATCGGGTTAATCATTTTTTTGTGGTTCCGGACAGAAGACCAATGCGTGGTATGTGCGTAGGATACTAAGGAAACTCGGTCACTTTACTTTTTTCAAGGGTCGAATTGAGACACAATGAATTCTCGACAACTTTTACCAGCAACTTACTACAAAAACCTGAATCCGATTCAGGCACCAGGATGCGATCGTTGAAAAGTATTGTTGCAGATGCCGCCTCAGATGCTGTTTCCGCTAATTCTATACATTCTTATCGTTTGCTACCCGAAGTGGCTCGAGCTTTACTTGAAGATGAGCTTTGTGATGGCGTACGTGGCTCCGTGGCAGATCAGCTGGGGTTCCGCATTCCACGCCTTTGCTCAAGTAAATACCTGCCTTTTTCGCCTGTACACTATGAAACTAATAGTATACGCATTTCAGCCATTTTCAATACCTCATTCTGCTCTAATCTGGACGCAAACGGTGATATCCAGCTTAATCAGTGCTCCACTTAATCCGTTTTTGGGTGAGTTAGTCACACTGTTCGTCACCATCTTGTTAAGGAAAAACGTTCAAGATTTTAAGGTTCTTCGTTCTTCACAACCTCTTATGTGCGTCCGGTGAAATTTTGGGAACGTGACTATAACACGAAGCGAAGTGACGCGTCGAACACTACTCTGGGTATTCCTTCTATTTCGCTGTTAGGTTTTAGATCTGTAGGCTGCCATTTTAGCTTCCCAAATCGATCGTGGACCAATGCTCGATGACAGTAATCTTAATGCTGTATTTTATGAGCATTTAACAAGGTAACTGAGCTAGTAGAAGCGTCACATTTAATCTATTTCTATTTGTTTTCAGAAGTCTACAAAAGAGTCTTGCGGGTGATCTTCAAATGGGTAGGTGGGCGACGAGCGTTCAGCCTGGCGATTGCTTCATTCTTGCCAGGTTCGAACAAATCTCTCGTAGATGATTGTTTTTTCCTTAAACATGGGAAAGAAAGCTCCATCCCATCGTTTCCCGTAGGCATTTGTCTCAAGGTCTCCTTAATTTGTCACGGTGTAATTCATGGAAGGCCTATGGTATTCTCTGGCAACGGGTCCGTTGTTTCGAGCGACTATCGGAAGGCGCTCGCGCCTGCAAGTTTCGCTGCACTTCTATTTCTGAAGATTAATGTACCTTTGATTGGTTTTGACCGGTTATTGTTGGTTTGTGTAAAATTTGTTTTCATTTTTTCCTAATTATGTTCACTGTAAATAGATGAGCTACATATTAGGTTGGTAAGAAAGTTCGTGCCGTTTTTTCAAACGACTGTTGTTAAATTAAATTTGAAAGAAAAATTAAGTTAAATTCGAAAGCTTCAGCAGAGCGTCACACAGCGTTCGAAAGAAAATTGTTTGCCCTTTCGAGCAATATATTTGGAAATTGTGATGAATTTGAATTTCATTGTTCCTTCGGCTACTAAAGTGAAAAGCGAAAAACTGAAAAAAAGTAAGAAAAGTAGGGCGTGTCATCCTCTTTCGAACGTTATGTGAGATTTTGTGAAATGATTGAAACTGGAAGTTTGCTCTGATAAGAAATTTCAAGACGCTTTTCGCGTTTTTTTAAACCGAAAACTGTTTGAAAATAAACATATTATGTGTTAGAGCGCAAAATTCTGTTTAGAAAGCTATGCAGAAATCACCTCGGACGTTCAGAAGATACTTTGTAATTTATGGAACTAATAGGAATAATTAATATATTGTCTAATAGAGACAATCATCGTTTTTCGAACCGAATTTCACATTTTATTTAAGCCTCTGGAACTGAGCAGAAAAAATCGCTGTCGATGAGGTTATTTTTTCACTTTTTCGCTTTTCACTTCACTAGCCGAAGGAATAGTGAAATTCAAATTCATCATAATTTCCAAATATACTGCTTGAAAGAACATATAATTCTCTTTCGAATGCTGTGTCACATTCTGCAAAAGCTGCCGAACTTAATTTACAACAGTCGTTTGAAAAAACGGCACAAACTTTCATACCAACCTGATATTTGATTCAACACTCAGTTTAAATAAGCGTTTTGGTTTCAGTAACGTTTATTTTCGTCGCGTTCGCGCATAAAGTTGTCTGTATGAGCAGAAAAAGAATATTTTACGATTTTTACGACTTTTTACGACAAATTTTGTCGTAAAAAATGTTCGTAAAAAATTTTACGACAATTTTTTTTGCACACCCTTGGTGCGGATCCTCTCAGGACAGTACGGTGGCAGGAGTCGCAGCCGGCTGCGATTTTCGGGCAACACTGCTCCGAGTCCCCGCACACAGCAGCATACAAAAAACCCAGCTGCAGTGCTGTATAGAGGACAGCTATGCATTTTTAGCTCCGCTTCGATGGGCCCGTTGCCGGAGTATACCGTAGGCCTAACACTTTCAATGCGCTGGTGGTGGCCAATTACACTTTGTTCTTGCAGCTCTAACCTCAACTGTCTCGTTCACATAATTGAAGTTGGGAACGGGTTCGTCACCTTTCAGCTTCGTGGACTCGAGTTCCGAGGCACCTACTGCCATCAGAGAGAGGTGGTTTTCGGTTCCCTTTATTGCCTTTGTATGGTACGAAAAGTTTGTTCACTCCTTGATGTGTAGGTGGACGCAATATCGGATGATCAAACTGAAGGAACAGGTTGTTGCTGTTGTGCACCCGGATCATTGCCGGGATTCTTGTCGCTCAATACTGCGTGGAGCCTACGTTGGCTAGCCTGGGAGGTAACTGCTTGACTGTGAGCTATTACTGGATCATTGAAAAAGTACCTGTCGTATTTAGGTAGTGACGGGAAAATACATTATCGACGGGTATTCTATAACCGCTCACTCGGCAGTGACCCTGCTACAAGTTCATGAGATGAGGCGTCTTCTCGTCACCCTATACGTCAAATGCATCATCCACTATGCGCTAGCTTCCAGTAAGCTACAGACGTGGTTGACTAACGAGACAATTGTGAGTTTAGTTTTCGCCTAGATGGGCATGTTGTCTGCGGTGCGAGAAGATTTTCCATTGCAGCGCAACACACTTGATCCAATCGTGGCGAATTCGCGTTATGCAGATGTTGATCACATGTTTTGTTCGACGAATGATGAGGATTTTGACATGAATGAAATGGTAAGTTTACCGCCCAAGTGCTGGTGGTTTTGATTGAAAATAATCTCTCATCACCGTTTCACAGGGTATTTCGCGTAGCAGTTTCTCCGAATGGTATTCACAGTGGATTTCGCTTTGCTTAAGGAAGAGGTCGGAACGCGAGCAAGAACGAAATGTTGACGAACAGCTGTGAGCTCGCCCTTTTCTGTAGAACTGTACTGCTAATGGATGGGAGTGTTCCCGTAAGGCGAACGAATGCCCTTAATTCTTCCATCGTTTCAGTGATACCGAATATGTGACCTGCCTCTGTTTCGTGCTTTCTCTCCTTGGAAGACGTGCATTAGGTGCCGCGTCATATAACCGTCACTCAAACGCTGCTGAGTCGTTCCTTTGTGGCCTGCATGCGCTATTCAAGGGTGATTTCCGGTATGTTTTGCTTACGAAATTTAAAAGCTGTGCTAATATTTTCCTTACTATCTCTGTCCTCAGAATAATTGTGAGAAAAGCAGTGTCTCAGTTAGAATATAAGGGATATTGTGACAGTCGCACTCTGAGTAGAATATGTGGTTTGCGGGAATACCGCCTAGGATGGCACGGCCACGTTCAAAGAAGACTGAGGAAGCACCTCACGACAAGAGTCCAGGGTATCGAGGTGAAGGGAGAACAACTGCGGTTCGTATCCAAAAGGAGATGGAACTGTGTGATCGTATATCATCACAGTAAAGTGGAGCTAAGGGGAATAATACTGTAAGTCGTGGGCAATTCAACGGTGAAATTCAAATTACCGTAGGGTAACAAAAACGACTGCATGATCATAGTCCACGGGCTTTATTTATTTTCATAATACATAGCATCGGGTCACATTATGGCGCGGTAACTTACGTCACCTGACTACAATCAGTATTTCCAAAATGGCAGACATCAGAATGGTTCTTCGACATTGCACAGTGTTGAATACGTTTGTTGGCTAGCACACGAAGATATACAGCGGTGTAGGTCTTATATAGGGAGCGTGGGACCAGCCGGTTGGTCAGGTAATCATAGGTCAGTTATCACTAGCCTATAACACCCTGACTTCTTTTCCTCAACATTCAGTCTTCGAATTCTTTGTTAAAGAGGAGCATCTTCCTCTTCGACAAGAAATTGACATGTACCCAGGACTTCACTGTACGTACGGAGATGCCTATTGGGATGCCAGCATTGTCAGGAGATGGTTGAAACATTTTAACACGTTGACGACCGTGTGACACAATACTGCGTCACACGTATTAGGCCGCGTGGGACCGTGTGACGCGATGCTGCGTCACAGTTTTGAAATTTACTTTTCTGACTTATCCCGATTTTTTGGGAAATATTTGTCTGCTCACTATATACCTCATGATTAGAAATCATTGTAAACCTCGTGGTCCGTAAAAACAATTTTTAGCTTCTGATTTACTGAAAGTCTTGATAGTGCATTAGTTTTCTTTACCTGTAAAAACAAATATTGGTCATTGCAAGAAACAAATAAATGCAAACAAATACTGCTTACTGAAACAAACACATAAATACAAACAAATATTGAATATTAGAATTGACAAATAGTGAACAATAAACAAATAACAATTTCCTTTTAACCTGGATAGGGAAAAGGACATTCTAAAAGCTTCCAGCTGTTGTTTCTCTATTTTCATTGCAAAAAAGGAATGGTCACAACCCCCGATATTACAGGACTGTATATGTAGTCTTCGAGATTTACTATTCACTTCCATTTTGAAAAAATTCGCCGTATGCGGGCATCATGCCATAGCCTCGGCGCGCTAGAAAATCGCTTGGTCCCACGCGCCAGACACGCGAAAAAGGCGCTGTCGTCAACGTGTTAAAGGTGGGTCTTGTAGAGAAAAGTGGAGAGTGAATGCCAGTGTTTCTCGATCTCCTGGGAACCAGTCCTCCAGGATCTCCTGGAGGTCAAAGAAAGGCGACGAGTGCTGAAAATCCCCTCGACCAGATCTCCGTTGACATCTTTATCTCTCGTCATTCAACTCGTTGAATGAAATCGACCGTGTCGAAGGTCAGAGTCAGCAGTTCTGGTGAAGAACATTCTCTTATTGTTAGGGGGTGGGCCTTACTGCCACCTATTTAAATGTAGCTGAAGTAGGGTAGTTATGCTGAAGAAAGCGCCCACGTGCTTCTCGAACAATTTTGAAAACAGAGGCTGTATGATCGTACCAATGCCGAGTTCAACTACGGGAGAACTTCGCATGTGATGGCAGCACTATTTTTCTTCAGAATCACGTGCCAACGAGATGAGTGGGTCTTCGCGGACATGGATCTATTAAGATGTGTGATTTCACCAGCCGTTAAAATGGCTCTCAAACTACATCAGGTCAGAAACGTTCGCTTCTGCTTAATGTATTTTCTGTAAGGTGGTGATATTTGCTAATGTTGTATAATGTTGTCGAATTGTTTCTTTAACCAACTATACCCGAACTTTGTTGCATTAAAGAAGAAGTTCATAAGTTGATGTTCTTTGTGTTTAGGACCATTTTGCACCTCCAGTTGATTTCGCTGACCCAGAGTCGCTTTTTGGTCTGATTGCGGACCATCAAACAAGGCTATTCATCTCCCACGAGGTCCGGTATTTGAGACGCTTATCGGCAATCACTTCATTTATATAATCCTTCGTTATCAGAGCAGACCTTTGCTTGATTGACAATCGGCTTTATTCAGCACGATCCAGCATGGAGGCGAGCTATTATTGCCAATACACCATCGTTATTGGCGCTTCGCCATGTTTACGACGAAGGGCAGGATGATTATAAAATAATAATGCTAAATAGGATGCACCTGAACATGAGGTTAGAGATGCTGGAAAAAATTAGGTTTAGGAGTCTACCTTGTACAACTTCTATACGATCTATTTGATGACGTTTTTAGAGTGATAAAGCTGAATCGGGAATGCGTACGAGCGTTTTGGGCGGGACAACAGCAAGAGCTGATCTTTTTGAGAAACCGCAATCCCGAGCGCGGTAGCATTCAGAACGCAAGACAAGTGTTAAGGTGAGCTTTCAACTCCTTTTAACTCCATATTGTATTGAATCATTTTCGAACTTCCAGAAATATGATCAATAGTTCGGCCGATCAGCCTGTCGGATATCCTATCTACGTTTCGCCGTTAACAACATCGTTTGCTGATACGCACTCTCAAATGCCTAGTGTTGTCGGACCTCCAATTACTATTGAGGTGATTCTCTCAGTACTACTAGCTTGTAAAAAGATCCGACTACATTTCATGCAGCTTAAAGTGACCCACAGCAGCTGTACTCGGGAATGCCAGACTGCTCAAACCTGTAGTTGCTGTGGATTTCTTTCCCTGCTCCCTTATGGACTAGTTCTTCACCTGATGTACTTTCTATTTGCTTCCATCACAAAGCTTATCAGTCAGTTAAGGGTTTTTTCTATAACGCGACTCCTTAACGTATATCATTTATATTCATCTTTTTCTTCATCATCCAACATTTCCAGTTGTTTAAGTAAAATCTCTTGATACCGTTTTTGCTATGCTGATTTTCACGCTCAAGAAGATGACCTCTTCTCTCAGAAACACAACTTGTCGATTATCTGCCCAATCTTTCGAATTTGGTGCTTAATGATATCAAGGAGACCGAGAATGCATAGGACTTTTTTATGACTTAATATTGATAATGCAGACTGGTGTGAAAACTGTTTTTTTCCCAGGGTACCTATTCGGCAGTTCGTCGAGCTTGGACAGCCTTGCGGGCTCACTTCGGTCCATCTGGAAGTTCCTCACTTGGCCTGCAAAGTGGCTGTGGAGCGAATATACCGTCTATTGCTCTACAACAACTCTCTGCGATGCAGCCACCTCAGAAGTCGGAGCTTGACGACCGCACGAGCACGACATCAGCACATGTAAGCAGTTAATTATTTTGCACATAACAGATTAAGTGTAGCGGTAAATGAAACGAAGGGGTCGGTGTTGGTCAGTCCCCGCGGACAGCCGCGCATTTGTGTCTTACCCATTTGTGTCTCATTTAGAATCGTAGAGGTCTTTTCAACCTCCGTATTTGGTCTGTACAGTAACTTTTGGGGGCTAGCCGCTATACCGAGTCAGTGCTTTTTACCTTCTGAGACAAGTGTGTTGTCAATTTACCTCACCTCCGGGAGATGGAAGGATTGGTAAAGCCCGGGCAAGGATCGATCGCTTGACCGTGAGCGCCTCTTACCAATACAGCAATAACACCGTTGCACATCGCTAGAAGGTTTAGGCAAGTTTAAAGGTAAAGGTACAGTTCCCTAGGGACAGCGCCGCCGCATTCATGTTCTATACAGAATCGTAGAGGCGTGGTGAATGCGTTTTTGGCCTAGAAAGAGTGAGAGAAGAGGAAGTGTTAGGTAGTGAAAACCTACACCACCTTCTCACGTTCCTTTTCAGGGTTTCATGACGTCCCAATCTCGTGTGTTTGAGCACCGTCTACTTTTTGCTTGTGGACATTTTCATCGTAATCATAACGCACTCCTCTCTCAAACGAGCTATTACGACCAAATTCTTTTGTGTTCTATCGCAGAATTTGACTTCGTGAAGCGAGAAAGGGTGCACTTAACCACTGACAGAGAGTCAGTAAAATGTTCCGAGGAACCAGGATCCCGATTTAGGAAAGCTAAACTAGAAATCAACGCGATTGTCGCGGAAACCGTGAGTCATCGAATACAACGGGGTTTATCCAGGGTTCATTCCGGTTTTATACGAGATTATAACAGTTTGTTGGTGCAAGAAGGGTTTGGAGATCTCGAACTAATGACAGCACATAATACGTGATCAAAACCCAGAACACGTTGATAAGTACGATTCGCGTCCCATCAAGCGGTCCCGACCACTCACTACCCCAGTGAGCTGTAATAGACCTCGTTCGCATTTAACAAACGCTGAATGAAACGAGTTTCGTTCGTTTGTGGATCACGGTTTGCGTGCCATATTGGGTTTATATCAGGTGTACCATTCGTAAATCTGAGTTCTTGACCCAGTTCCACTGGTTATCCAATCCAGATTTGGGACGAAAGTGAAACAACTATCCAGGGCGTCGACGTAGGAAAAGTTTCCAATTCAAACATTTTCCTGAAAATCTTGGAAACATGGGAAGTACCATGTTGACTTCGTCAGTCGTAGCGACTAGAAGTAGTGGTATGTCGTCATTCTAGGAGTAGTGGGAAATCGATGTATTACATCGACTACTGGGGCTACTTCGGAAAATCGCGTGTGGCTTTCGAGTCCATACTCATCAATAGAAACAGCCGTCCCATTACCATGGTGTTCAATCAAACGCAGGAACTGTCGAGAGAGGGCGAACAAGAGAAATTATATTGAGGAAAAGAGCTGCTTCCATAGAGTACTGTGTATGGTTAAGATGTTGCCCGCAGTCTCCAGGTCGTTTCCGGTTCTCCTTTGATTTTTTCATTTGCACCTTGCTTACTTTCAGGTGGAGAATTCCATCGTTCACATGACTCCGGATGGAAGTGCGCGTGTAACACTGGCAAGACGTTCAGCTGGAAGTGCCGACACACCACCAGGAATGAACAAATTCTCCTCGACTGATTCTGTCGCTCAAGGCGTCGCGAAGAGAATCAGTAGTGAGAGAAAAACGGACGAGAAGGAAAGTGTTGACGAGGAAGATGATGAGGATGACCGCGGCGTTTGGGTCAGAATCGAAGACGTTAAACAGGTAAAGTGATTTGTCCGTCTTCCACGTGGGCAGCGAAGATTTTCCGACTATTTAGGTGTTTCGTTATCTCAACGAACCTCTGAAATCCACAGGCGAGCCGTTGGTGGTGTGGCCAACCGAGGAAATAAGACAGGTAGGCTTTATAATAGTTATCTGCTTTGTTTTGTATTTTTCGACGAGAAAATTCTTTCAGGTGTCATAAGAATATCGCTAAGATTAAAGCGATTTCTCATTTTTTTGCTCTTTTTTTTCACTTTGAGCGCGGCTATCCAAAAATGGCGCGGTCGTCAATGGGTTGAAGGGCATAAACCGAGCAATTTACAGCCGTACTGTATTAAATGAGAGATATTAATACAAGAGTAGGAAGACGCTTCGATGGATTGGTTGTATTATATAAAAGGGCGTTGCGTAACATTCACAAAGAACAGACGTGTTAGCGTATATGCGTCTGATTTAGTAGAGAACCCTGAGCCCGGACTGGTATGCCCGAATTATGAACCCTGAGTTACAATCTACTGTTTAACCCTGGTTCACCAACGCGCTCTGGGGTTTATTTGGGGTTGTGATGGTATTACTACTCCGAGTTCTCCGACCTAGTGAGTTGTGTGAGACCTACTGTAAATCACGAATAAACTCTCAATAAACTCGCTACTCAAATTGATGAATCACCGTTTGCGCGCAATTCGGAGTATATTTGTGGGTTCATTTCGTTTATATCATTTTTATTTGTATTTATTCATTTTTATTTATTAATCCGGACCCCTTGTTTCCTGAGATGAATATGTATCATTGTGTCACTCAAAATTCTTTCTCAGGATCATGCAAGGCACTTTGACACCTTCTATCTGAAACATCCTGTTACACGACTAAAAATGGACTGAACATTTCGTATTTCAGATAAGTGGCCGCAACTCTTGGCATGTCCAGCCAACGACCGGTCAGAAAGGTCGTGTGATGTACACATGGCATCCGAACCACCCGAACCGAAAGATGCGAAGTCATATAGGGGACGCCATACACTTGGTAGGCTGCGGTCCCTTTTCCCTGATTTCGAACAGGCAGACTCAGATTCTATTTTTTCAAATGTGTTGCATATTTAGGTGGCCATTCCGGAAATGGGTTGCACTCTAGTTCCGGTTAGCGAAAAAGGCTGCACTTTGCTGACTGAAGAGCGAGAATCTACCGATTATAGAAGTGTGGGGAATAAAAAGGTGTGGTATTCTTTCTCTTTTTAGATATATACAATAACGAGCAGATACTGTTCTCGTGATACCAGTGATCACATAATAGTTGTTGGTTGTATCAAATAACAACTATTTCGAACTATTATATTAAGACATGCAAAAGGTGTCAAAAGAACATTAACGTCAATGAGAAGCCAGTTGTGGAAAAAGAATGACGTGAATTTTACAACGAGAAGAGCCGTAACTGATCAATCTCCCTTCAAACTAACTCTGCTCTTTGCAGCAATACCTGTCGTTCATCAGTAAAGTGAAGAAGGATTTGTACAACTGGACTATGTGCGGCATGACACCGTATATGACTAGACCGATCAACACCAGCAGCTAGTTGACGCCTTCTATATTTTTATTTGTAGTTGAGATTCGACATAATTCGACATTCAAAAATAATTGCCTCGTGGTGTGTATAAAACTCTAGCTGTATGATTCCTGTGGTGCGAAATTATCGAAATTATCCTAATAAATGTTGTAAGTAGATGAAATAGAGCTCTCATTGTTTTCAATTTTTTCGTGCCGTCGTATTTTCTTTTCTTGGTGTAAAGGAACGGTGACGCTCAAAAGTGAACATCACACACTACCGGATGGCTACATGATGAGACACCGTGACCTACACGCTAAAGTGTGGTAGAAAGGGTTGGAGATGCTCCTCTATAGGTCAAGTGATCGACGATGATCAGACCCCACTCTAGGCTGGGGCAGCATCAGGTGACTGTTCCTCGGCGGTCCGTTGAAATTTTATTAGCGTTGTATGTTCTATTAATACGGCCCATTTCATAACTTCGGTTAATCTTCTGGGCCTGAATTCATGACGGGTATCGGTGCTATATACCCGAGAATAAACCGGTCGGCCCGCGTATTCGCATTCATAAACGCGCCGCGGAGTTTGTTTGGGGGATATCGCGGGTCTATTCCAGCCCGCTCGCGCGGCGAGGCATCGAGTGGCCCGCAGTAGGAAGAGCGTAGCAAGAGCGCTCCAATGCTAGAGATCGTCGTTCTGCTACACACCGAGTATCGCAGACCCGATTATCATGAATGCTAATATTGGGGGAGAGTAGACCGGGTGATGCTAGGACTCATCGTGGACACGCGCCCGCCCCTGCGTCGCTCGCCAACCCCCCTCCCCCCTCTACCCCCAGCAGTCTATAGCATAGACGCATACCAATGGCGTGCCAATAACGAATTATCGATGGGGGGTAGGAGGGGTGTGACGGTGCATACATTGGCCGGCCGGTAGAGGTTTGGGCGCGTGTCCAGCAGCATACCACGTTTCAGATGCTGAAAAGTACCGCTCAGAACGAACGCGCCAACATCGTTCCTCAAATCATTCAAGACCACATGTTGACCGTCCTGCTGATGTTGTTAAATCAGGGCTATTTTAATGACTGTTATGGCGGTGTGACAGAAATCTGATGCAACATTACTAAATTCGTAAATCATAACGCTATTGTGTCGATCACAGCCTTCTCAAGGGTCGTGCACAGTCGACGACCAATACGACACGACAATGATAAGAGATAGCGGCCGGTGTCGTATTGGTCGTGTCGCGCTTGTCGTATACGACAAGTGCGACAAGGCATTTGCGTTGGCGAAGTTGCCGTATGCGACGAGTACGACACCCGTGTGCGGCGTCGTGTCGTACAGGGTTGTGTGGAATTGCGTGCGAAGAACGCGCGCTTTTGCACCATTCCTTTTTTTCTTTTTTCCTCGCTAGAAAATAGTATTTGTTAATTTTTACGTTGTTTCACCCTTTTTTTAATCATCTTGAAGTACTTGCTTTTGTGTGCGTGTGTCAGAGCATTTCGACGTAGTTTTTGCTACTTTCTTGCTGTTTAAAGCTTCCTAATAGTTTTTTGTCCCAGGAAAACTGTCGCTCGAAACAGCTGACGGCCCGCCTATCGGTTGTAGCGTACGCAATTTGCGGCCCCCGCAGCACACTTTACGCTCATTCGCGCGCGGCGAACAGTGCGGCGATTTGTCGTGTCGTATTGGTCGTCGACTGTGCACGACCCTTCAGGGAACCAAATATGCTGATCCACATCGATCACGCGTGTAGGAAGGTCATTTGCAGCTGAACTAGAAATGATCTTCACGAGGAATTTATTGGTTTCTGATGCTCCATTCCACATAGCTCAAGGGAACCAGCATCTCTAAAGGGTTCAACTATGTGCATTTTGGTGTGGAAGTCAACATGACCAACGAGTTTAGTCCAGAGGTGGGGACTAAAGGGAATGGACGGCTTGAGGCGCCTTGAACAGTGTTGAAGAAGTACGATGCGGAAGTGCGGAAGGAGAAGAGCACCAAGTTTTTTCGATTCCACTGTTCTTCTCGCATTGGCGTACACTTCGGAATCCTGGTCGTTACGCAAGCAGAATGAACATGCGATTAGCGATTAACGAAGTATGGAGAGAAGGATGCTTGGAGTGAGTTGCCCAGGCAAGAGACGCAACACGAAGTTCCGAGCTACGTCGACAGTCGAACACCACATATGCCAGGTCGCAGTGACAGGTTGCCGAAGATCAGGTGGGCTGACATTTAATGTGACTCCGTGACGATGTTAAGCGAGAGCCGTCAGTGGCTGAATTAAACAGGACGTCAGAAGAACACACGGTCGCCTGCGATGATCACACCTTTTCGTCAAAACTCCACGCTCTTCGACTTCTCAAACAGTGGGATCCAACGGTCTGCAGTAACGAACGGAGAAGTTGTCTGCGTTCCTAAGCTTATTGAATCGATGAGTTTTGCAGCATTTACACCCTATCAACGTCGTTGAGTAGTGCGCCTAGCACACATAAAAACACAGGAGTATCCACTGTACCCCTAGCTCGTTTCATAAACTCCAGTAGGCATTAGTTACTAACACCATGGTACTGCACTGTCTACTTGAAATCTAACAAGGACAAAAACCCAAGAGAAACAATAGATTTTCGACTTGTGCGAAATATAACTTACTTACACCATGCCGCTCCCTGTTCGACTGCCTTCCGGCCTCCAGTGATATGGCGTACAAACACCTCACTCGAATGTGGGTTTTAATTCCGTCAGCTGGCTGTTGTGGTCGTGTCGAAGAGTCTGTCGGTGAGCTGCGGTCTCCGCTGTTATGCGATCCCTCGTGAAACCATGCGTTCTCGCCGGCGACGACTACGTCAGCTGAATCATTCTCTGGTCTCGGCGATGTTCGTCGTCGCTCTGACGCTCTTTGAAGGGCTTCTCGGGCGTGGTCTTTCAAGGTGACGCAGCCGTCGAGACGAGATATTCCCGTTCTCGTCGATCTCCGCCATCTATGCGCTTTGATTTTACCTCCTATGAACTTTGCTTATTTGGTCCAAATAAAAAATATTGAGATGTCACCATAATATCTGGTTAATTATGGTGCCTCGAAATGGAGTTTCCAAAGCAGTGTATTTGGGTGTTGATCACTCTTCAATTTTCTTGGTTCTATGGTCTCGTCCCCTAGGACCAATCTGTCAGCATTATACTTGATTCCTATGAAAACGCGGAGAACATACGTGGACCAATTTAATATTTTCCTTCCTAATTTGAACGTACCATACCTCAGCTGCAACAAAAAAGTAAAACGTTATATAAGAGAACCAAACCTATGCATTTCCTGTGGTAACTGTAATAACATCAAAACATGCTGATACGAACATCAGTGAGACTTTTTGCATGGCTGTTAATTGTACAATGTTTCTATGGATTGACATGTCACATTAACATATCATGCGTAGCTTTTGTGGATAGAGGAAACAGGGGAATGCTGTTTCTTGAGGCTTGCGTACTTCGCGCGGCCGTTTATTAAATTCAATCACACTGACATTTTCTGTTGCATATAACCCTTTATCCGTTTCGGGAACATATTTGTTCTATCGCTGCACCGCCAACCGGGTAGCACCCAATGTGTGAGTAAAAAGAGCGCTGGTTGTATCCAGTAATATTTCAATTTTTGTAATTTATCACCCCGATAATAGTTTTCTGTCCGTGTAAAAGGTTCAGTAAATCTTCTGGAATGGATGCTCATTCAGATTTCTTCAAATTCCAAAAACTTATTAGATCAAAACTTCGGTGATGTCGCGTTGATCTGAGCCTGGAAAATCAAGAAACATCTCAAATCGAAAAGCCATTCTGAAACACTATTCCTCCTCTCTCACACTCTAGAACGCACTTTCGTTCTATTCCCTCAGCATTAGGGACAAGCGAGAAGAAAGGCGATAATCTCGCGCTCCGCCTAACAAATCTGAACTCCAAACAGGCTTCCCTTATAGTTCACAAAATGGGTGACCTATTCAATTTTCCCCATGGAATTTCTTAACTCATGGAACTGAGGAGAGCTGAAGAGTTAAACGAAATGTGAAGTTGTTGTTCGAAAATATTAGTTACGAGCAACTTATTGTGTCGCTGTTGTCATACACGAAAACTGTAAATGTTAAACTGAAAAATGAGAGCAATTTTTTATTTGGAGTTTTATTTTATTTTTTTCGTGTGAACTCGATTTGCAGTCAATGGTCGCCACAAGATCAGTATATTCTTTATACAACAGTACACAACTTCAATACATCACCCAACGAGAGAGGTGTTGGCTGGAAAAAATGAGTGAACCCGTTTCAGGATTAGAAAGACGAAGTACGCATGTATAGACCTCAAACTGACAGAAGGGCTACATCAGTTAAATCGACAACGATGAGTAAAACTTCACATTCGAAAACTTGAACATTAATGATTATCAATAATAAGGAGAGCAACATAATTAAGAGAGAGTGTGTTGATGAAAATGGTTCTTACCTACAGCTCCTGAGTGGATTTATACAAAACCAGGGGCGAAGGGTGAAAGTGAGATCTGAGGCAACTCGTAAAAGGCTATTTAATCACTCGGACGTCATGAGTTTGCGATGGCGATTCATCACGGATATACAGTAAGGTCGCACTTGCTTTTTGTCGTAGTACGAAAACGAGCCAAAACTTGGACGTATAATAAAATCCCAAGGGATTTGTTAGGGGAGGAATGTGGAGTGACGATGCAGTTTCTCGCCGAGGACGACTACTACCTTTGTGCACCTACACAGGTGTGGCTTTCAAACGATCTACAGCCTTCTCTAGAGGACTGGAAGCCGAAGAGTTGGAAGTTGTTGAATCGGAAGAGGATGAGGTTGGAGTATGAACGGCTGCGTATGTCCCACCTTCCAAAGCAGCCACATCAAGGACCACCGGCCTGTGGAGTCGTTCAATCGCCTGTGCGTATGTTGGCGGAGGTGCATCGTTCTCCATCACCTGAATAGTTATCTGAATGAACTCTTATGGGTGCAGAATATGAATACAGCAAAGAGAATTTGTCAAAAGAAGAAGTTCAATTCACCCAACTTCACTAGTATTATTTTAATGCACAAACATAGCATGCGTGGTTCAGAGGTACTAGGCGAAATTTTCATCCGTACAGTGGAGTAGACGATCTTCTCTCGGGCTAACCAAGCCTTCCAACCCTCCACGGTCGGGTAAATTGCTACCAGACTTGATAGGGAACGTAAAGACACTGACTTGGTATGGCGGCTGGCCCCCGCAAGTCAGTGTATAGACTGAATACGCATTCACTCTGCCTATAACGATTCTGAATGAGCACGAATGCTGCGTCGCGTCTTTAAAGGCTGAACCGATACCTTTACCTTTACTTTACCTACATACACAGAGCGGCTGTCGAACTGTAAATTAACCACGAACGACCCCGAAGTGATAGCTGCTGGCTCTAGAAAAAGGATAAACGCAAAGGTGAATGTTAATAATTTCCGTAAAGACGCGCCAAATATTCGCGTTCGATTCAGAATAGTAGAGGCATAGCGAATTTGGTCGATACTATGATTTGTTCAAGTCAGCTAACTGTTCCTCTTCTTAGTAAGTTGGTGATCTGGACGAGGATAGATCTGTGCAGCTGCGAGTACTCGCACCTTACCACTCCACTGCACTAGGCCAGTAAGAGGTTCAAGGAAACCAAAGAATCACGGAAGAGGGGAAGTAAAGAGACTCACCTGATCGTAACTGGGAGGCGGCTTGCTGCAGGCTCGCACTTTCATCTCTCTCATCACATCAAATGTGGTGTTGAACATCGCATGTATCTCCCAGATGAACAGACAGACAGTGACCAGCAGCCAAAGGAAATGGAACACCGAACACGAGTCATTTGAC
The DNA here is from genome assembly GCA_030553155.1 of Nippostrongylus brasiliensis. Classification (NCBI taxonomy): domain Eukaryota; kingdom Metazoa; phylum Nematoda; class Chromadorea; order Rhabditida; family Heligmosomidae; genus Nippostrongylus; species Nippostrongylus brasiliensis. The sequence continues at coordinate 22,862,907 of CP130733.1, read as the reverse complement.
TCTGTTGTCTGAAGACCGTGGAAAAGAGCGGCTGAGGCGAGTGAGACCTAAAAGTATAAATCAAATCACTGCAGAGTTGATCAAAAGTAAAAATATAGAATCTAAATCTAACGGTAAATGCTGTATGGTTCACAGTAGCGTCTAACCAAAACCGTGACGATGTTCTGACCAAAAATATATTCAACACACAATCTGGTGTTGAATATAAAACGTGATGTACTGTTGTTAGTGTGGTAGTATGCCTTTGCCCAAGTTGGTAGGTGGAATCTATAGTAACGGCCTTAATAAAGATTCCACCTACCAACCTCGGCAAAGGCATACTAACACACTAACACTAGAAGATAACACAATGATGCCGAGATTCAAAAAAGAGAGAAGTTGAGCAGTGTAGTGGGTTGTGTGTCAGTGTGAGGAGCGCTTAAAAATGATCAGAACAGACGAGGGCTCACCTTGGCGATCACGTTCGGTGTGAGGAAGATCGGCTTGAAAGCGAAAATGCCGTATAGGGCAAGTACGACGACGACCGTATTCAGAATAAACACGGACAACGAGAGCAACGAGTCCGGACCAAACGCCTCCAACGAGAGGATCACCGAATTTCCGAAGTTCACGGTGATTAGCACACTAATTGCCAGTCGGCTCTGCAAAGAGAATTAGCGATCTTAGTGGGAATCAGAAACGAGGACACATCTGTTCTTATAAAATACATTTTCACATTCCGAAAAACAGGTATCAGTATTGTTCTAGTATAATTGTGTAAATTGTAGAAAGAATTCCCTAGATAGAGATAGAGCGGTATGGCGTCAGAGGATTGGTAAAGCGGACCCTGCTTCAAAGCGGGACAAACGCTAAAGAAGGAGTAGAAGAAGAAGTAGAAAGAATTCTCTAAGGATGCATTGCATAAACAAAAATTCTTTCGTTCACTAATTGTAAGGTCATTCGCAAATAGTGAACGGGATTCTAGAAGAACGTCATTTTAGAAGATCGTCAAATGTTTACGGGGCCTTGTAGTGCTGAACAGCTACCATCGAGCTCAGTACTCCTCACCACTTTGTCCCGCAAATACCCAGAAAGGTTCAAAATCATGCCACCCTGCAGTTTTAAGAACAGATTACTCGAACCAGGAGGGATCTTGACATAAGCGATAGTTTTGACATCATGGGGACACAGTGATTCTTGAAAGTTTTGTCATTGTGTGCAATCGGCGGTTCTTGATATGTTTCCTTGAGGAACTGCATATAAAATCCACAACAAAACATTTCTGAAAAATCCAGAATCTGTATAAAGATCGGTGTATTCTTGAGCGAACTTATCAAAACTATCGTTCGGGCTACGACTAATTTTAGTGTGATCAATTTGCACTCAAAATGCATGTCTTCTTGACAGCTACTGTATTTGTGCTCAAGTTCTGTACTGAATTCAAAATTGAAAGCCGACATGACGGGCTGCCATGTTTGCACCCAAAATGCTTGTCTTGAACTTGAACAAGCAGAACCACCGGTTGTGTAAAGCAAGCGCTTTAAGATGATCGCCGCGTGGTCTCACGTGGGACGATATTACGTTGAACATGAAAGTTAGAATCGGTTATTCATACCTGGAAGATTTTCCTCTTAGATCGCAGCCAGTTTGATAGCATAAACATCATGAAGTGATCCATTATTCTGGAAGTAAGTGCTTAAAATTGAAAGGAAATATAAGGTTTATCTTCTAATTTATATGAATTTCAAGAGAAAAACGAAAATCGGAACAGAATCAGCAAGATAATTAGAGGTAACGAGAAAAATTAAAGGTACCAAAATCGCACTGAAAAACTGCTGTTCATGTTCGACCAATGATAAATCGTGGTACAGTGATGTATTTGATTAAGGGTCGGTGAAGCTTCAGTCCAAGATTGGCATATACATTTTTACTGAGCAGCAATTTTGCAGCTTTTGACCATCTTTAAAGTCTATAAAGCCAGAGAACATTTTGGCTACCACAATGTAATGTTAATTGGAGGCTTTCCCATGGATAAATAAGGATCGTCCTACAGTGGCCGAAAGTGAGTGCTATGGATCCCTGTTATTTAGACGTCTATTTAAATTTAGATTTAAATGTATCTCGAATCAACCACTAGACGGAATGGAACGATATTCTAAAATTGTAACCATTTGAAAGTTACTGTGATTGGAAATTTTCCGCGCGTTTCCATTGACAACAGATAAAAAGGTAAAGGTAAAGGTAAAGGTGTCGGCGTTGATCAGTCCCCGAAGGACGCGCCGCCGCATTCGTGTTCAATTCAGAATCGTAGAGGCATGGTGAATGCGTGTTTGGCCTATACAATGACCTAGCCGGTATACCAAACCTTCCCAGACAATTCTGGTACCAATTTACCCGACCCCTTCCGACCGTGCGGGTGACAGCAGCGCCTCTTACCACTGTACTACGCGGGCTCTTGACAACAGATACGATAGAAAAACAGCAGCGCCTCTTACCACTGCACTATTGACAACAGATACGATAGAAAAACCCTTCCTCGAAGCAAAATCGCCATCATTTGGTGACTCTTAGTACCAACGTTTGGTGGAAGGACCCAAACGTGCCCAGCACAAAGACGTCATTTACCTTAAGCACATCCGGGTTTCTGAAGCTCTCTATAATTCATGTTCCACGAGACATCTGCAACACTAAGAAAACAATACCATTCCGAGTCCAGCTCATGCGCATTTCATATAGTTGAATATAAAACGAATAAAGAGAGAGCGACGACAGGAATGCAAATGGGCAAACGGCTATTGGACGGCGAAAAAATTTAGGTACTTTTCCTCTTAATGACCAATTATCATAACATGCCCAACCGTATTCGATATCATACCATTTCGCATCCACCAATGGTCGTGTGCAGCCTGTTTAATCTGCCTGATGTGGAACGAAAAGTCTTTCTTTTCTCGCAAGCATGACATGATAAGACCGCTTCAAGGATGTGCATTAAGATATGAGCATGATATGATACGCTTGGGTGATAATTGGGCATTAAGAGGAAAAGTACCAAAATTTATCGTTCATAAACGCTTTCACAGAGGTTCTCATCTTATAACACGAAACTATTCTGCTAATTACCGCTTTTTGTTTTGCTGGTTACAGACGAGAAACAGTTGAATGAGTTATATATTTGGAGATGCTAGGTTATTCGCAAAACACTGACATCGGACGGGAATTGAACCCGCGTCTTTCTGATTCCGGCAGACTGCACTAACCGTTCTCATCTTACGTCGCAGTGAAAATGTACTAGTGTGGAATCTGTGTACAATTGGACAGAACATCAAGAAGCAGGGAGCGACGAGCAAAGGCAGCTCTGTGATCTGCCGGTGGAGGACAAAAAAGAAAGATTTTATAGAGAAGGCTTTGCATCGTAGAAGTTGACACTTCATGTCGTACTGAAATTCTACGAATACTGCGAATAATTCAGTGCAACATAGAGAAATAGAGAGCTACGACAAAAAACAGCGGAGTAACTTGCCGTGAAAGCTGCTTTTGGAAAAGTCACTTTTCAAAAAAGTTTCGAACGAAATTTCACGTAGTAGAGAAATTGTGCCGTTTATATTATGTGGTCGACGGGTCAAGCTAATTACGTCGTCCAAGGGTATAAATTTGTCCGCTGAAGAAAGCTGAGAATCACATTAAAGAATCAGATAAGATATAATAAATTCAAGGAGACTAATCAACTGGATAGAAAATATGTTTTCTGGATATAAAGTACCAGACGTCACAAGAACAACAAGAATAGCGTGATGAGAAGACTGCCGAAGGCGTCAGACATTGAAAAAGGGCTCAAAAGCTCAAAAAGGATCAGTATAGTGCAGTGCAGTGCAGAAGGAAACCTTACAGATTCTCGCATTAGATGTAATAGCAATGGAATGAAATGGAAATGGAATCCAACAGGAGCACAGAAGTGATTAAAATTTCACAGTTATCAGAAAATCACTGTCGACGTCCTGAGGGCATATTCCTGGTAATCATTTCGACAGTTTGACCATAGATGCATATGAGATCTTCTCCCAGCATTGTAGTGTGGTGAGCGATCAATCCCAGATTAGTAGAACTTTAATCTGCCGTTCACCCCTCAAAAATCACTTGGCCACAAAACAAACAATTCTAGAGCCTATAAGGAATTTCTTCCATTCTTCCCACAGTGTTCATGACCAAAAACGGTAGGATTCGATGTTATCGATGATGGCCGTCTTTGAATGGCAACCATCGTGCACCATGAATAGGGTGAAATTAGCCACGCCGTGTTATGATGGAAAACGGTGCGGTCGGTGCCGCCCATCGTTATGACGATCACTGACGACACATGGGAACGGGCGACCGTCAGTGGAAGTCGTTCAACTGAAATGACGCCAAGAGTACGTGACTTTCACCAAAAGTTATCAATTTAAAATTATCATTAAAGAGAACACTTTATGGAGGCCTATCAGTGGTGTCGGTCGTTCGCTGGAAAATGGCTGTTTTTTCCTCACCCGTTTCAGTGGAGCAGGTCATTTCTCATACATTCTCCACTTTTCGACAGTAATTCTTGAAAAGTAATGGTCGCCTAGGTTCTCGATGATTCGAGAATGGACAACGCCCGCGTTCAAAAGTATAATAGTTTGTGAAAATGGCACCAATACGTTCGAGTGGCGTCATTATGCGGACGAAGAGATGTTTACGATGAGTTCTGTCATAAATCAAGGTACAAAAATCACAGAAGGCAATTAAAGCACGGCAGAAAAAAAACTAAGAGGAGTTCTAAAATTGCCCTGTTTATTACTAAATTAATGACCCAGAGTGAAAGTCACGCACTCTTGGCGTCATTTCAGTGAACAAACCAAACAATGCTCTAGGTTCTGAGTGAGTGGAGGGTAGAAAAGGGATTCGATTAGCAGAACCTTTTTACTCTTTACCAAACTGCATCGTTGAACACTGTGGGTTGGTAAAGTAAGATGACATATGTATAATAGTAATATGAAGACCGTCCAGCGTTTGTATTTGAGGAGAATCAGATGGCTCTCAACACAAAGTGCAAAAAACTGCACTTTTCTTATAGTGTAATGCATTCCTGCCCTAATTCTTCACTGCTTACATGCCTTCCTATTCTCATCATGTTTCTATATTATCGTATGATTTATGGACAGCTGGCGACAAGCGACAAGCAACTACTGTTCCATATATAAGAATTGTTGTTCTAGAACTGGTTTCTCGGCACTGTTTAAAAGTTTGGATTCCTAAAACCGAGTCTTGTTGAAAAATTAATTTTGGCTAAAACGTCGCCTATGAGGATTGTTTAGGGCGCCGAAATTCACGAATCTGATGCAAGTTTTCCGAAATTTGGTTGAGGACCCCCATATCGCTTGCAGGACTGGCAGAGTGGTCCAGCTAAGATCACCGATTGGCTCAAATCATGGTTACGGTGGTTATTTTGCATGCCGATAACGATTTCGACATTCGCTTTTCGCCACCTTATCGTTGAATTTGGTAATCGGATCAAAATCACCGATTCGATTAAAACGGTTTTTAAAAAGATTTGATCTAACTAAGATTCTGATGCCTTTTTCTCAGATTTCTATCGATATCGGCAGATTCACGTAGGTACTCCCCCGCTTCACCATCCTGACAACCCGTGCCATCACTACCCATCTGAATATGTCCGTAAATTCGCAAAATCAACGCTACAGGCGTAATCAGTACGCAAAATGATCTAACTAGACCAAATATGAACGAAATTTGAACTTTTTCGGCCGAAACGTCAAAATGGACATCAGATCCGTTATCAGCGCCCCAAATAACCTTTTCAAGCAAATTTCAGAGAAAAGTAATTTGTTGACCCTGGCCCAGTCGGCTACGGCGTGAGGATCGGGGCTCCTCTCGACCACAGCAAGAATTGCTGCGTCGAACAGACGACGCGTTGGTTGCGGCCGCTCATTCATTTGCTACTCTGGGTGTTCCACTTCTCCAGCGACAAATATTACATTTTCTGCATTACATCATAGTGCATGGGATGACCGAGTGGTGAAGGGAGCGTGACGAATCATGACGAATTTGGTTCCACTTTTGCACGAAAATCGTAAGGTCAAAAGGTGAGCGATGTTCTTCGCGATCCAGAGTGAATATCGGGAGCTGGTTCACCTTTGAGGAGTCGTACTCTCCATTTTTATACCACCAAAAAGGTGTAGTACGGACATATTTAAAGTGGAACAAAACAGTGTTCAGACACGTCCCTTTCGCCTTCACCTTCAACGAAGTTACACCCCAAGTATTCAAAGTTTTAGTCGCCTAGTGCAGAGGTAAGAGGCGAAACCGACATCCGCACAGCTGAGCTGACGATCCTCTCCTCACCCGGGCTAACCAAGCCTTCCAACCCTCCAGGGTTGGTACCATACTTGTCATGGTTGGTGGGGGTAAAGACATTGACTTGGTATAGCGACACTCACAACGCCTCCATCATTCTGAAATGAACACGAATGATCCAGCGGGTACGTAGCAGATCGATCTCTTTTACCTCTACCTTTACCTCTTGCGTTGTAAGAGAAATCGAAAATACGTAGAAAAGACATTTCCCTTGTCTTGTGCCTTACCTTTGTCAATCAAGAGTAAGTTAGAAAGCCTCGAGTCTTAACTAGGAATCAAAGCATTAGGCAGATATCTGGTAGCGGCTACCTGCTGCTGGAACTGGTCTCGTCCTATGCTTTTTGATGTTGCGCCAAGAGAAGACGCAGATAGGTCATTTAGAACTGCGATGACGCGAGAACATCACGTTGTCGCAGCGCATTGTAACAATCAATGTCAAAGATGTAAACAACTAAAAAGAGGGAATTACAAAAGACAATCAATTATCTGGGAGAAAGAAAAAACGCTGCAAAAAACACCTTCAATGGTGACGTGGTCTTTCGACTGCATTTAACTTCAGCCAGAACAGATCTGCAAACTTAAGAGGGCTACAAAGTGGTAAGTTTCTTCACTCAAAGTAATGTGGCCAGTAAATGTTGATTAACTCCTTATGACGCGCTACGCACTCCTCTTCCAAAAAGAATCGCAGAGGTATAATGTATACGTTTTCGGCGGGGCGAGGGTTGGCTGGGAAGGTGTGGAGAATTCAATGTCCACAACTTCCACATTGAATTGTCCACACCTTCACCAGACAAGAATGATAATCATTTTTCCCAACCCAATAGAGATGGAAGGTTTGGTTAGCCAGCGCTACTCAAACACAATGCCCGGATGACTGCCAAAGTGGTGCAGATGAAAGGATTCTACCAAAACCATCGCAATTCTAGCCGACTTTATACGCATGAAACAGTTCGACACATCTAATTACACTAAAACCGACTAATGTCTGACATTTGCCCAAAAAGGCCTCATCACATCTGAGTGAAACCAACAGCCGCGAGTCCTTTCCAGACGGAAGCATAACTTAGATTGCACTGTATAGTGAAGTATAGAGAAAAGAAAAGAATACTAGGCACGACTCGATTCACACGGTAGGCAGAGGAAATGCGAATCTCGAGCGAGTTGAACGTCCTCAGTTGGAGCCGAGGTGGGTCGAAAAGCGCGACAGGAAAGAATTTCATGATCACGCAATGGCAAAGAATGAGCAAGACATGAAAATACATATGATGTGAGAGTTCAGTGGACTTGAAAACCTATATCACTGGATTCCTGGTTGTTTAATAATACACCCCGCCAACTTGAACCACATTACCTGTACCTTTGTAATCTCTTACACTGCTATAACCGCAATTTAAAGAGTACTTTCTGCCACATGATAATAAGACTATGGAATTCTGGAGCATACGGATGAAGGCCGTCCCACTGATTCCGCTGTTTTTTTTCCTCAAATAATTCAGCATCCTATATGTAAAGATCTTACAGTGGGCATACAACACGAATGTATTCAAAAAATCTACGAGAGAAAATGCACGAGAGATGCATAAATCGTTCGCTTGCACTTGCGTAGCACAAATTTTTTTCGCTTAGCTGTCACGTAGGCTACACATCACCCGACCATGAACACGCTCCTAAATCACCTCCGCGCACGTTCGTGGTGGAAAGAGAAACTCCCAGAGAATGTTCCTTCTTACGTCGGCTGATCATTTAAAATCAAGCGACTCTATTTCGCGTGTCGCTTCTTGCCGCTCTCTGTACACAAGGATGGGTGCGCGAATGGAGCACTGCCAAGAGACACTGACAGTGACACCCACACGGTCGAGCGATCGATCACCGCCCCTGATAACCAAACCTTCCATTTTTGGGATCGGGTAAATTCGTACCAGGCTTGTCTGGGAATGTAGAGAGAGGGACGCGATGTCCGTTAGGACAGTGACGTATGCTCGTATCTCCCGAGCTGAGGAGAGCTCGAGAGACACGAGCATTCGGACCTCGGCATAGCGGCTGGCCTCAGAAGTCATTGTATAGGCCAAATAAGCATTCACCATGCCTATACGATTATGAATTGAACACGAATGCGGCGGCGCGTTTTTAGGTGACCGACCACCGCCGACACCTTTACCTTTACCTCACCTTTACAGGAAGAGGTGTGCACCAAGGGTGTGCAAAAAAATTAGTCGTAAAACTTTTTACGAAAATTTTTTATGACGAAATTTGTCGTAAAAAGTCGTAGAAATCGTAAAATATTGTTTTTTTCTGCTCAAACAGACAGCTTCATGTGTGAGCGCGGCTAGAATAAACGTTACTGAAACCAAAACGCTTATTCAAACTGAGTGTTGAACCAAATATTAGGTTGGTAAGAAAGTTCGTGCGTTTTTCCAATCGACAGTTGTAAATTGAGTGCGGCAGTTTTTGCAGAGTATGACATAGCATTCTAAGGAGAATTATGTATTCTTTCAAGCAGTATATTTGGAAATTATGATGAATTTGAATTTCATTGTTCCTTCGGCTAGTAAAGTGAAAAGCGAAAAAGTGAAAAAATAAACTCATCGACAGCGATTTTTTTCTGCTCAGATTTAGAGGTTTAAATAAAATGTGATATACGGTTTGAAAGATGATGATTGTCTCTCCTATTCCTATTTGCTCCGTAATTTGCAAAGTACCTTCTGAACGTCCGAGGTGATTTCTGTACAGTATTCTGAACAGAATTTTTCGCTCTATCACATGATGTATATATTTTCAAACACTTCTCGATTTAAAAAAAATTGCGAGGAAAGCGACTTGAAGTTTTTTGGCGGAGCAAACCTCCAGTTTCAATCGTTTCACAAAATCTCATACAATATTCGAAAGAGGACGACACGCTCTACTTTTCTCACTTTTTTATCGCTTTTAATTTAGTATCCGAAGGAACAATGAAAACCAAATTCATCACAATTTCCAAACATACTGCTCGCAAGAGCAGATAATTCTCTTTCGAATGCTGTGTGACGCTCTGCAAAAGCTTTCGAACTTAACTTACCACAGTCGTTTGAAAGAACGCTACGACGTTTCTACCAACCCAATATGTAGCTCATCTATTTACAGTGAACATTATTACGAAAGAAATGGAAACAAATTTTACAGGAAACAACAATTTCCGGTCAAACCCATTCAAAGGTACATTAATCTTCGGAAATAGCAGAAGTGCACCGAAACTTGCAAGCGTGCGCGCCGTCCGATAGTCGCTTAAAACATGGCCGGCTGACGAAAAAACCCTCTATCTCAACTGACCCTGGAGAAGCAGAATAATACTTTGAAGCTAGTGAAGCTAACTGAGGGTAGAGAGTGTGCCTTTGTAGTGCCCTGAACAAGGGTCCTGGCACGAACACTTGCAATTGTGACCTATGAGCACAGTTCAAGCGCCAAAATGAAAGTCGCAAAAATTTCGTAAAATTCCCAATTTTTGTCGTAAAATCGTAAAACGATTTTTTACGAAAAATGTCGTAAAAATCGTAAAATCGTAAATCGTAAAACGCACACCCTTGGTGTGCACCTCTGACGCACACGATTTCCAGGGGCCGTATGCTCGTCTCTCCCGGCCGGGCGATGGGCGCCCATCGCCCGGCCGGGAGAGACGAGCATACGGCCCCAGATCAAAGTAGTGTAGTAGTATCCTTCAGTGATCCACCTGGGGCCGCATGCTCGTCTCAACGAGATTTCTGAGGGATGGAGGAGTTCTCCCCGCGACGCCGTATGATTGGAATCGGTCCGTGAAGCCTGTGCTCATACTCGCTTGCTCCTCCCCCTTGCCCCGCCCACTCAAAAGTTGGGAGAAACTAGCATGCGGCCCCTGAGCCCCAGATTCGGACAATTAAATGGTCCAATCATTTGCTGTACCCTTTGCAGCGAATCGACATCCAGCGGTCAAGAGCTGAACGGCACAAATGAAGAGATTCGGGTGAGGCGTTCTTCAAATTCATTGTACATCACTGTGCCTTGAAAAAAGTGCGGTGGTTGAAGAACTTTCCGAGGGCTTCCCGCTTCTCAAGACAGGGGTTACACTTCACATTAAACCGCCTAACATGTTCGCCTAACGTAAAATCAACAACCCTGATGCAATGTATTCTTTATGTGAACATCATCCCGAAGAGTTGTTGGTCTCGAATGACGATTATAACACTATTTCTTGTACCACTTTCAAAAATATCTATCCCTGCGGTAATTTGGTGATCTGCTGTGAAAACCACTTTAGGGTCAGCGTAAACCTCAGAGTACTTGAGGAAAAGCTTTCAAAAAAAGAGGTCAATAAATACGGTATCGAAGAACCACAAACGTTGAATTCATTCAGCCCCAAAAGGAAATAACACTTCTGACATCTCGCTGAATTAAAAGTGAGGATCGTAGCAGCTGTTCGCAACAGAATGACACGAGAAGTTAATTTTGAACAGAATTCGCCGGAACAGAAAAATAATTATGAGAAAAATAGCTCTGAGCGCGGGCGGGAAGCTGCTACTGGTCGTGTACGAAATGTTATGAATAGATCGCTGTTTTTTCCAAGCCACCGGATGGCGGTGCAGCTGTCGCCACTTCCGCCCCTACCGCACCTGTCGCCCAGACGATATCGAGGTGGAAAAAACTGGAGATTCATCGTGAGAAGTTCTGAGAAATGGATCGGAGCCAGAACCGGAGGGGGCACCTGTGCCCCCTCTGTTCGACTCCGCCCACTTTCGAATCGATTTCGTTTTCCAGAGATTGATCAGAGTGAGAACACCCGCACTATTGTGATGACGTTAATGCACTTTTGAAGGTCGCTTGGTACGCGTAGTGAAAATTCAATAACCTTTCGTTTGCTTGTGTTCAAACTCCAAGAGGATTGTTCGCCGGGAATCACGGACATTATTCAACGGAGAAAAATTAATTTTGAAACCCATCTGCAAAGTGGATGTCAGATGACTTGAACGTGATCAAAAAACGAATATTTCCTTTCTATTCACGTTCGGTCCCTGATAAATCGCGGCAATGAGCATTACTGATACGAAATATATGTACAACAAGCAAAGATTGAAACACAGGCCATACAGCAGGTGTGCAAAGTTGAGAAGGACTCAAAGTAAGAAGAAAAAACAGCCAGCAACGAACGAGGTGTACTGGACACGAAAGGCGAAATTTCCTATCAGCCAAGCAAAGCGAAGGATTTAGATGGACGATTTTGTCGGAATATTTGCCAGAGGGACATGGGATACCATGTTGCAGAATTAGTTCTATTCTTCATAGACACGCTCTCCGTCTTTCAGGCACCTCTTTACTCTGATGCAAACCCCAGTTCAAGATTTAAGTATAAACTGAGAAAATTTTCCGACTGGTCGAGAGGGATATATGAACACTGGGAAAATGAACGAGAATGCGAGCGGCCGCCGCATCAACATCCGGTCAGTTTTTGTTTGCACAATGGGTGTGGGCGGGGCTTCTGGAATCAAGACATCGCACAACCCTTGCAGTGTGCACACATGTTTCCTGAGATTCCTCGAGATGGACAACGGGCGAGCCACAACTTAAAAGAACTGAAAAATTCACTGTCGCTATGGTGTGAATTTCTTCACAGGAAAATGGTTCCTTTCAGAAGGAAAAATGTATCAATTAGCAAATGGAAATTTCCTTAACACGCTATTCATTATATAGCGCTTGTTTTGTTATAATGCACAATACGAGTCCCGGCGTGGTGGCTTTGGCTGGCGTGTCCCGTATTAGTTACTGAAAGGGAAGCTCAAGGTCGTAATCTCGATTTTACTCTTGTCTCATTATTTGAATATTTGATTTTCAAAGGGGTTATTAAGAACCAGACCTTCTGATAGAAAATAATTGCGGAGTAGAAGCCGCAATGTTTTTTCTCACCGACGTGAATACATTATTTTACTAATTTTCGATACATATTTACATAAAAGCAAATCCTGAAGAGCGCTAAAAAGTCAGATCAGTGAAATTTGGGAAAGATAACTTGTATGCGAAGGAGACGAGAGACCTGAACTTCCTTTTCATCTGCTGATAGCGAACAACAAAGATCTTTTCAAACGCTCCACCTTTTCAGAAACTCGATTGGTAGGACACCAAACGTAACTTTCGCTGTTTCTCTTCACCATGCAAAGAGGGTTCTCGCTCCTGCTAACTTGCACTGTAACAATGAATGTCGCGTAGAAAAGGGGCTTTTTGCGGGACAGTTTGTGATGAACGCGTTCTTTTGAATGGTGTTGGCTGTTGAATGGAGAACGCGGTGTGAGAATCAAACCAGTAGCCGGATCCGCAAATCAAACACCTCACGAAAGCCATTAGCTGGCTGCTAAGTTGCCGCAACGTCTAATTCTTGAGAGGCAGTTATTCATGGGGCTTATGGTGAAGATTTGTCGTATAACCGTTGAGTCTGTGAGCACACCAGTGAACAGTAGCGGTACATGGATGTATCTGACACCTCCGTCTAGTAATCCTTCCGCAGAAAAACACCTACATAAAATAACTAAATCTTGAGTCGTATGAGTAAGGAGCGCCATTTAGAATCTAAAATTAATCGCTCGATTTACCGCCCGCAATAACAATATGAAATCAACAAGGTGTGGGCCGATTTTCATTCTGACAAGGCTCGATCTCGTGGATCATTGCCTTCGATTAAGGAGTGTCCTCGCTGCTTAGAGAAATTTGTGCTGTCTTGCTAGACATGGTTGACAGAAAACTCAAATATTAATGTATTTTCTTAGTTTGCATTCTGTGTGAGAGATTCCAGTTTCCAAGCTCTGCCTGTTGTAACAAATTAAAATGGAACTACAATTTTCGCTGCACAACCATTGGGACATCATTGGACAGCTTTCATCAATCAAGTTGACATTACCATGGTTCAAACTGAAAGGTCAATTTCTCCCGTGCTCTATAGGTGCTTCATTCAAAGGTGTTCACTCGTTACTGTGTACAGGATGCGCAAAAATTACCCGGGATAAAATATCACATTGTAACTTCAACAAAAATGTAGATCTGACAATGAACCTTAATACACAGTTTCCCTATCCCTTACTAATAGAAAAGTATCAAGTTCGTTCAAAGTGGCCCCCTTTCTTACGGACACATGTCAGACGAGTAGCGAACCCACAACACATGGCACGGAGGTAGTCTTCTACTACATCGTTCATTGCCTCAGCCAGGGGAGCTTCCAGTGGAGCCAAATTTTTGTCTTGTGTAGAGAAATTCTCGCTCCCAGTAACTGACCAGAAAACAAACTAAGGTGGTTCAAATCCCGTGAGTTCAGAGGCCAGCCATCTTGTGCTAAGCGGCGTGGAACAGCAGAATTATGAGTCGATGATTGCTGATCATTCTCGACTTGGCATTGCCATTCGCACATTGTGAACTCAAATGAACTCAGTCTTGGAATACATTTTTGACTTTAGTGTATACGCATCTACTCCAATATTAGGTTGAAAGCTTAGTTCTAAAAGTTGTTATCAATTGCGCCAAACGAATAACTCGTGGCACGCAGGTAGTTCTCATCGAAATCATTCCATGTGTTTGTTAACGGAGCTATCAGAGGCAGCAAAATTGCTCATCAGATAGAGCACACTTTTTTCGCAAAAACCTTCTGGACTAGAAAATCAATTTGCTCAGAAGCATTAAAGAAAATTGAGGTAGAAATAGCAGTACGACAAGAGAGGTGTAGACTGATGATGGCCGATAGTTTCAGATTTCGTTTTGCTATTACCGCTGTGCAAGCATTCAAGAGCTCAAACTTGGGCAACGTTTGCATGTAGTATAGATGTATAACATATTCCAATATAAAGCTCAGAATCCAGTTCTGCCAGCAGTTGTGGCTTGTGATGTATTTGTCTGGGTAATTTTTGCGCATCTTGTAAAAACTTTAAAAAATAATAACATATTGGATGGCTACTCGCTCTGTTAAACAACGCTGAACGTTTCCCTTCGCCTTCAACGACTCTCATTCTCAGACTACAAGCAGGGACTGCAAACCCTGTCCTTATAAGTAAGAAGAGAAATCAGTTCAAAAAACTAAAAGGTAAGGGTGAAGGTGTCGATAAGTATCCTATGGACGTGCCGCGTTCGTGTTCTATTCAGATCGTAGAGGCATGGTGAATGCGTTTTTGGCCTATACGATGACTCGCGAGGTCAGCCAGTATACTACGTCAGTGTCTTTACTTTCCCAGACAATTCTGGTACCAATTTACTCAACACCGGAGAGATGGAACATCTGGTTAGCCGAAGCAGGTATCGATCGCTCGACTGTGCGGATGTCAGCAGCGTCTCTTACCACTGCACCACGCCTGAGTCCAGAACAGCAGATTTAAATGAGAAATAAGAATGAGGCCAGAAGTTTGGAATTTCTGTTAACATTTGCGATCTTAAGGTTTGATAAGTGGGTTCTTGGATTTCTCGCAAATTTTTAGCTGGGTTTTACACCGAATTCGGCTTAGTTTTTGTTCAATTCCAATGAAGCTATCACTTCCTACCAAGGCACCGGTATGGATCAGGATTTCCTTCTAATTTGTGTAGCTTGACGGGCGGTTACGACAAGAACATTAGATGCCAATCTATCCGTTTCCCTTATTCGCGTTCAATCGAGAGTGTGCCGTCTCATTTTAACAAATCATCGTTTTGAGCTGAATGGCAAGTGAGAAAAAAAAGTGGGACTACTAAAAAAACTAGGTAAAACTGAGGATTAGGTAAGGATGTGGCATTTCCAACGTGTGCAAATTAGTTGAAATTTTTCCACAGAGGAGAAGGACTCATTTTATTTCTAACTCATTGTGTGAAGGTTAGAATATCTCTTACGCAGGGAGAAAATTGAAGTCCATTTCTCCCCAGATTTTTAGAATATGACAGCTTGTGTAAGTACAACTTTGTAAGCCATTTTCTCAAAATCTGCCACCGCAGTGTAAAACTTCAACATGTTCCAGAAAGAGAAAATACTGTTCATTAAAATGCTCAACTTTGGTGCAACTTCTTCCACCCTTTACTGATATAAAGATTTTAATTTGAAACGAGATCTCAAAACTTTGCTGCTTTTTCGCCAAAAAAGTTTTCGATCAAAAAAATCTTTAGCTTTTTGGCATTCTGAACTACTCATTTGTAGCATTTTATGACAAATCAATCATGCACAATCGAAAAATCACCTTGGATTAATTTCATTCGAGATATAGTCGTGAGCAAAATGCATATAGAAACGCATCCAAAATTTTCTTAGAGTCCAGATTTTCCAGCAAGTGCACAGAATATATTTTCTTCTCTTCTTTCTATTTTCACAGAATGTATTGTATCAAGGTATTTTCGAGTAAAATTACTAATGCTATCAATTGGGCGAGGATTTCCCTTCGTTTAGACTATTTGTATTCAAAAATGTGAGATGACATATCATTTTGATCGGTGCTCTATGTAGCAAAAATCACAGCAGACAGTTACGCAGGATCTGCTGTAGTAACAGCGTGAATGTGAGGTTGTTCGATGAGAAAGAGCGAAGAAATCCATGGTTGAGAGAGAGCGGACACATATTAGCTAGAAAACTCATTCTTTTCCTTCTCTCCTGCTCTCCAATCCATGAGACGTCTTTCGAGGGAGCTTGAGTTGAATTAAGTTACGAAGCGACAAGTGGCGGCTCTCGAAAGAGCCGCCGATTTCCATTCAATCGGAGCCGGCAAAATTCTGCTTTGGCGCCGCCTTCCTAGGTTAACCGGAGGCTTCGATATTAGCTGCAAGGCGCAATAACCCGCCGTGAATAATACGAAACAGAAAATTAATAAAATAAGAAACAGCTGATGTCAGGAGCCCTAAAATCGCCGTATAAAATAATATAATCTAGAAAGGTCAACAATTCCTGCGATTGATTTACGAGAGTGCCACTATAAGAGGTCTGAAATTTACAGGCTGTTTGGCTGCTGGTCATATTTTACAAGAGGTCCGTAGCCCATGGCAGGCTACGTACGAAGGGCGAGATGTTGCCGAAGAGCACTGGAAGTCCAGAGGTGATAGGTGAAGTGAAATCTGATAAATATGTATTTTGGAACTTTGCTATCTCTCGTGGGCAGGATCCGTACCACCCTTCACGGTTCGGGTGGTCGTCAAACAATTATTACGGTTCTGAAGAAAACGGCTCATCTACAGGGTGTACCACAATTATAGCAACCAACTTTCGAAAGCTGATAGTCCAGCTCCACAGTATTTTTACGTCATGTTAGTTGTATTTTGTTAACTCACGGACATTATCGATTGTTCTGATCAAGACTCGCTTGATTTCATTGTAACGTGTTATAATGGTTGCTCCTTCTCCGAAACGAGGCGCCATCATAATGTCGCACCATGCCGGCATGGCAGTGGTGAAAATCGCGAAGCGATTTAATGTGAATAGATCTGTTGTCTGGAGGACCATCAAACGATTCGAGGAGCTTGGCACTATGGCGGACCGACCAAGAAGTGGGCATCCGGTAACCGCAAGAACCGACAGCAACCGGAGAAATATGCGTGCAGCTATCCGCAGAAAACCGAGAGTGTCGATCCGGAAATTAGCAAAAACTGCCAATATTGCAACGATGTCGGCCTGGAGACTAGTCCGAAAAGACCTAAACCTTAGGTCCTACCGATGTCAGAAAGCGCACACTCTCACTCCTAAAATGATGCAGATACGAGTTGAGAGATGCAAGCGACTTCTCCGACGCTTCTCTGCCGCACGCCACCTCAACACCGTCTTCAGTGATGAAAAACTCTTCACCATCGAGCAATCACTGAATCGCCAGAATAATAGGATAATTGCCTCAAGTATTAGAGAGGCTAATTCTAGAGGTCGTATCGTCGGCCGTACAAGTAATCCTGCACATGTGATGGTTTGGGCATCCATCACCTCGGATGGCAAGAGTCCTCTCGTTTTCGTCCCCCAGAATGTCAAATTGAATGCCAGAATCTACAAAGAGGACATCCTGGAAAAGGTGTTACTTCCTTGAGCTCGAAACCACTTTGGATCCCGCCAATGGACATTCCAACAGGACGGAGCAGCAGCTCATCGTGCAAATGTCGTTCAGCAGTAGTGCAGAACCCAGATCCCAGACATCATTGCCTCTACCGAATGGCCTCCGTATAGCCTCGACCTTAACCCCCTTGACTATTCCATCTGGTCGGTGTTGGAGTCCAAGGCATGTTCTACTGCTCACAGAAGTGTCGCTTCTCTTGAGCAATCGCTACAGAAAGCTTGGTCAGAAATGAACGTCGACTACTTGCGTGCCGCCGTAGATGCGTTTCCCAGGAGACTTCATGCCTGTATTGCTGCAAACGGCGGTCTAATTGAAAACGTTTAATGCTGTTTTGTTGACATTATGCTCAATAAAAGTTGTGAAGAATTTCATCCCATTTGCTTTGTTGGTTGGTGAAATAATAAAAGATATGTCCGTTGCTATAATTGTGGTACACCCTGTATAATAGGTCATGATGACAGCAAGAATAAGTGTGGGGAGAACTTGGCACGCAGTGTCAAGAGACAATCGAACATTGCTTTTAAATTTTCGAATAGCTTACGGGAGGGATTTAGAGGCCAAAATACGTCGGTGCGCGTTTTGGGACAGAAGTAGTGAGGGGTATGGTATTCTACAAGAGATCTGAAGCTCATAATGAACTAAAGTGGCGAGGTGTAGAAGAACTGGAAGCTCAATGTTGCCAGAGCTGCATGTTCTGATGGATTTCATTGGTTACTTTATGAAATTCTGTAGCTATCGAGAGGGGAAGGTGAGTCTTTCAGTAAGTAAGGTGCGCGGCAAAGCTTCGTTACCTGTACTTTTTTTTCTCTACATTGAAAAACCGAAAGATTTGCCACTCCCCATTGCTACAAAGTGGCTGATCAGTGAAAGTGAACTCCTTTTAAGCGGAGATTAAGTGAGAAAGAGAAAGCAACGGTTGAGCGATTGGAAAAAAGCGAAAGGAACATCAAATAGGGCGGCGACGGCGGCGCTGACGGGGCGAATGGAAGACGGCGGACGAGTGCCAGCGGCTGCAAGTCGAATTGCGCAACTGAGTGATCGGATCACGGCCAAAACCGGATTACGCCGTCGACGACTGATGAATGAATGTACTGCGAAACCTGAACGAGGCACTGGCCGCAGGCATTTTCGTACGCCGTGACTGCTACCGCCTAATCGCCCGCCGTCGAATCGCTTCTTCTCAACGAAAACGAACACACCAATTACGGTATCAGAACGTAAGCAGTTTGGTATGGTCACACTAGAACATGATTTTCCCGATCTTGCTTTCTGAGACGGCAAGAGACCAGGATTAAGGAAACGCTACATGAAAAAAGTTGCTACCTTTTTTTTCAAAATTCGGCAGAACGAAAGTGTACAGTCACTTGTCGCTCGACACTTTCTCTGGCATTGCGTCAAATAGCTTTTCGCGACCAACTTATCACTGTACCTTACCACCTTTCTCGTTTTCGCTGTTCTGTCACCGTGACTTCACAACTGGTTGAGCTAGCCGACTTTGTGTCCTCGTATCCGCACAGCAAACGAAAATAAGCAGAATGTAATTTATGTTATACAGGGTGGCGAATAAATACGTGCGCGGTAAAAAGTGTTATAACTCTCTTTTCTGCGAACGAATATCAAAACAAATATGATTATATATAAGAGTAGGACATAGCATTGCATAATTGAGGAAGGTTCTCAGAGTAGCTGCCATGAGCTATGATATCGGCTCCCTTCCCTTCATTCATCGAATGCGTGGTGCGCCGCAGGTACCTGTCACCTATATTGCTTCATATTTCAGAAAAGGCTCGTCGAAATTCGGCGAATTTCTCTATGTAGACTCTCAAGATATTCTCCCAAAACATATTCGACGGCGAGCTAAAACGGATTTGAAATCGGGTTATTTGAAGGCCATAAATCTTTCGTCGAAGAAGTGCTGATTCCGGTCAAAAAAGCGCATTTTTATTTTTGCTCCATGAAGCAGAGCGCAACTTCTTTGAGGGAACTATTCGGCACGTTCCTGTTTTCCGAGCACTGTGGCTTTCCTGTGAATGCAATGCTGACAGAGCTTAGCATGATTTAATATCTTTTTTATCCATAAAATAAAAACAGTCCTGCTCAGAGCACCGATACTCTTCTAAAACATGAAGGATTCAGGAAACACACTTTTTGCATCAGTTCTTTGACTGTTATTGCACGTGGGGGTTGGATTAATGAAATGGTGGTGATTGTGAAGGCTTCTAAGCTTCTCGACGGTAGAAATTTTAACGTCAGACCAAAGGACGTCCTTGCTGCGGCGCACCTTGAGAAATTTCCGCAATTTCTTTGAATTTTTATTCCGATTTTTCTCCACTTGATCGGTGAGGAGTTGTGCCTTCCACGTATGATAACTATGAAGTCCAAGCTCTTCTTCTACCAATAATCGAACCGATTCGCAAAAAAGGTGGAGCTGCTTTGAGATCATATTCAAGCTAACATCATCATCTCGGCCCGTTCTCTTTTTAATAATCCCATGCCCCACTAGTGTGTTCACCGTCCGCTTCTGTTACCTTCGTGGATTGAGTAGAGTATGTTCTCCCTACGATCACTGCTTACCAGTCTTCTACACGTTTCTTTGAGGAACTCTGCGCCTCGAAAGAATCAGCGAGCCCACCACGCCGCTCTGAGCTTTCTGCGCAATTGTGTTATAGTTTGAATAGTTTCTCGCTACAATTTGAAGAACAAATCTCACCCACACCGAACGATTAAGAGGGGTAACGTGAATATTTTGAGAAGAAAAAGTACGCTCAAAGGTTTCCCGCAATTTCGAAAATTGAGCCGAATTTCACGCGCACGTATTTATTCGCCACCCTGTATGCGCAAGAAATTATCCTTGAAGCCTTACTAGTGTCAATGAGTAGTTCTGTGAAGGTCCAGTTGCCGAGAATATCTTTATTCTATTGTTCCACCTTCTAAAAAAGAGAAACTCTATTTTGGATGAGTTTCTTTTCATATTCATCAGGAAAGATCACTTTGGCTGCAGACAAACCCACAATCCATAAATCTAATATCGGCTTTTCCCATTGTGTTTGACGTGCACTTGCTAGGGTCGGTACTAACAAGGTAGGGTGATTGGGTCGAAATCACCGATTTAGCCCAAACTTTGTCTACGCGGGTTATGAAAGGCGCTGATCACATTTGTTTCTGAATTTGGAGTCGATTTGGGTTGGTTGCCGTAAGTATGTGTCACATACAGTAGCGGCCAAAAATCTATTAACACCCGGCCGCGCAGAAATTTTCACCCTTCTTTGACCAGCAGCCCACGAAAGAGTTCGGAACTTTCGAGGAAGCTGTGCACAGTTTCTAATAGAGTAATTCTCCCTCTTTCGAACAGTGTACAAAAAATTTCTAGATGTGCTGAATCTAGAGAAATGTAAGAGGTTTTTTGAGACATACACTTTTCCCCACTTAAAAATTTACTTTGGTGACTTGTAATTTTTCCGCAAACAGCTATGAGAGAAAACTAATCGAACTTCTGGGCAGAGCAAACAATTCTCTTTCAAATGGTGTATTTTGTTTTCAACGTTTCTTTACAAATCCAGAATTACAGACAATTTCAAAGTGAAAACTCACGAAGAAATGCAACACTACAGGGTGTCTCAAAAAATGTGCTCACTGTTTGAGGAGCCATAAGTTTCCTGATAGTAGAGATCCAAAGATAGGTTGTAAGCCATACAAAAGCACATTAGAAGCAGATCTTATGCCACGTCATTGGTGTGGATTGTGCCATGCACCTCTACGACTGACCAATTTTTACACCTGATTGACAGTGGTTAAGATAAAAGTCATCGGTAATTCAGCATTTGTGTATTTAATAGTTGTAGAAGATGTTCGCAGACAAGCGATGTGCAAAACAGAAAATAATTGAGAAGTTTCTTCTTTAACAGACCGCGATTCGCGAAAGCTACCATAAGCTGTCATCATCGCCACTTGCTGTTATTTTTTGAAAATTTATGGCGTACTGTGCTGACAACATATCCTGCTCAAGATTTTTTCGTGAGGGTAATCTGACACGTAGAATGCTATGGTGTTCTTATTCACCCTCGAGATCGCGCCGTTGGTGTACTCTCAACTAAATTTTGAGCGGACTCATAGTCTTGTTACTCCACTAGTTGAAAATTTTTTAAAAATTCATGGCTTCCGGCGTAGACGGGATATCTTCTTCAAATTTTTTTTTCATGACGGTAACAAATTATGTGGAATACGATAGCTGTACTTTTCGTGTTCAGCAGCGCGCTCTTGCCAAGCTATCAGGGAAATTCGGGGCGGACCCATGATTCGGCATCAAATTTGTTGCAGGAAATTTGTTCGAAAATTCCTGTAATTTTTCGTTCACGAGATATTTGCCGGAAAGTTACTGCGTAAAGTCAGTAAGGCATGAGAAACACAATACTTATATTATCTAGCTCCCTCAACGCAAAATTGGTGAAATACCAACTAGTTCACTGAAAAGACTGTAACTCTGGATCTGTGTAGAAAAGTTGGAAACAGAATAAAACGTATGGAAGAAAATTGTTTGCACTGCCTAGAAGTTTAATTAGTTTCTTCTCACAGCTGCTTGCGGGAAAATCACAAGTCACCAAAGAAATTTTTGAGTGAAGAAAAATGTACGTCTCAAAAAACCTCTTATATTTCTTCAGATTCAGCACATCCAAAAATTCCTTGTACACTGTTTGAAAGAGGAAGATTTGCTCTATTAGAAACTGTGCACCTCTTCCTCGGAAGTTCCGAACTGTTTCGTGGGCTGCCGGTCAAAGAAGGGTGGAAAATTCTGCGCGACCGAGTGTTAATAGAATTTTGGCCGCTACTGTACATAAGTGCTAGTACATATATTTTGTCCACTTTGCGTACTCTGTCGGCCATACTCGTCCCAAACGCGATTCTATCCAATAACTGCTGCAAAATTACAAATGGAACGTAATTTCGAATCTAGCGCATGTAGTCGAAAGAAAATTCTGCAAAGGGACAGATCCCACGACCATCAGATTGTAAATTCTACACGCTACCCACTGGGCCACCACAGTACTTACTTGCTCATTGTCAGATATGGTAGATAGGATGTAGACACCCCCTCGTCACTGGTTAGCGGAAGAGATTTTTCGCTTTTTTCGGCCCACCCATGTTCAGGTAGCAACAGCAAACTATGCCGCTGTAATGGTAATTCGAAGCTCTACAAAACAATATGGGTCTCGTTTTGAATCTTTGGGACACGCTGAGCATACTCGCTCGTTGGAGTTTCAACAATGGATGAGAAGTAAGGAAAAGAAGGCTAATAAGAAGGCGAGAAACGACTTTAGCCTTACAAGGTCGACACCGAAGTGAGTAAAGAGTAAGGCATTCCTTGACCTCATAAAGGGGCGGGTGAGGTAGGCGTGGATGACGCAATTTCAAGAAAAAATCGAAATCTTTGCAGAATTCAGGAACGTACGCGCTGTCGCTGTCACGTTATTCATAACATGCCACTTCACTTTAGAGGATCAACGAATCACAATTCAGGTCAAACACTCAGGCAACATTTTAGCCTTAGCCTACGAGGTTGTAGCCCACTGAGACCCCAATTACAACTTCAAATCCTCCCGCAACTCTGTTAGAGCTACTTGTCCACGTCAGCAGTTTTGATCTAATGCTTAGCATCTCTTTGAATTACGAAGTAGTATCAATTTCATCAACTAACGTTGCTAAACAAATTGAAAGGAAGTTACTTCGCAATTTATCTTCAATACCGAGTCTTTGAACACCGTACTGTATAGCAATATTTTCAGGGTAAAGAGATAGGGAAATAGCAGTCAGAAAAAATATCTTATTTGTGCGCAGCAGTCTTGCAGAAATAGCTGGTGACCGTTGGTATGTTGCTGTTCGTTGACTAAAAATTTGCGCAGGTAGTTCGAACTACTCTAATGTTATACCCACTCCTGCCAATTTCTTCTGACAATCCCGTAGACGAAGTGCTCTTTTTCAAAATTTTTGTCCTTGTATGAACAACCTGATATATACTCCAGCTGCGTTTTGCTTTAGTGCACACAAAATTGGTTTGCGTAGATGGAACATTTTTTGAATATTGTAGAGTCTGAATGTTGACTTTGTGTTGGTAGCGCAGTTGTTAGCTGAGCTTGACTGGCTAGCCAGACTGGTTGAAGCAGCCCCGTCAGCCAGCTGAATGATAAACAACAGAGATAGTCAGCCACAGAAGCTGCTGGATGGTTCGCCTTATCGTCGATGATCTGCACATTGTTAGCAAACTCGTTCATTAGCGGCCAAAAACGCTCAGTCTTGTTAGCTGCAGCTTCATCGGGAAAACCATATATAGGAACACCTTTCCAGTTTTTATATATAGGGGATTCGACATGTCAACGGATGCGTGTGGCACAGTGGTAGGTGGCGCTACTGACACTCGCACGGTCGAGCGATCGATTCCCGCTTAGGTGAACCAAGCCTCCCATTCTGCCGGTATCCGGTAATTTGATGAAAGACTTGAATGCGGAGGTGAAGACGCTGACTTGATACAACGACTGGCCCACCGAAGGTCATGTAATGGTCAAAACATGCCTCAATGATACTGAATGAAACCCGAATGCGGCGGTGCGTCCTTAGGGAACTGGTCAACGTCGATACCTTCATCTTTACCTTTACCTTTACCTTTTATCTTTACCTTTACACCGGTGTAGCCCTGGTCCGCCACACTCTATAATGGAGCTATCACTTTGTAACATTTGTTCTGAATATCTGCACATACATAATGTCTAACATGTATGCTCTAATAGATTGCTTTGTAGAGTGCTGTTGTGGACGCTTCGCTGCTGATGTCACTTCGCTACTTACACCACTAACACCACTTCGCTCACGTTCACTATCTTCATCGTTCCATACCTAGGCCTTCCACGCCCCTTCGCCAAAGTATGTTGGGCAAATAATTCCCTTCATCGGGTGCACGGAGCTGGGGCAACAATACGCAGCGCTGTTCTTAACGAGTTGTGTCTTATTGTTAGCGCCCTTTCAGACACTACTGCGGCAGTAAACCAAATTAGAGCAGTAAAAAGGGCGTGCTCATATTTCGGCGATAGCTGCGCGCTTTTGCGGCCGTTCACTGAACTGTCGTTGTTCAGAAACTATTTAGTGCATGATTGACTATATGGGTGGTTTTTGCAAAGAAATTTGAAAACCCGTGGGAGATCCGTTATCAGCGCCCTTGATAACCTAGATGAGCGAAATTTCAGCAGATTCAAGGGCCAGAGCCGACCTGCTGCCACAGCAAAGAAAGGCCCGGGACATTGCCTGCACCACGGCACTGCGGCTGCGCTGACGCAGTGAAAGAGTAAAGTCTGAAGAGCCCTTCACTATGAAAAAAATATTCACTAGCTGATAGCGCGACTAAAAGGTTCTTTCTAGAGAGCTGCTGATCAAACCACATTTCCGCGCAGAACACGCAGGCTTGCAACAGCCAAGTGAAGCTTACATTGTAATGAGCCAGAGGCAGATTTCCTTCTTCGGCATTCTCTCATTTCATATGGCGAAAACAATTTCATATGGCAACTGAATGAGTCATATATTTGAAGATGTTAGGTTATTCGCAAATCACTGACATCAGACGGGAATTGAACCCCCGCCGTCCTGTTTCCGGCAGACTGCACCATCCACTGTGCTACGTCGCGACCCCCTAGCATCTTTTTAACACGTTGACGACAGCGCCTTTTTCGCGTGTCTGGCGCGTGGGACCAAGCGATTTCCTACCGCGCCGAGGCCGTGGCATGATGCTGGCATACGACGAATTTTTTTCAAAATGAAAGTGAATAGTAAATCTCGAAGACTACATATACAGTCCTGTAATATCGTGGATTGTGACTATTCCTTTTTTTGCAATGAAAATCGAAAAATAACAGCTGGAAGCTTTTAGAATGTCCTTTTTCCCTATCCAGGTTAAAAGGAAATTGTTATTTGTTCATTGTTCATTATTTGTTCGTTCTAATAATCAATATTTGTTTGTATTTATGTGTTTGTTTCAGCAAACGGCATTTGTTTGCATTTATTTGTTTCTTGCAATAACCATTATTTGTTTTTACTTGAAAAAAAAACTAGTGCGCAATCAAAAATTCCAGTAAATCACAAGCTAAGAATTGTTTTCACGGACCACGAGGTTTACAATGATTTCTAATCATGAGGTATATAGTGGCCAGACAAACATTCCCCAAAAAATCGGGATAAGTCAGAAAAGTAAATTTCAAAACTGTGACGCAGCAGTGCGTCACACGGTCGTCAACGTGTTAAAGCCCGGACGGGCTGTTGCTATCGGTTTTCACCTGTAATCACGGGAAGCCGTTATCGGCAGTTACCAGTTGAGCTGATAAAATTTTTGGATGTAACGCGAAGCTATTCTGTTAATTGCTGTTTTTTTGTTTAGCGGTTCACAGCCCGACCAGGCTACAGCCCGTTCGGGCTAAAGAATGATGCTAGGTGCAATGAGCAGTGATGCAACGTACATCGGTAGCACAGTGGTCAGTACATTGTGCGGGAAACACAAGGATTCGGGTTCGATTCCCGTCCGATGTCAGTGTTTTGCGAATAACCCAGCATCTCCAAATAGATGAGTCACTCAACTAGTTCTACAGTACTGGACATGTCTTTTGATCAAAATCCGAACAGCCGGCAAAAATCGCTCCAAAGCGGCTTTTTGAATAACCTTGTCGAAACTCAATTATTTGTAAAAATATACGCATATTTGAGCTCAGTAGCTCGAGCTCTATCTTTCGGTGTATCAATTATCCACACCTGAAAATTTTTTCAAAATATCGATTTTTTGCGTATCCCTCGTATCCATCGATTGGCTCGTCGTTGACGGTTCCCCAACAGGGGCCCCGTCAACAACGAGCCCAACGGGAGGCTCCGTGTGGTAGCCTCTTCGAGTCACCCCATGGAGACCCACTCCTGGCTCGGTGCAGCAAGCGCTGCATATTCATTGGCGGCGAGGAGGAGGCGGAGCCCACTGGGTGCAACGAGCGCCGGTTATTTATATGTGGCGAGGAGAGGGCGGAGCTTAGTCGTTGGGGAGTCACCAGGCAAGGGAACGAAGCGGCAACGCGATCCGAAAATCGAGGGGTCAAAAAAATCGACTGAAAACAAGTTTCGCGAATTAGGGAAAAGTGCATACGGAGGGATAGAGCTCGAGCTGCTGAGCTCAAATATGCGTATATGTTTACGAATAATTGAGTTTCAACAACATTATTCCAAAAAGCCGCTTTGTAGCGGTTTTTGCCGGCTTTTTCGTCTTTTGATCAAAAGACACGTCCGGTACTGTAGTCTATAAACCGCTAAACAAAAAAGCGGCAATTAACAGAATAATTACTTACTTAGATACTTAGATGGCCCGGCTTCACTGAACGTGCGGGCCCCAACACGAGTTCCATTCGCTTCGTTGTCTGGCGATCGTCATCCAGCTTGTTGGTCAGAGGCGACTGTGACAACAGCGAGAATCAGCCGTTCTGGAACACAGCATAGTCTTAATACGTTCGACGAACACATCAGACCATCTGGCAGGTGGTCTTCCACGAGACCGGGTGCAATCTCGCGGCAGCCATTCCACCGTTCTTTTTGTCCAACGGTCGTCGTCTCTTCTCATTATGTGACCGGCCCATCGATGTTTCGCTTTCGATGTGTAGTCCGCAGGGTCTCGCAGACGGGACATCTGCCTTAGATCGGAGCTGCGAAGTCCGGCTCGGTGTTGGGATAGCCGGGTGAATTTCAGAAGACACCTTTCCAACGCTCTGTGTGTGACCTGCAGGAACTTCGCCGTGGCTGACGTATCAGGCCACGTCTCAGCCGCGTAGCACAGAGGAGGAAGAACTGTCGAGTCGAACAAATGAGCACGGAGGTCAGCATCCTGGAGTTGGTCGGTGGCCTCTTTGAGAGACCCGAAGGCTGACCACGCGGCTCTCCTTCTTCTGATGAGTTCTTCCTTCATGTCGTTGTCCATGTTCATGGAGCGCCCCAGTAAACGTAGGACTTCGTTTCGGCGATGGGAGACCCATCGAGTTCGATGTGTCCCTCATCACACCAGGAGTTCTTCATGAACTGTGTCTTCTTCCGATTGATGCGCAGTCCAATCTTCCTTCCAGCTTCGTCCAGCTCTCGGACCATCGTCTCTGCTTCAGTTGTACTTTTCGCGAAGATGACGATGTCGTCGGCAAAACGAAGGTTCGATAGGAATTTTCCGTCCAAACGTATGTCCTTTTCATCCCAGTCGAGCGACTTCATCACCCACTGCAATGCGACAGTGAACAGCTTGGGCGAAATAGTATCGCCTTGCCTGACGCCCTTCTCGATGGGGATGTTGATTGGACGTCGGAAAAGCTGTACTGCCGTAGAACAGCGGTGGTAGCAGTCGGCCAGCGTTCTTATGTAGGACAAGTCCACTCCTTGATCGACTAACGAAGACAGGATAGCATTCGTTTCGACGCTGTCGAAGGCCTTTTCGTAGTCGACGAAGGTTAAGACGAGGGGCAGATAGTACTCCCGACAGACCTCGATGACCATCGCGACACTTCAGATGTGGTCGACGCAGCTGAATCCCTGACGGAACCCAGCTTGCTCACGCGGTTGTGCTTCATCCAATGTTCGCGATATCCGCGTCAGGATGATCTTCATGAAAAGCTTGTAGAGCACGCTCAACAAGCTAATCGGGCGGTAATTGCGAAGATCATCCCTGTCACCTTTCTTGTGCAAGATGACCGTGCGCGAATTCCTCCACTGTTCCGGGATTCGTTCCTTCCAAAGGTAGGATGTCA
Source organism: Nippostrongylus brasiliensis (assembly GCA_030553155.1). Classification (NCBI taxonomy): domain Eukaryota; kingdom Metazoa; phylum Nematoda; class Chromadorea; order Rhabditida; family Heligmosomidae; genus Nippostrongylus; species Nippostrongylus brasiliensis. The sequence goes on along the minus strand of CP130733.1, from coordinate 22,834,727 downwards.
TGTGTGCCGCAAGAAGGGAGTGCAGAGTATGGGTTCCTGCACGGAGAAGATCGGCAGAGATCTTGTCTGGCCCTGGAGCCGTGCCGCTCTTCATACTCCTAATCGCATACAGAATAATTTCGGATCACAATAATAGTTAACACGACGAAATCAACAAAGACTAGATGAAAAGGGCCCGTCGCACAATAGAGTTCATGGAGTGTCTTTGCATGAGGGTTCGCTAACTTTGTACCTTTCGCAGTTGGTCGGTGTTACCTTAGGATGAGCATACATTTTGAACTTTATATTGATTTTGTTTCGGCGTTTCCATTTCCAGTTTCCATTACCAGCATCAATTTAGAACTTGTATCAAAAAACGGCTGAACGGCCAGTGCAGTGATGTAATCTGATAGAAGGTTAGCAATGAATTGTCGTAAGGTTGGTTAACAGCATGATAACAATGATCGCAGTCGGTTGGTTTTAGTCGCCTCGTTCATCCTCCATTCGCCACTTGGTTTATTAGCTGCAGTCTTAAATTTATGGGTTCTAACGAAAACGATCAGTACGAGCAGCTCGGCCCTGGAGGAGGAGCACCACCACCACCACCACCTCCTGCTCCCGCTGCAGCACCGGAGCCGAAAAAAGATTTACCTGCTCGCACACCTGGTGCAACTATACTTGGACAGTTTGCTTTACGGTGAGCTCGAAACGATATTGTGTTCTCCATAAGTACTCTGCTTTCTAATTTATTTCTAGAAGGTATGAATGGAGTACCTGAAGTCCGACCTCATCCTCATTGGCTCGGAGTTATCATAGCCAGCTAGGGGCTTACCCGTCACACTAACGTATTCCCCGTCTCTTGCCGAGCACCTGTGCGGCCCTTTATTCCACTGTCATAGTCTCCCTCCATTCCCATTCCATTTCCTTTTCGCATCGGTTTCGTTATCAAAAGCTGCGCTATCGCTTCTTCGTTGGTAAAAGGTAGCTACCCTCCGATAATGTGAAAATTTTCATCTTGTGCGCAGAACAATTCAATCTTCCATACATGACAAAACAAATACATAGAATTAGGCATACAACCTACTCGGATAACCACGCACACAGACCGCGATCCAACCACACTTGCACATCGTACAAAGGCAACATTATAACATTACTTATTTATTTACGTAATTGGATGTTTTGGCTTTATAGATACTGCATTCACATTACAGGCCTGGTGATGACGTTGACTTGAGCTCAGAGCGTGGTACAACAATAGGAAGCGGTGAAGGTATCGCTGTTTTCAGTAGCAGCTAGCGATACTGATTAGTGTTTCATGTTTGAGGAAAAAAATCAAAGGAAGGTGATAAAACAAGCGCAGAGAAAGATGGAGCTAATCAAGCTAAACCGGTTTCGATACAGATGGATATTAAACCATACAGAGAGCCTGTACGTTGCATTGCATTTCAATGATTTTCCCATTTTGACGGTAAGACTTTCAGGTCATGCTGAAAATATGTTACACAGTAACCGTTTTGCTTTTGATAATAAGTTTCTTACTAATGGCACTGACTGTGGTGCAGTTCATTGATCTATTCGTGTGGTTACCGGTAATATTTGGAGAGTGATGGTAATACACCATAACAATCGCTGTTGGAGAAAATTTACATATCTTCGTGTTTACTTAGTGAGAGATTTTATACAGATAATCGTCGCAATAAAATATTCACAAACAAGAATGCATAGATGTTGTGTTCGATGCTATTGGTCGGCGAACACATGCTTTCCCAGCAGGCGGAAGATTGTAACGTTTGAGATGCTTGCGATTCGTATTAGATCCTCACTACAGTACCGGACGTGCCGCAACGGTAAAACGGCGGCAGCGGTGCTTCGTTCCTTCGAAAGATGCCGTTTCTGGGGTCCACGCGTGATGACTTCGATTCATTTTCGACGAATACCCAACGATGGTCCCTGCGTGGCAAAGGGCTTCGTCGAGCGATAAATTGTCGAACGAGGAATTCAAGGGGCAAGGGACCTAAAATCGATGTATCAAAAAATCGCTTGTTACTAAGCCTCACGAACATAGAAAATGTACAATACCGGACGCGCCGCAATGATAAAACGGCGGCAGCGGCGCCTCGGAGCGCCGAAACCCGCCGTTTTTGAATAACTTGCTTAAAATTCGTTTATTTACAAAAATAAGTATACATTTGAACTCAACAGCTTGGGCTCTATCCCTCCACATGCATTTTTCCCAAATTCGTGAAACTTGTTTAGTCGATTTTTTTGACCCCTCGATTTTCGGATCCCGTTGCCGCTTCGGTTGCTCGCTAGGGACTCACCTGTCTCCGCCCCCTCCGACTCTATATAGGCGCCCCTCTTTGCACTGACTAGGCTCCGCCTCCTCCTCGCCGCCTGTAAATATGCGGCGCGTCTTTTCCTAGCGTCCCAAGCTAAGAACAGGGTGGCTCGAAGGGGCTACTCCGCGGGGCTCCCCATTGGGCATGGGATGTAAATGACCTGTGGTTGACGCCTCCCGGGTCACCACGCGTGGACACCGAAACGGCGCATTTCGGCGCTCCGGAGCGCCGCTACCGCCGCTTTATCGTTGCGGCGCGTCCAGTAAAAAAAAAAAATAAATTGAAACCTAGCAGATGTGAAAAGCCGGGTAAGTGCTGTGTCCTTTGCAGTGTGGTAAAAACACTACGAAAAAAATTAATTCATTTTTCGAAATTCATTGGTTTCCGTTGAATTAAGTCGAATTAAAGGTAAAATTTGACGGAATAGAGATGCATAACGAATCAAAATGGATTCGAAGCCTCAAATATGTCGACTCTAACAAAGGCAAAGGATGCTATCAAAGAAGTTGAGAAATGTTGAGTTAGGATGCTAAGATGGACTTGCAGCCGTGAGACGGCTGGACCACAAATCCACCGCTGAAATTAAATTAAATTAAATTATTAATAACTAATTCTTAATAAATTAAATTAAATGTCAAAAAGGTATATCACCTTGTATTTCTGAGTAAAAGTGACCAACAAGAAGGAATCGTAGTTCAATTGAAAGTTCGGTTATATCCTCCAAAAATATCCACACGGAACCTGAATTTCGGCTTATCCTCACTTTTCCTCAGAAGGAAACGAAATGATCTTTTGTTGTTCCATAAAATCATTCACGGAAGGACGAGCCTCAGACCTGCAGATCTTATGTCGCTGAGAAAAGGAACCACCCGAGGCGGAACCGTTAAATATGATGTTGGCAGAGTAAAACTCGACTGTCGACGTCATTTCTTTACTGTTAGGACCCTTTCTTCATTTGAGAAGCTCCGCAAAAAGGCCAAAATATCGGTGAGTCATAACGCATTCAAAAAAATGCTCAATTCCGTTCTAACTCCCGGACAGCACATGTTATCCGGCTAGGCGCCAACTACTGCAAACGTCTCCTTTTTTCCGCACTGCTAAGTTTTCGATCTGCTTAACTGTCATTGTTCCTATCTGAAATTCCTTGGTTAACCAAAGATTCTGTTATTTAGGCAACACATGTCGTTTGATATTCAAGGGATTGTTTTTCTTTTTGTTTTTTTGTTGTTGGTTATAACACAAGATAACTTGTGTAATAAATATTATATTATTATATATACATTGGTCGGTGATTTTTTGCGAACTTTGAATTTTCAAAGTTATTTAACAAGGATTTTAAGGTACAATTTTGAACAGAAATATGACAAGAAGCGCCAAGCTCAAGGTGGTATTTTGATAGAGCATGATAAACATAATGAGCTCCATATGTACGGATTAGGCTGTCTCTCACGCTTTTCGGAAAAGCTAAGGGTAAATGGTAAAAAATTAGTGACAAATGACAAATATCAACTTCAATTTCCGCGTTCTCACACCCGTCATCGTCTGTGCTCCAGTCCACCACAAAGCCTAACTGCCATTGTTTGATTATTAATGGAGCTTGTCCCTAGTCTCCGTGAAATAGAGGAAATAAAATGTGAAGTAGCACGATAAAAGGCTCGAAATGACGAATGACGCATTAATAGCTTAGCATATTCCACGTCCGAGCGGCGATGAATCTCAGCTCTTTGGCTCCAGCACTTCTTGTAGAAAAAAGTGTGGACGAACGCATTTCTATCAATCAAATGGGCAGCTGACTCAGTGAGGCCCACGGTGTAGTCCTGACTTCCTGCAAAAGTTGCATCCCCCTCGAATTTCAGCTGTCGACTACTTATCTCGTTGATAATTTCAACTAGGATGGCTGCATCATAACCACAGATTTTGCTGAAATGTCTCCCTGAGGAGTTATGCTGCATGCTGACCACGATTCCGATGACTTCATAAAGTAAGGTAACAGCAGAAAGGGTACAATAGAAAGATAAAGCATACATGGCCTATGGTGTAACCAGACGGCAATGGCTCTACAGTGTATACCATAGGAATGTGAACCACCAGGCGAAGCACCGAATGAACCGAAACTCGAGTTATGGAAGGAGTCAACCGAGAAAAGCTTCAGAACTTCCGTATAAATATATGTGGAAAATGGAGCATGACTTGCCAAGCTAAAATAAACGTTCTGTTTTAGGGATTAACGATTTATGAAAAAGACGGCGGCGCGCTTTCGATGTCTTGTATAATAGTAGTTGCTGCACGGCCGGTACTGTCGTTGCGATTGGTCCACACAAATAAGGTCATCGAGAAGTGGTTAACGCAGTTAAGCGTGCGGATAAATTGCAGAAAAAAGCTATCACCTTCCTTGTGTTTTTCGAGGAGTTCGATCATTACTACGTCGACCTGTATCAACACTGGTTGGTTTTCCGTTCAGAGAGGGTGGGTCTTGATGTTTATTCTCTCACGCAGGCACTGTAATAGCATCCCTTTCATGTTCCAGGAGCAAATTGGATGGTTAGATCCGCTGAGCCGGTAAGTAGTCCTGATTTCCGTATTCGTCGATTTCCTGAGAGTTTGGTAGCTTTGACAACCCTTTAATCTTCGAATTCAATTAACTTCTTGACGAATGGTGTGGAAAGTATCCGGATGAAGATAGCAAAAGCCAGCATATAGCAGGCCGGGAACTTTCGTCTGGTTAACGCCATTCTTCCAAACCGAGCGCTGTGCGAAAGTTTGCGTAAACTCCACTCGTGCCATTCTGCCAGGCCACAACTTCCGTCTTGGTTTTGTTTTGATTCGATTCGGATTCCTGCTACCTCACGTGCATCCCTATTTTGCCCTGAATGACCCATTCCATACATAACTGCGCTGCTTTCTCGCTTCCTCATTTCAACATCCACCGCTCTTCAATATGCCTTCTGGAAGAATTAGAGGCATCGTCACATGCGTGAGATCTGCTAGCTATCAGCTATCTTGGCACTTGGTAAATGTTCCGATTCTGCCGACCAGGTCAGGGTTAGAACCTAAATTTTCCTGACTTTTCGCTTATATGTAGTAGTTACCTAGGGCGTTGGCCATAAATCTGATGCTGGTTTCCGGACTTTGGTCTAGAACCACCCATATCGTCGAATTGGGTGATCGGGTCAAAATTACCGACATATGTTGCCAAAATTTCGCCAAGGAAGATCATTTGTCACTCTGATTACGGAACGGATGTCTTTCCAAATTCCGGCAGATTCAGGTAAGTATTTCTCCGCGCCTCATCACTGATCGCGCCCCCACGTCATCATCACTCACCTAAACCTATCCGTAGCGGCGAAATTCAAAAAACCATCGTCATAATCTTAATCACCATGCAAAATAATCTACGTCGACGAAGTTTCAGCCATATCTGAAATTTTGGCCTGACCACCCAGATCGACAATATTGGTGGTTCTCGGCCAAAGTTCGGCAAACGGACATCAAAATAACCGCGTAGGCGAAGAGTTGGTGAAAACCAATTTCTCGACACTGACCCGCTCGGTGGAGTCGGACTATCAACGAGGGATTCTATAGGAATACCAATCTCAAGGAATTGTGTGATGTGAATTGAATTATGGATTATCAGCCGTTCATCGGCCTGCCGGCCGCCAAACGTCTGTGCGCCAGCTTCGTTAAATAAATAAGTAAATAAATAAATACGTAAATCTGTACTGCTTGCCGAGTTAAACCTCAAGTCGTTCGTTTGACATTTCGATACTGTTCCACTTATCGCACTGTAAAGATCGTAGAAATTTTCAATTTAACTCAAACCTTGAGCATGATGGTTCACTGGCAAGCTGATCGCGAACCTCGCATCCGTTTTCCAAATTTCGATACACCTCTTTGCAGAGAAATGGGAGCGGTCCAGCGAGAACCCTCGGTCTGGTCAAAACTTCACTCAGGGTGGTTATTTTGTATGTCGATCGCGATTCTGATGCTCGTCTTCCGAACTTCGGCGAATAGCCATCCACAACGTCGAAATGGATGACTAGGTTTAGATCAAGGATTGGCTAAAACTTTGTTTAGGTAGGCTATTTTGAATGCTGATTATGAATCTGAGGTCTAGCTGCAATGAACCATCTCCAACGAAGCACATAAGTAGCACATAGAATCATGATCAGCATGCAAAATAGCCTACTTAGACGAAGTTAAAGCCAAATCTGAAATTTTGACCTGACCACCCTTGCCGACGGCTCCGGCTCCTCTGCAAAAATACAGAATGAGCATCCGATTCGTGGTCAGCGCCCTAAATTACACCCTGAGGCGAAGTTGGCGAAGATCGGTTTAGACAGTTTTTCTCTGACCTCTGAATTGCAATAAGTGGAGCAGTGCCGAGACTTCGTTTTCATTTGGATCGACCGATGGAGTGTTGAAGGACTGGTGAATGACGTGCAGGGATGCTATTGTAGAATATGTCTTACTTACTTACTTTGATACTTTGATGGCCCTTTCTTCAGCTGGAGATCTTCTCAGCGGGGACCACAACTCTTCCAGACCGCTCGATCTCTGGCAACTTGCATCCAGTGAGGGAGACTCCGTTCTCTGAAAGACTTTGAAAATGAGTCTGCCCATCTTGTTGGCGGTCGTCCCAGTGGTCTCTTATGGTCTCTTGGGAGCCATTCTGTGACACGGAGGCTCCATCTATCGTCCTTCCGTGGAAGCAGGTCTCCAGCCCAACGATATTTTGACTTCTTCATGTACTGCAGTGGATCTGCTAGCTGCGATTTCTCCCTTAGCTCTGAACTTCGTATGCCTTGCTGCCGTTGTTGGTGAAGGCTCGTCTTCAGAAAGAGCACGATGCGTGGTTTGCATGGCTTTGGCGACGGCTTTGTTATCAGGCCAGGTTTCGGTCGCGTAACACATCGCTGGCAGTACAGAGGCGTTGAATATCGAGGCCCTAAGGCCGGCATCTTTGACCTGATCGGTGACTTCGCGGATCGAACTGAAGACTGCCCATGCTGCGCGTCTCCTGCGGGCAATTTCAGGAGCCAGGTCGTTCTCCATGTTCAGCTCTCGTCCCAGATAGACGTAGGAGTCGACTCGTTGCAAAGCGACTTCGTTTAACTTCACGAGTCCCGTGTCAAACCAGTGGTTGACCATAAATTGCGTTTTGGACATATTCATGTCCAATCCAATCTTCCTATCTGCCATATCGAGCTCGCTCAGCATTTCTTCGGCTTCTGCTGTGCTGTTGGAGATGAGCATTATATCGTCAGCGAAGCGAAGATTGCTGATCCGTTTACTATCCACAGGGTAGCCTTTGGCGTCCCAGTCCAAGTTCTTCATAGCATCCTGAAGTGCCGCTGTGAATAGTTTCGGAGAGATCGTGTCTCCCTGCCGTACTCCTTTCTCGATGGGAATTGTAAGCTTCCGATCGAACAACTGGATAGTAGTTGACGTATTCGAGAAGCATCCGTCAAGAAGTTGGACGTAGGGCGATGGTACGCCAGCATGCACAAGAGCGTTCAGAACGGCGTTGATTTCCACCGAGTCGAACGCTTTCCGATAATCCACGAAGACAAGGACAAGTGGGATGTGGTATTCGCGGCCCCTTTCGATGAGCTGTGCGACAGTCTGAATTTGGTCCATGTAGGAGAAATTCTTGCGGAACCCTGCTTGCTCTACGGGCTGATTATCGTCCAAGATTCGCTCCATCTGATTAAGCAGTATCCTGGTGAAGATCTTGTAGACAACCGAGAGAAGGCTGATGGGTCAGTAGTTGCCGATGTCTTCCCGCTGGCCTTTTTTGAAGATTAAAACTGTCCTCGATTCCTTCCATAGCAGAGGGCACTACCACCGGCCCGAAGTAGATCGGCAGAAATACCGTCGGGTCCAGGGGCAGTACCTGGCTTCATCCTTCCGATGGCATAAGCGACTTCTAACTCCAGAATCGGAGGTGCTTCTTCAGCCGGAGGCATCGCGCATTTTGCGACAGGGATGGAGGAGCGAGACAAATCCGTGTGAAAGTCTTGAACGACGGCTTCAATCGCTCTTCGAGACGTTTGCGTTACTCCGTCCTTATCCATTAGCGCTGACATTACGGCCTTCTGATCACAGAAGAACATCTCCTCCATGGGCAGACCCATGAAGATCATCTACAGACACACCGGTTCAAGTGAAAATTTTGTTTCTCAGCGAACAGTGCCAAAGTGATGTGCTCAACAAGCTGAACTTCGTGGACAGTCTCCTACAGAACATCTCCTCCATGGGCAGACCCATGAAAGATCATCTACGGACACACCGGTTCAAGTGAAAATTTTTGTTTCTCAGCGAACGCCAAATGATGTGCTCAACGAGCTGAACTTCGTGGACAGTCTCCTACCCATGAAGATCATCTACAGACACACCGGTTCAAGTGAAAATTTTTGTTTCTCAGCGAACAGTGCCAAAGTGATGTGCTCAACAAGCTGAACTTCGTGGACAGTCTCCTACAGAACATCTCCTCCATGGGCAGACCCATGAAGATCATCTACAGACACACCGGTTCAAGTGAAAATTTTGTTTCTCAGCGAACAGTGCCAAAGTGATGTGCTCAACAAGCTGAACTTCGTGGACAGTCTCCTACAGAACATCTCCTCCATGGGCAGACCCATGAAGATCATACGGACACACCGGTTCAAATGAAAATTTTTGTTTCTCAGCGAACAGTGCCAAAGTGATGTGCTCAACGAGCTGAACTTCGTGGACAGTCTCCTACAGAACATCTCCTCCATGGGCAGACCCATGAACATGAAGATCATCTACAGACTCACCGGTTCAAGTGAAAATTTTTGTTTCTTAGCGAGCAGTGCCAAAGTGATGTGCTCATGAAGATCATCTACGGACACACCGGTTGAAAATTTTGTTTCTCAGCATGCCAAAGTGATGTGCTCAACGAGCTGAACTTCGTGGACAGTCTCCTACAGAACATCTCCTCCATGGGCAGACCCATGAAGATCATCTACAGACACACCGGTTCAAGTGAAAATTTTGTTTCTCAGCGAACAGTGCCAAAGTGATGTGCTCAACAAGCTGAACTTCGTGGACAGTCTCCTACAGAACATCTCCTCCATGGGCAGACCCATGAAGATCATCTACGGACACACCGGTTCAAGTGAAAATTTTTGTTTCTCATGAACTTCGTGGACAGTCTCCTACAGAACATCTTCTCCATGGGCAGACCCATGAAGATCATCTACGGACACACCGGTTCAAGTGAAAATCAGCGAACAGTGCCAAGTGATGTGCTCAACGAGCTGACCTTCGTGGACAGTCTCCTACAGAACATCTTCTCCATGGGCAGACCCATGAAGATCATCTACGGACACACCGGTTCAAGTGAAAATTTTTGTTTCTTAGCGAGCAGTGCCAAAGTGATGTGCTCAACAAGCTGACCTTCGTGGACAGTCTCCTACAGAACATCTTCTCCATGGGCAGACCCATGAAGATCATCTACGGACACACCGGTTCAAGTGAAAATTTTGTTTCTCAGCGAACAGTGCCAAAGTGATGTGCTCAACGAGCTGAACTTCGTGGACAGTCTCCTACAGAACATCTTCTCCATGGGCAGACCCATGAACATGAAGATCATCTACAGACTCACCGGTTCAAGTGAAAATTTTGATGTGCTCAACAAGCTGACCTTCGTGGACAGTCTCTACAGAACATCTTCTCCATGGGCAGACCCGAAGATCATCTACGGACACACCGGTTCAAGTGAAAATTTTTGTTTCTCAGCGAGCAGTGCCAAAGTGATGTGCTCAACAAGCTGAACTTCGTGGACAGTCTCCTACAGAACATCTCCTCCATGGGCAGACCCATGGGATCATCTACAGACTCACCGGTTCAAGTGAAAATTTTTGTTTCTCAGCGAACAAAGTGATGTGCTCAACAAGCTGAACTTCGTGGACAGTCTCCTACAGATCTTCTCCATGGGCAGACCCATGAAGATCATCTACGGACACACCGGTTCAAGTGAAAATTTTGTTTCTCAGCGAACAGTGCCAAAGTGATGTGCTGAGCTGACCTTCGTGGACAGTCTCCTACAGAACATCAGATCTCGTTTGCAGCGCTTTATGCTTGAGCCTTTTTGAGCGGCTTCTAACAGCTTCAGTCTTCTGTAGGCCTGTATGGACTCCTTCACTGCAAGTCGACATGCCTTGGAGATGGTGACTTTTTCGAGATGGGAGGCGTTAGGATCCAGTTTGACAGCTCTTCTTTGCTCCAGAAGTTCCATTGCACGCGCGTCAAGTCTTGAAACGAGTGACGACGTGGTTAGACACGAGCTGCTAGCACACCTCAACAGTCCGCTGACGAGGAGATCGCAGACTTCTGATGGATCTTCAAATCATTTCCAATCATAGGACTCTATGGCGTGTTCCAACTCCTGCAAACTGAATGACGGAATCCTCAATGGTGCCGGTTTATGCGTGTCACGTTTGAAGATCTTCTTCTTGAGAGTCAGCTTCGCACGGACAAGACGAATATGACATATGACATATGATGGTCATATTCTCATATCATATGATATGAGAATATGACAGTCATGATAATTTCATATGTAAACCGCGATGCAACCACCACCACCGCCAATCATTTAAAAAATGGAATTGCCATCCATTCATCCATCCAAATAAACAACTCGGTAACTTATCCTTACTATATAATAAGCGAAACCCAGTCTGTTTGGATGGATGGATGGTTGGATGTTCCGATGGATGTATGGATGTCACTTCATTTTTCAAATGATTGGTGGTGATGGCGGTTGGTGGTGGTTATATCACTGCTTATCACAGAAACCATTTTGAAAACCACTTTTTATGATAACGCACTTATACTCCATCTACTCTACGCGCGATAATGGAACAGGCGGAACGGACTACCGCGATAATGTCATTGCGAAATAGTGCGCCACGGCCGCTAGAGACGCAAATGACTGCGCTAGAGACGCAAATGCCGCTAGAGACGCAAATGACTCTGCGTCTCTAGCACTGCGCACACTCTACTCAAGACGCACACTATTTCGTTTCTCTCTGCCTCTCTGCCCAGTTGCTGATTTGGCGACGAAATAGTGTGCATCGTGAGTAGTGACTAGAAGAGGAGCCCCGGGGTGGGTGGAAACCCATTCCGCCCATTCCAAGATCGTTCCACTTCCATCTAAGGGTGATTAGGTTATAATTTCATATTTGACTCAAACTTGGTCTAGACACGTTATTTTGCATGCTGATGGCGATTCTAGGTGCCATGTGATTAGGGGGGAGAGGGGTGATCGCAGCTAGGAAAACGTATTCCCGCTCTCAGATTGATGTAAGAACATGGGGAATTTTGAATTTGAGAGCAACTTGATCTTTTTAAACACTCTACCAAGTAGAGTAACAACAACCATTCTACTTTTCTGCCCGCTGTTTGAGCCAAAGTGGAAAGAGAGAATTTCTTCGACCATCGGAGTGCAGTCAGTAGGACAGTGTCGAAATTTCAAATGAAGGGTGACTTAGCTTGGCAAGTAATATAGATTAGAGTATTCGTATGCTGCTTTGCCGAACAAGGTTAGTATGGTGAATCAGATTTATTACGGCCTAACGTTTCGACATGAACGTCGTCCTCAGAGGCCTAAAGAATGGCTCGAAACTTAAATACCCTTGAACTGACCGGCCAAGCGCCGCATCGACCCTAGCATTTCTGACGACTAATACAATCTCAACGAAAAACTCGTAAAAAACGAAAGAAACCAATAACTCACCCGTGATTCACCGCAAGAGTGTTGCGACGTTGCAACCAACTCTTGGTGTTAGTAAGATGCGACTAGGTCACATCAGTCATTCCGAAACCCACAGAACGGTGTGAATGACAAGAAGTCATTGCTTATCGAAAGACACTCATTTCGGTTGTTCATAATTGGATTCCTTGCGGAGATCCAGAACGCCTCCAATGCTTTTCTGGACGATATCTCGGTCTCATATGATAGAATTTTGCACATAATGTCAAAGTCATTCCCATTATGAACTTCATGACGGTGCCTTCCCAGCGGTGTTGTTATGCTACCTCTTCGCTTACTGGCCAGATGTTCATTTATACGTGCCAATAACACACGACCGGTCTCTCCAATATACTTGCCGTTGCAAGCCCTGCATGTTATCTCATACACCACTCCCGATTTCTCACAATCTTCATTCTTTCCGTAAGGACAAACAACACAGTTCTCTGATACGCATTCAGTGTCGTAGAGCCTGTTCCGTACTAACTGACGTTTGATGTTGTCATTTGGTATGTTAACAAGAACAACATCATTTTGTAGCTGAGCACGAACAAGGCATCGCTGTATTGCAGAGGAGAATGCATCAGAGATAAAAGGGAGACATAAAGGTACGCGGTCTTGGAAGGGTCGTACGCACTGGGCAGTGGTTCTGCCTCTGTGGTATGGTGTCTTAATACAGCCGTTCTGGGAGGCTATTCTGGAAGCTAATGTTACTGATTCTCGTCGTTCTTCGCCACCCGTGCACATTGCTGTTGCTGTTCTGAACATGTTTCGCACCACAGCTCGCTTAACAGCAATGGGATGAGCTGATCTAGCGTTGATCAGGATATTTTTGGAGCTTCCTTTTCGATACCACTTTACGCTGACCATGCCATCGGATACCTTCACTTGTGTGTTGAGAAAAGGGAGCCAACCGTTCGATGGTGTTTCTCGGGTAAGCTTGATGTGCTGTGATTGCTGGTTAAGAATGCGGAAGCATTCATCCATCTCGGACTGCGTTGACGTTATTATGAAACAGTCGTCGATGTATCTACAGTACATGAGGGGCAGACGAGCTAGCACTGGTTCTTCTATTCTACTCATAAAGCATATTGCGAGTACAGGTGCAAGTCGTTGACCCATTGCCAGACCCCTTAGTTGAGAATAATACGAGCCCGACCATTTGAAGATGTTGCAATTCAGGCATTCTTTGACCAGAGCCATTATTGAGTTCCTCTCGAGTCCAAATGTGTTGATGTTATTAATGTACCTATCAAGCATTTCGGATAATGCTTGAAGGGCTTGATCGTTTTGGACGTTAGTGTACAGTGAGGTAACATCAAATGACTCTACAACGCAGTTTGGATGTAATTGGGCGTTGTGGAGGTGGTCAAGGAATAGCCTAGTGTTGGTCAGGTGTGAAGGAATCATGGCTAACAACTGGCTTACGATCTTGTTGAGAAACCATGATATTCGGTCGGTTGGGCCACCAACACAGCTAATTATTGGTCGTATTTTAAAGGTAGCCGGTGACATGGATGGCACGTCGGCGGTGGACAGCTTGTGGGTCTTTATAAGACTGTAAAACACAGGACATCTGGGGTAATCTAACTTCAGTCTAACAATCAACTTTCTGTCTAATCCCGCAGATTGCCCTAATGTTACCCAAGCTCTGTTCTATTTTAAAGGTAGCCGGTGACATGGATGGCACGTCGGCGGTGGACAGCTTGTGGGTCTTTATAAGACTGTAAAGCACAGGACATCTGGGGTAATCTAACTTCAGTCTAACAATCAACTTTCTGTCTAATCCCGCAGATTGCCCTAATGTTACCCAAGCTCTGTTCGCTTAACCAGCAATCACAGCACATCAAGCTTACCCGAGAAACACCATCGAACGGTTGGCTCCCTTTTCTCAACACACAAGTGAAGGTATCCGATGGCATGGTCAGCGTAAAGTGGTATCGAAAAGGAAGCTCCAAAAATATCCTGATCAACGCTAGATCAGCTCATCCCATTGCTGTTAAGCGAGCTGTGGTGCGAAACATGTTCAGAACAGCAACAGCAATGTGCACGGGTGGCGAAGAACGACGAGAATCAGTAACATTAGCTTCCAGAATAGCCTCCCAGAACGGCTATATTAAGACACCATACCACAGAGGCAGAACCACTGCCCAGTGCCTACGACCCTTCCAAGACCGCGAACCTTTATGTCTCCCTTTTATCTCTGATGCATTCTCCTCTGCAATACAGCGATGCCTTGTTCGTGCTCAGCTACAAAATGATGTTGTTCTTGTTAACATCCCAAATGACAACATCAAAGGTCAGTTAGTACGGAACAGGCTCTACGACACTGAATGCGTATCAGAGAACTGTGTTGTTTGTCCTTACGGAAAGAATGGAGATTGTGAGAAATCGGGAGTGGTGTATGAGATAAGATGCAGGGCTTGCAACGGCAAGTATATTGGAGAGACCGGTCGTGTGTTATTGGCACGTATAAATGAACATCTGGCCAGTAAGCGAAGAGGTAGCATAACAACACCGCTGGGAAGGCACCGTCATGAAGTTCATAATGGGAATGACTTTGACATTATGTGTTCTTCATATGAGACCGAGATATCGTCCAGAAAAGCATTGGAGGCGTTCTGGATCTCCGCAGGGAATCCAATTATGAACAACCGAAATGAGTGTCTTTCGATAAGCAATGACTTCTTGTCATTCACACCGTTCTGTGGGTTTCGGAATGACTGATGTGACCTAGTCGCATCTTACTAACACCAAGAGTTGGTTGCAACGTCGCAACACTCTTGCGGTGAATCACGGGTGAGTTATTGGTTTCTTTCGTTTTTTACGAGTTTTTCGTTGAGATTGTATTAGTCGTCAGAAATGCTAGGGTCGATGCGGCGCTTGGCCGGACAGTTCAAGGGTATTTAAGTTTCGAGCCATTTTTTAGGCCTCTGAGGACGACGTTCATGTCGAAACGTTAGGCCGTAATAAATCTGATTCACCATACTAACCTTGTTCGGCAAAGCAGCATACGAATATTTATAACATCATGCCGAGGTTTCAAGAAGAGAGAACATGGAGAATAGATTAGAGTGTTTATTTCTTTATTTAGGGGCAGATGTTTGGCAGCCGATAGGCCGATGAACGGCTGGTTATATTAGTATAAGGATGATTATGTTTTCGGTAGCACACAAAAAATTGATAAGATTCATAGAAAAGACAATGGTCGAATCTCACTCTCCTCGTTCATCCATGAGCTAATTCTTTTTGTCGAATCTCTAACTATTAGGTTGTGAACCTTCCAATTGAACATTTGGCACGTCTTAATTTTTTCGGATTTATTTCTTTAAAACGGAACCCATTTGAGATATGTATGGTGCATTGTTAGACTACAATGTGTCACCTTCCTGTTGGTAACTGTTTTACTCAATACGCGTGGAACTCTGCCGATTTATTGACGAACAACTTCAACACTCCCGTTTTCGGATGGCCTTACTTGTTGAGATTTTATTCTTCAGCGTGTTTCTGATGAAACGGTAGGAAATGGTATTCTGTAACAGCAATGTCTGAAGATTACGTTGCGTGGGGTATCGAAGTCTGACAATCCTCAAAAAATTTCCTTATGTGATTTTTTTGAAGACATCCTTGACCGGGTTGGATGGGTAACGTAATCAGCCCTGTTTACTCTTTGGTTCGAAACCATGCAATCCAATTGCTGACAGAGTAAATTGTCAGTCACTATCGCCTCTTTATGTAGAAGCTCCTATCCGATAAATTCAGAAGAACTAAAAATGCGAGGAATCTCCTTCTTAAGGTGCAGTTCAGACTTGGTGTCGGTTTTCCTTGTTTACCACGACCAAGCCACTGGAGTCCCCGGCTATGAGTAGCGTATTTCATTCACTTCTCATCTACAGCAGCCAAGTTATTTTACAGGCTGAGGTTCCTTTCGAAACTTCGAGATTTCGTACGCGAAGTGACCCTAGCGATGAGCTGTGTAGGCGACATGTTGTGGGTAACATTTCGGCCACACTTTCGTACCTTTCCCCACACATTAGAACGCTTTGCAGCTATTATGCATGAACATTGGAACTCTTCTACAAAGTAGTGAGAAGTGCTTGGTGGTCCGACTTCTGTGGCTACTTTTAGCCCATTCAAATCAGTGCTAGGTGTCTTTGGCGGAGCGGTTTATTCTCGAACCCCTCATAGTCTTTCTTGACTTTCTGGGACCAACCTGTTCTGGAGGAATATACAGGACACCTTACTCTATCATACAGCAAAGTTTCAGGATTGGACACTACAGCAGATCGCCCTTGTCAAAGCTTATTGAAGTCATGCAGTTGGGGCGCTGTGTTTAAGGCTTCATAACTTAAAGGAATTCTAACGAAATCGAATGGGCGATAAATAGTTCAGAAGAGCTTTAGCTACCCTACTGAAATATTATCGAAAGAGAAATGTAGAAGCTTCAGCAGAAGTTTTACAATGCGATGAAAAAATATTCCATCGGAAGGTTTACAACCTAACAGAATAACACTCTCGTGCACCTCGTGCATCCACATCAATCAAATAAATCAATTGAATGGCTAGACATTCGCTGATGGAAACCTGTGCCATTGAACCAATCTTTACTCTATGCACACTCCGTGCTAACACCTATTTTCTTGCTACGTGCGTATTCACACACTCTCAGAACTACAATGGGTCAACTCGAATTTCGTCGCTAGACTTGTATTTGCTTTCAGGCTGTGGTCACAGCATGCTACAATCTCACAATTGGCATGACGATACTGAGCATATTGCTTTTTGTCCTATCTTTAATACAATTCATGAAATGGCTTGATTGGGTCGGCCTAATGTTCGGGTAGCGCCAGAAGTTCACGTCACAACAACTTGAATACGATATCCTACTCTACCGATTTACATTATATTAAAACGTTGTAATGCAAATGTTTCCAATAAAGTTCAATCACTTGATTATGTGCTTACTGATGTTGGACCGATTTCGCTTGCAGCAACTGCAAACAGAGGTCAGTGACAAACATTTCTATCAACTACTATTAGTATTTTATAATATATATCAGGTTGCTCAAAAAGAATTTGTTCATTTATTTCTCTCCTACTACGGAGAATTTTTCGAAACCATCTTTTTACACTAGAAAGAAACGAACGAAGGCAAAACCGGAAGTACATGTTAAGAAGGTTCTCCAATGCTGCTTCTCACACAGGACAGGAATGATGTACAAGTAGATGGTATCGAAAGAGGACATGGTCTCTGCTGTCGTTATAGCAATTCCCCTCTAGAAACCTGCGGAAGCACTTCGAGAAAAACGGCCAAGAGTACATTTGGTGCACACTCGCAATGATGCAGAAGGATCCTATGTCGATAAAGGGACTAGTAAAAATTTAAAGAAATGAGGTTGCCACCCGATTTTGCAATAGTCGCATTACACTTATACTGTCCCCGATAGCTACCAATTATTATCCTTCAATGTTGCTTTTTAGCTGAGAAAAGGGTGACCAAAGATGACGTCACACGAGCAGTCAGCGAATTCTTTGGCTACCAGCCTGCTCAGTTAGGAGATGGCTGGGCTGCCTGTCAGGGACGCTATGATTCCGACTAACAATGGTGATTGAACCGTGGAGTAAAATGCATTGTGCACTGAATAAGAAAACAAAGAAAAATTAGGCGTTTAACGCCTTAAGACTTTCTTACCACCTTATAGAATCTCTACATGTCAGTCACTAACCCATTGCTTTTCTGCCACTTCAACTATGTGTTAGGTGCAGTGGAACTTCATTGATTTAACGAAGATATCGCCGCCATAGCATCGGTACTCTGACGTCTCAAACAATCCGATGGATATTATAGTTATGGAGTGCTTCCATATAAGCTAGCGAGGCTTCGCGGTGATGTCGATGCCCCGAACTTCGTGGCATCCAATCGCATTCTATCAAGAGAAAACGGCCAGTGTGCATGAGCGACTGTAGGTGATCAGCTCGATCAGACAATCAAGGACCTGGCCTGAAATAATCTTGAGCATGCCGCCGTCCCTAACTGCCCACCTGGCCTCCGCTGGCCGAGGAGCTCCTTCACGGGGCTGTTTAGTCCTTAGAATAATTTTCCGTCCTGTCCCTTGATTATACTGCGGCCTGCAGCCTCACTAGAGAACTCCTTGACCCCAGAAGCCCACTACGCCCACTCCAGCGCCGCTACATGTCCTGTTTATACAACAAGCATGAACCGTCGTAGGTGGACAGATCGGGATTCGCATACCAAATAACTGAACTGCAACAATACCACTTGATAGGTGAGGATAGTTACACCTCTCATATCTTTTGATACGGCCTCTAAACAAGGCATGGCTCCATTTTTCAGTAAAAGGCAAGTGGTAAGGTGTCTTGTCGACGAACGGACGATCGGAAACCTTCTTCATTCATGATTAGTGAATCTTTGCAGGTATGGGAGACCTATACGAGAACGTGGGACCAAGTGCTGGGGCACCACCTCCACCACCTGCGGAGCTGCCGCCGCCTCCAGGATACAGCTCCTCATCATCTGGGTAAGAAGAGTAGAAGCTTCGCACGTGATTGTTATGTGTTTGGCACGCGAAAGTACTGCACGCTGAACGGATTGCCATTGCGAAATAGTGCGCCGCGAGCAAAGACGCAGATTCTGACTCTGCTGTTCTGACTCTCTGGCTGCCGCGCACTCTACTCAAGACGCAGACTATTTCGCTTCTCTCTGCTTCCCTGCCTATTTGACGACGAAGTAGTGTGCATTGTGAGTAGTCACGGTCAAGCTAGGGGAGGAGTTCCGGGGTGGGTGACAATCCGTTCAGCGTGCTGTAAAAACGTTCCACTGTGTTTGGCCAGAAGACAAATTCTTGTATTGGACTCAGCCAGTTATTGAAGCAAAAGCCTTAACCAGTCATTAAATGATACGAGCATATCCAATTCGGGGTGCGACTAATTGTGAGCTGTTCTAAACAAATTGCTTCTATGTAAACAAACCGACGTTTTTAGAGGATCTCAAATGGAATTACTGGTGGAAGATGATAACGCTAATGCTATATTATTTGAAAAGCCACAAATCTAACAATATTCGACCCCTCGTTTCAGGCCTCTGTGGCTTTCGCTGATGGGAGATTATTACAACATGAAGCAGCATACCCTGCTGTCAGTGCACTATGCATAAGGTTAAACGAACAGCTTGGAGGGGGAGAGAAGATCGAGTTCACGTGGCTTAGTGGATTAGTGGTTTATCATAATGCTTCCCCTAACGATAAAACGCCTGAGAGGCGGATTCAAATGGTGCCGGAGTCAAATTAGTAGACTCCTCATTACAAAATTATATAGCAGAAATAAGGTAAAATAGTGGTGATGATACAACATCTAGTGTGCGCTGAATCTTACTTACAAGGAGAGCCTTTCTGGATGTGCCAAGCTTTGATCAGCGACCCAAATAACCCCCCTCATGCGATGTATGGTCCAAATGGGTTATTTTGACCCAGGCACCTCACTCACCCAACCTTACCATAGCTAGCGCTCACCAGTCAGAGCGCAAGAAACGAGATTAAAATTCATGATCAGCAGTTTAGGTGAGACTTTCAGGCAGTTCCTGGGACGAAGGCAGTGGATGCTGAAGATTTTCTGACAGTTAGAATCTGAATGGTGGCAAATTATTACCAGTGGTTCATTAGAGACTGAACCTTGGGCAACTCTACCGACACCTGACACGAGGCTCGAGACTTCATGGTCACCCCTTTCGCCCAAACTTCGCATGTGGGGGTTATTTGGGTTGCTGACCACGAATCTGACATTAGTTTTAGAGTATTCATGTGCATTTGCGGTATCTACGGTGACTTAATGACGTGCAGGTCCGATCCATAGGAAAGTAACTCATACAAGCGCAGGAATACGTGCTATTTACTTACGAAAAAGCCTTATCCCCGTAGAATTTGCATCCAGTGATTATGCAAGCACATACATGTTCCTTTGGACACGGCGGTCCCTAATGAGCTCGCGCGGTCTGACTAGGGGGGAGGTTACCGAGCGTGACCCGAAGATTCCGAACGAGACCTACATAGTTTTGTAGAGCGTCGAGCGGGGATTACAGCAATGTAGTTCATTTTTGCTGTGCGTCACTGGGTGGTCCAAAAAAGGCAAAAAAAGCAACCTCCGTTCTTGCATATAGGCCCTGCTGTTGCGAAGGGGCTACCGGGTGCCACCACGTTGGCGCTAGTGGTGCGGTGGCGCAGCGGCTAAGGCAGTGGATTTGCAGGTGACGGTCTGGGGTTCGGAATCCCATTGATGCATTTGCTGTAGATGGATTTGCCTCGACCTCTTTTAACTGGAACTGTGCAAAGTTTTGCGATTTGAGCATAATTTTGCGTTATAACCATCCCAACAAAGTAGGCGAAGTGTTCATTTGTATTCACTCCCTGCACCCCATCAATAGTTATATTGCCTATCGATCGCCAATTTTTCGGTGTTTAACAATACTAACAAACAAAAATAAGGAACTCAAGAAGTTTACCTTGCTATCAATTGTGATATTGCACAACGAAGCAATCAAAACATATGGATTTGGCACACCATATAATGCGCTGTGCCAAATACTTATGTTTTACTTCGTTGTAGGGATGGCTATAACGCGAAATTTTGCTCAAATCACAAAACTTTGCTCAGTTCCAGTTAAAGGAACTCGAGGCAAAACTGTTTACAGCAAATGCATCAATGGAATTCCGAACCCCACCCCGTCACCTGCAAATCCGCTGCCTTAGCCGCTGCGCCACCGCACCACTGGCGTTGAAGTGGTGGCACCCGGTAGCCCATTCGCAACAGCAGGGCCCCTATGCAACAACGGAGATTGCTTTTTTGCCTTTTTTGGACCACCCAGTGGCGTACAGCAAAAATGAACTACATTGCTGTAATCCCCGCTCGACGCTCTACAAAACTATGTAGCTCTCGTTCGGAATCTTCGGGTCACGCAGCAGAATAAGTGCAAAAATCATGGCCAGATGCGTAACCGAACTCACAAACTCATCAGGAGGGGCCGCATCGCTAGCGCTGCGCCATTTGGGCACGGCCTCGTGGATACGGCGGTCTCTAATGAGCTCGCGCGGTCTGTGTGATGTGCTCGCCTTCCATTTTTTTGGCAGCCGTTTTTCCCATCAGAGAGGTGCCTAGAGGAAAAATGAAGTATGGTTTTCGAGTACCTACAAGGGACCCTACATCCTGTAAAAGTTGCATCACGAAAGCTTGGCACATCCAGAAAGGCTCTCCTTGGTAGTGTTCAGATACTTACAATCAATCAGATGACCCGGCTTCTCTGAACGTACTCAACACGACTTCCATTTGCATCTTTGTCGCTCAGTAGTCAACTAGCTTGTTGTACAAAGCCGACTGCAAAGAGTCACTCGGCCTTTCTGAGATAAGACATTCGACGAACACATCAGACCATATGGTGGTGGGCCTTCCACGAGGAAGCATGCAATCACGCGGCAGCCGCTCCACCGTCCCTCTCTTCCAACGGTCATCTTCTCTTCTCATAATATTACTGGTCCATCGATGTTTGGCTCTAGACGTGTATTCCGCAGACTCTCGCAGATGAAGCATCTCCATTCATATGAGATCGGTGCGAAATCGTGAGTGGGTGTTGGGAAGGCGGGAGAACTTTAGAAGATAACTCTCCAGTAGCTGTGTGTGACTTGCAGGAACATTGCAGTGGCTGACATCGCAGTGGGGTACCAGGCCACGTCTCAGCCGTCGAGTCGAACAAATGACTACGGACATCAGAATGCAGTACTTGGCTTGTGGTTTCCTTGAAAGAAGCCGTGCCAAGCAACTCTCCTCCTCCTGATGAGTTTTTCCTTCATCTCATTGTTCATCTTCATGGAACGCCCTGGGTGAAGAAAAGATTTCCGTTCCCGTGAGGGAAAACCGTTGGCCTCGATGGCCTCGATGGCCCCCATCGCACTAGGAGTTCTTCATAAACTGTGTCTTCTTCATATAGACATTCGGTTCAATCTTTCGTCCAGCTTCATTCAGCTCTCGTAGCATCGTCTCTGATTCGATTACCCTAAAGTCTCATAGATAAGCCCGCCTTGCGCGAACGGCAGCGCGGCGTATCGATCGGTCGCCTTCCGTAGTAGAGCACTACACGTTAACCTTTTTTTGCTTTTCATCAGAATTCGCCCCTATTTCGCATAGGGGCGTTCTCGGAGGTGCTGATTAACAAATCCAATGTTCTTTTTTGGTACTTCGCTAGGATTGCACGTTAGGATTATTTTAGGGATTGTATTTTAGGCTTACCCTAAAGTCTCATAGATAAGCCCGCCTTGCGCGAACGGCAGCGCGGCGTATCGATCGGTCGCCTTCCGTAGTAGAGCACTACACATTAACCTTTTTTGCTTTTCATCAGAATTCGCCCCAATTTCGCATAGGGGCGTTCTCGGAGGTGCTGATTACGAATCCAATGTTCTTTTTTGGTACTTCGCTTGGATTGCACGTTAGGATTATTTTAGGGATTCTATTTTAGGCTTACCCTAAAGTCTCATAGATAAGCCCGCCTTGCGCGAACGGCAGCGCGGCGTATCGATCGGTCGCCTTCCGTAGTAGAGCACTACACATTAACCTTTTTTTGCTTTTCATCAGAATTCGCCCCAATTTCGCATAGGGGCGTTCTCGGAGGTGCTGATTACGAATCCAATGTTCTTTTTTGGTACTTCGCTTGGATTGCACGTTAGGATTATTTTAGGGATTGTATTTTAGGCTTAATACCACCCTGGGAAGTCATCATAGGATCTCTAAATTTGCCTCAACTCAAGGGAATTTTCGGGGACGTTTGTCACGAATATGGTGTTCATTTTTTTCGTGTTCATTATGTTCATTTCGCGTTTCCCGCTCAGGTCAGGCTTTGGGAGTTCCGTAGATGGTGGCAAATGCCTCGCTTGAGCGAAATTCGCAAAACTGGCACCAAAATCGTGACCTATTCTGATGAATTGTTTTCATGGGATTTTGTCAATGTCAATCAATGTGCTGTTCGATTCTATGCATTTCAATCGAGCTGGGAGTGAACTGTTTTACGAATTCGGTGCTTATAGACAA
Source organism: Nippostrongylus brasiliensis (assembly GCA_030553155.1). NCBI lineage: Eukaryota > Metazoa > Nematoda > Chromadorea > Rhabditida > Heligmosomidae > Nippostrongylus > Nippostrongylus brasiliensis. The sequence goes on along the minus strand of CP130733.1, from coordinate 22,811,537 downwards.
TCTGCTAATAGGTCGCAACCTTTTAGTGTTTGTTTTTAAACCGTTTGATTGTTATTTTGAATAAATAAGTAAAAATAAAAACTCAACGTACATCGAGCGGGTGCAGCAATCACTCGCAGCGCGGCGCCGCAGCGTTGCGCGCGCGAGCGGGCTTATCTATGAGACTTTAGGGTAGATTTTTCGCAAAGATGACAATGTCACATGTCACATGCAAAACGAAAGTTCGAGAGAAATTTTCCGTCCTCGCGCATCAGCGATATCACCGGTTTGCGACCAAGGTGGAACAAGCATGTTATCCGTGAACTTTCCATCAGCTCTAGAATCCGACGATTCGGACAGGTGCATGGCGCAATCTTTATGGTTCATACATTTTACATTCCTCTAAATTCTTTTCTTATGATTGCATCACTGTTGGAAGAGCTTTAGCTTCTCATACAGTGGTACAATTATTGATCGAGGTTGATGTTATTCCATGCTTAACCAAAAGCTGCGGCAAGTCGATATGTTTACTGCCTCAGAAGTAACTCATAGCACCGATATCACCTGTTTACAACCAAAATAGAGCATGCATGTAACCCATACACTATCAATCAGGTACAAAATCTGAGGTCACAGTCGAGTACATGGCGCAATCCTCACCATGCACATACCATAAAAGTTTTTTCTTAGCTTTCATCCAAGCTATGATTCGTTTCGATTGGTGGACTTTCGCTAAAGTGATTGCGTTTCGAACAGTGGATACATTTTTAGGACACCGTGTATACGCGTCAGGATGGTCTTTGTGAAAATGTGTAGAGCACGCTCAACCAGCTAATCGGACAGTAGTTTCAAAGATCATCCCTTTCTCCTTTCCTATTGCTGCCGATTGCTAATCCGGTATTCGGTCCTTCTTTATGCTCGTAACTGCGATTCGTACCTCAGGTCTTAGAATTCTTTGCGGCGTTTCACCAGCGGGGATATCGGGCTCTGATATACGTTGAGTAGAACGGAACAGATTACTTTAAAACCGCTCTGTAATTGATTTCATCTCGAAACGGGAATGGTGACAGTCCTGTCCCAACGTTTCAAATTCGACAGCGAACTAGTGAACTCGTTGAGGTTCCGTCAAAATTTCTTTAGACTTCGCCTCTCTTGTGCCGCCTAGAACATTTTCTTTCTCCTATACTGCACTGCATTTCTTTAACTGCAGTCGACCTTGACAGCGTGCTCACGATTCGGGTACCCGCAGTCCATGAATTTGACCAGTCATAATCAGTACTTCCATATTGTTAATGATCATTGCCACCTGATCGCATACCCGGTAGATTTCTGCTGTTTGTTCGTGACCACATAACCGCTGGAACTTCTTTCTGAGTTCCGCTCCCATCGCGTCGTCCTCTCACGAGGTTATTCGGAAGATCTCTAGGTTATCTGGAACTTCTCGTAAATCCGCAATTTTCGCATCATCAGATGTTACCTGTCAGGCTGTTATCACTTACGACTCCGCTACAGTTCGATGTGGGCATCATTCAAACAGATCCACGCACGAGGGTTCAATAGGCCGCCTATGTACACCAGTGTATGTATAATTAGCTGCATTGTGCCTTGCAGACTCACTTGGATCACCACCTTGTCCCAAGTAAACTTTATAGAAGACCCAAATGTACGAGAAATCTGCCGGAAGGGATCAGTTGTTTTATAGTGTTCAACGTGGTGAATACACAGAACCATTTTGCTAACCTCTCTCATCGCTTGATCCGATTCCTCTCTATGCTCGCTACTGACAACCTAGTGATTGCAATGCTCACCTAACAATAAGTCTGTGCTTCGACGCGGGCCTTCTCCTTTTCGATCAAATCATACACGACAGCGCTTCAACGATACTCGAAAACCAGGTTCATGTGGAACCCACATAATCCTGCACTCCCTATCACGTGCTCGCATCTTCAGATAGATGACTAGTGGCGTTTTCTTGCGTATTTCATTGTTCATTGGCTTTTCCCTCCTTTCTGGACGAAAATACTCCATCAAACTAACAATCGGCTCAAACCGCACTTGTCTCCGCCGGGTTCTGAGTGGATCATCTTTTACGATACCTTTCTCACTATCTCGGGACCTGATTCGCTCATAACAGCTTTTGCGAGACACTATCCATACTCTTCGATCGGTTGATTAGCCTCCACGTCCAAGTTGTACCTGAACCAGAGAGCTTGTCTTCTCCACAGTGACATCAACTACTGTGTCTTCTCCATAGTGTGCCCGTCGTTTTCTTATTCTCTTAATTTTCTTAATTTAATTTAATCTCTTTCTTAATTTTTCTTCGTGCAGGCGAGCTGCACGAAGGAAAAACTATCCACTGATGATAAGAAAACGACGGGCACACTATGGAGAAGACACAGTAGTTGATGAAACGTGGTTCAGTTTGAAGCCAGCGCCCGTCAAGATCTAACCACTTGATTGGCTTTTCGGACTGTCCTTCAACAAGTTTCCAGAATATAGCGAGGAAGAATGTAGCTCGGTTGTGATTGATTGCTCAAAGAGCAACAATTTCAGGAAAGAAAAGAGAAGATTTGTAGCGTTTCCAACAAGGGACAAAGCTGCTGTGAGTATTTTTATTACAGATACTTTATTACTGCTATATACTTTATCTATTCTATAATAGTATGAAAAGAGAGTTTCATCAGGATGCAGGATGTGTAGTCAATATATATTTGTTACACCAACGTGGCCGAAAACTCTGGATTGAAAAGCTCGCTAACATATTCAAGTGTTTCGTCCTCTCTGAGTGCGGATGTCGTCGGTGGTTTGTGCCCTTGTCACCATCCACCTCCTGAATAAAGTAATGATGATTTGTCGGTAATCGCAGTACCGATTAAAGTTACATATCAGCTGTAATCGATCATCTTTCGCCTGTCGTCCCGTTGATCATCGATTTGCTCAAGCGGGCGCCAGTAACGTTTTCATTCGTCCCTGTCGCAAGCCATGGTAGACCAGTGGGTCCTGCTCGATCGAGGAACACGAGGTGGCTAGGCTCTTCACACGATACCTGTCCGACTGCAAAGTACCAGCAATATGGAAGACTGTGTTGCTGTAAGAAGGGGAATCCGCACAATATCGGCAACTATCGCCCTATCTGCATGCTGTCTGTAGTCTACAAGTTATTCATACGAGTCATTCTGAATAGGATTGAACGAACGATAGACGAAGGACAGCCGTGCGAGCAAGCCGGGTTTAGAAGAGAGTTCAGCACAATCGATCATATCCAGGCTCATTGAGGTGTCCCGAGAGTACAAGACGCCGTTATGGCTCACATTCATTGATCTCAAGAAGGCCTTTGACTTTGTCGAAACGGAAGTGGTGCCTGAGGCTCTGTGCAAACAAGGCGTCTCCACTCAGTACGTGAAGATCCTCAGTGAGCTCTACAAAGGACTCACGATCGTGACCACACCATTCTACGACAACGTGCGCATCAACGTGAAAAGGTGTGTACGTCAAGGTGGTACCATATCGCCGAAGCTGTTCAACGCCTCTCTCGAGAACATCATGCGGACACTAGAATGGGACGACATGAGAGTGAAGATCGACGGCCAGCAGTCACACCATCTTCGTTTTGCGGATGATATCGTACTCATAACACTATCTATCACCTTGGCAGAACGAATGCTGGCCGACTTCGATCATGCGTGTGGAAAGGTCGGCTTGCAGCTGAACTTGACGAAGACGTTGTTCATGAGGAATGGATACATTTCTGATGCCCAATTTTGGGTCAACGGAACGAATATATCTGAGTCCTCCAGCTATGTGTACTTGGGTCGGGAAGTCAGCGTGACCAACGACTTGATTCCAGAGCTGGGCTAAAGAAAACGAGCGGCTTGGGGGCGCATTCAAGAGTGTTGAAGAAGTAGTAAGGAAGGCGAAGGACGCCCGACTCCGCGACCATCTCTTCGACCCTGCTGTTCTTCCTGCGTTGACGCACGCTTCGGAATCCTGGGCGTTACGCAAACAGGATGAACAGGCGATTTGTGTCGCACAACGATGTATAGAGAGAAGGATAATCGGAGTGACTCGCGTCATCCAGGAAGACGGCATACGAAGCTGCGAGCTACGTCTGCAGTTGCAGATCAGAGACGCAGTCGCATGGGCCAAGTTGTCGAGATCAGGTGGTTTGTCAAGATCAGGTGGGGCGGACACCTAATCGATCACATTCAACCAATTCTATCCCATTTATGCATTCAAAATGGGTTTTATTAACGACGTTTTTCAATTTCAGGTCAATTGTAAATATGTGTTTTATGTTACAATAGTGTTATATGTGATCATGGTGATTTGGACCTTCTTGTTGTACTTACGCTCTGTGGAGGTGGCGAACTTTGTGAAGCTTCCATAAGCTGCTGCGAAATTGGACAATGTTCCTATACGACAATATATATATATATATATACTGCAGAAACAAACATTCCTCCGTTGGAACATATTCTTAAGCCGTAACAATATCCGTCCGTGTTAAATGTAATTCGTTATAATAAAGCGACAAACTTACAAAACTCGCAAAATGCTTTGATCAACACTATCTCTTTTTTTACCCCACACAACGTACACCTTGTGCTCTTCCATATAAATCCGTTATTCCTTCCACAATAAGCCGTGAGTATTTCAACAATCTAGTTGAGTACGGCAACGTGCAGCGATTAGAGACAATCCCTTAGAGTCACTACTGCCACCCGCAGCGTCGTGGAATCAATCCTCGTACTGGATAACCAATCTTTCCATCTTTTCGGAATCAGCTAAATTGGTGCCAGACTTGTCTTTAAGCGTGAAAACACTGACTTGGTATAGCGATTGGCCCTCGCAAGTCATCGTATTGGTTAAATACACATTCACTATGTCCTAACAAGGAGGGTCGTTGAAGTGATGGTGAGCTCTAGCGATGCAACATCTATGGGATGTAGGGCTCCTCATCGGATATCCAAAAACTTGAAAAAGAATTTGGAATCGCATGGTATGGTACTGAAAAGGATCGCGAAAACGAGGGAGGGCTACACATCAAAGCGCTCACTCGCCCTTGATACCGTAAGTTACCTTAAACGGACGCAAATTTGAAAACTAATGTCAAATTTGTGGTCAGCGACCCAAACCCCACAGACGATGTTTGGACGAAATCGGTTATTTTGACCCAGGCACCTCCCTTACCCGCCCTTGCCATAGCTAACGCTCACCAGCCCAAACACAACCAAACTCACCATTAGATACCGTCACTTGTTGCAAATCACGAAACTAGTGTTATATTCGTGACCAGCGCCTCAAATAGCCTCACTAGCAAGGTTAGAGCGAAATGGGTGACCATGACATTTCAAGCCTCATGTCAGGTGTCGGTAGAGTTGCCCAAGGTTCAGTCTCTGATGATTTAGTGGTAATATTTTGCCTCCATTCAGACTCTAGCTGTCAGAAAATCTTTAGCATCCACTACCTTCAAACCAGAAATTGCATGGGGGTCTCAATTGAGCTGCTGAACACGAATTGTACTTTAGCTTCTGGAATTCCGGCTGATGGGCGTTAGCTACAGCGTTAGCTGTATGGTAAGGGTGAGTAAGTTAGGTACCTTGGTCAAATTACCCGATGTCGTCCAAACTTCGTTTGTGGGGGTTATTTGGGTCGCTAATCACGAATCTAACACTAGTTTCTGGATTTGTATCCGTTTAAGGTAAGTTACGGTAAGTACTGGTTACACAAATTAATCTTGCCATTTACCAAAATTTGTGCATTTTCCGCTGCTCCAAACATGATTTTCTTCCACCTCCACGACGAAATCGCAAAATGAGCACGATTTGGTATCAATGCGATTGAAGCGAAACAAAATCGCACCAACAGGATCCAAACCCATGACCTCCTGGACAACAGCCCAACCGCTTACCCGCTGCGCCTCCGACCGCATCTTTTGGTCTAGATGAGCGCTTTCATGAGTAGCCCTCCCTCGTTTTTGCAGGCCTTTTTCAGCACCATATAATGCGATTCCGAATTTTTTTCATGTTTTTGGATATCTGTTGAGGAGCCCTATATTCCATAGAAATTGCATCGCTAGAGCTCACCACTTCGATGACCCTCCTTGTAAGAAGACTGTTCAATGCCAGCCTCTCTAATCGCACGCTTTTGAGTTCTATTCGAGAGCACCGAGCTCATCAACTTGGTGCATCCAAAAAAAGCATCGCTTATTCTTTTGTGGAACCTGACAGCGCCGCAAACGCTCTAGAAAGTAAGAAGGCTAAAGCTGCGGCTAAATGGCTCAACTACAACGGTTTTATCAACTATTATTCCCAGCCTAATATCCCTTGCTCAACGTATTCATAGTTTCGTTGCAGGGTTGTAATCAGCGCGTTTCAGCTCGTGTGACGCCAGCCAAATTCTTCGAGCTTTGTAGCAAATCAGCTTGCTGTCGAGTAGGACAACCACTAGACTTCAGCGATTGCTATGAGAATGCAGATATCAGGGAAGATACAATTTATCAGCAAATATAGCAGCACATCTCTAGAGAGTTCAATGGGGTGAGGTTCACTTTTCATACTTGTTCCACTTTGGAGGATGGCTGTTAGTACTTTTAATGGGGGCGTGGCCTTTAGGCGCAAAAAAATCTCATCACCTTGAATGCATCGAAAACCAGCCCACGTTCAGAACAAGAACAGTTCAGACGACGGTCATCAGTACGAAGACATTGTGCCGGATCCTGCGTACTTTAATCTGCCACCACCGAAGTGAGTTGGACAATTAAGTGCTTCTTCCGCACGCGTGGTCGAACGATTGATTCTCACACAGCCCTCCATCCCTGTTTGGGGAAAAATTGGAAACAGAATTGTTAGAGAAAAGGAGGAATGTGAGCTGTACAGCCGCCAGCCAAAGTTATTTCATAGAAAAAACCGTTCACTATGTCGTTAACGGAATAATCAATAACGCTCACACTATCTTCACGTTTACCATTCGGTAGCCAATGATGCGATTCCCCTTCAAACAAGAACAGACTGTGCTTGCTGTTTATATTACTCACACGAATTAGAGACGATCGCTTCCATATGAAGCAGGTAATTGCCGGTCGCGCCACGACAAAGCCCTTTCAGACTTCACTGCGTCGCTGCCGCAGTAATGATGAAACGTAGGGACCGACGGCGTGCGCGGTAGCTAAGCAGTAGCGCAATATCCTGTTCCCAATTTCTTTGCGAAAACCACCCATATCGCTAATTATGCACTAAATAGTTTTTTTTTTGACCAACGACAGTACAGTGTACGGCCGCAAAAGCACGCCGATACTGCGGAAATACCCGTACTCCTCTTTTTGGTAAGAGTGAAATAGGGGAAAAAGGAGCTTTTTCTCTGCCATGTTGTATTGGAGGCGATTGGCTTACCCTTTTTCGCTAGGGAGGTTTACGTTCCAACGGTAGAGAGACTTAACGATAAGGATACAGAAAAAAAACGATAACATACGCTCAAACCACGCAATGCAAAATCTCAGTAAATGGGAAGACCCTAACCCTGACACCTAGCAATGAAGCCACCTGTAGCCTAGGTTTAAGCATAAGCCTAAACCTAAACTTAGGCATTAGATAAGTGATCCATCACTCATCTAATGCCTAAGTTGAGTGGGTGATGTGTCACTCCGTGGCCAATGCAGGGCTCAATCGATAGCGATCTTGAGCAAAATGACGGTTCAGGCTTGAACTAGTCCGTTCTCTTTGGAGCGCTTAGTTTGGACTCTGCCGAGAAAGGGCAATACCAAGCTGTAAAGACCCCTCTGCAGAACAACTTCCTGCTACATGTGGAGTGCATTGTTTGTGCATTATATCCCACTTTTTTCTCAACTTTTTGGATTGCTTTGTGATTTTGAATTTCTCTTCGCGAATTTTGAAATTTCTCCTCCTTATAAAGGGCAATACCAAAGTATAGGGATATTTATGAAATGGAGAAGTTAGCTCGTCGTGTAGAGCTGCGTTTGCTCAGTACTTTGAAATTTTCTGCGATTTTAGAAAACCTCGTCTACGATTTATAGAAGTTTTTCTCAATTTTTCGAAGTTCGCAGGTCACGTTTTACTACAAACAAAGACAATACCAAGCAGTAGGAATTTTTAATCAAAAGAACACGATGCCATATGTGTAGTGCTCTATTCGATCAATATCTCCCGTTAATTTCGCAGCTTCCGATTTTTCTCCGCGACTGTCTGATTTTTCTCAACTGTTGAACAGTACGAATCCCGTTATGTTGCCAAAAGAAAGGCAATATCGATTTGTAGGATTGTATCCGCGGAGCAACTTTTACCTCACTGTGCAGTGCTATGTTTGAGCAGTGTGCCACAATTATTTCGCAATTTTAGAACGCTCCGTGATTGTTAGATTTGTTAGGGAAATTTTGAAAGTGCGCAAAGTAGACCTTCCTCCGAAAGAGGGCCGTAGCGAGCTGTAGAAACTCCGATGCAGAACCACACTCTGCTTTTTGTGTAGTGCATTGATTGTGCACTATATTCCACCTTTTTCTTAACTCTTTAGATCGTTCTGTGATCCCTTCCTGAAAAGGGCAATACCAAAGTATAGAGATATTTGTGCAATGAAAGAGTTAGCTCATCGTGTATAGCTGCATTTGATCAGTACTTTCAAATTTTTCTGCGATTTTAGGACCCTTCGTTTACGATTTATAAAAGTTTTCCTCGATTTTTCGCAGCCCCCAAGTCAGGTTTTTCTCCTAACAAAGACAATAGCGAAGAGTAGAAATTTTTATGCAAAAGAGCTTATTGCTATTCGTATAGAGCTCTATTCGGTCAATATCTCCCATTAGTTTCGCTAGCTGCCGATTTTTTTCCGCGACATTCTGATTTTATTTGTAACGGTACGAACCCGGTCATGTTGCAGACAACTGCTGAGGTTAGACGACGACGGACCCCTGCGAGACAGCGTTGCCTGGGAGGAGAGCCTGAGTCAGCGTAAATAGCAGTGATCGCGACAGCGGTGTGCTTCGCCGTTGAGGAGGGCGACTGTTAGAGGAATAGCGTGTAGAACGGCTAGTGCGCGAAGGGCTTGCTCGAATATTAGGGTGGGGGATGTCATATGTACCTTCAATATGAGAATCCACAGTCGGCATTTAGAGGATGACCTAATGAGACTGACATTACGTGACCGCCACCCATGAAAATCGTAAATTCAACACTCTAGTTGAGCTGTCTTTATCACTAGATAAATCGGGTTGTTCTGATTCCAGCTTATTGAACGAAAGTAATTATAGAGAGTGTTACGGCAAGACAACGGTAAAATCTGTTTCTTTCCATTTACATCGCATTTTGCAAATGCTTACCTACAATGCTGTACAACTTCAGCGCACCGAAACTCAGTGATTCTGGAGAGACCGGAAGTAGAGATTCAGCGTCAAAGGGCAGTAAAGAGCGCGTCGCAAGAGGAAGCAGGGAGCAAAAGAGCAAGGAGGGCGGCAGCAAGGACGGATTCAAATATGATTATAGAAATAGAGGACTGGACGAAGGTAAACTGTTGTTGTTTTGCTCTAAGCTAACATTCTTTATAGTGTTCCGTTCTTCCTACCCCATGATAAGCAAGTAAGGTTACTGTCAAAATTACTAATACTTGAAAGGCGCAGAGTTTGCGAACATATTCGCCCAACATCCACTGCATTCCATAGGACAGTGGAAGGCTACCTACCCTGCTCGACGTGGGTGGGTCGGATTCGGCCAAGGTGGGATGGTGAATGAAGCAGGTGATCGCCATTAGGCACACAATTTCTAAGATGGATGAACGGCATGCTCCTTGTCGAGATGGTTTATTATGTGATCTGCGGAGACTCTGAGATAGCGTCTTTATCGGGTGGGCGTATCACAAGAAACTATTGAGAACACTGGTGAGACTTCCAACCCCCCCCCCTGGAGCAGGGCGGAGCGAGGTTGAGAGCATGGGGACATTGTCGTCATCGATGATCATCCGTGGCCGATTTTTTATGGAACTATTGGCTCAAGATGCGTGTTCCTACTGAATGCGTATTGCTGAACGGCTATCACTCCTGATGAACTGCCAAAATCGATTCCTGCGAAATTCAGATTGTACAGATTCAGTTTGAAGACATGTAAAACTGTGTTGCGTTTTGATCTGAAATTGTGTTCAGTTTCAACAGTAGAATTACCTCTGGAAAAATTAAACTGATGAAAACCCTGTTGTTCCGAAATTGCGGCTCGTCGTTTGCACAGCTAGCAGAGGATATGGTTGCACCACGTTCCGTGTGGCGTGGACAAACTAGGTAATACATTTGCGAAGTTTTAGCCAAAACGGTAATTTTGTACGTACCACACAGCTTGACGATACGGTTGGTCCTCGGTCGAAATCCGCAAAACAAACGTCAGTATCGGTATCAACATGCAAAATAACCCGAACTAGATGTTTGCGAAAATTAAATTTTTGTCCTTAGCCCGGTCGATGGAGTCGGAAAATTTAGCAAGTGCCGTTTGTTCTAAGGCCATTGTTATGCCATAACGCCAGCGCGCGAGTGACTGCTGGACGAGTGTTGGGCCTTCGTTATAGGTTCGCTCGCACCCTGCGAAACTCGTCCATTCAGCATCAGACAGCGTGGGGTCAGACACATTTGTACGAGTCGCGTCGACGGGATAACTCGTACAAACGTGTCTGGCCCCACGCTGTCTGATGCTGAATGGACGAGTTTCGCAGGGTGCGAGCGAACCTATAACGAAGGCCTTGAGCGAACGGCCCAATCGCTCGTCGCAGTGCGGTGCACTGCGACGAGAGAGGGGGAGTTGCGAGTGTGTTGCGAAATTGGGCACCGGCATGACACTCAGTCGGCGGCGGCCGGCGCGACAACTGACACAGACACGTCTGCTACCACGTGTCTGATACTGGGTAGTGTCAGTTGCGCAGCCGAGCGTCGAGCGAAATTGCTGGCACGACAATGGCCATACTGAGTAGTGTCAGTTGCGCATTCCATCGCGGAGCGGGGGGAGTGTCGTTTGTTCGCAATGTCGGCTCGACCAAGGGCGCGCGACAGTTCCTGTGGATACAATTAGCGACGACTCGCGCAGCTACGGTAAGCTGACTACGGCGACTCCACCGTAGTCGGTGATCCCGATGTCGACCAAATTCGAAGGCGCCTGCCCTCGATTAATGAAACACCTCACAAAATGATTCGAATAAGCACTCACTGGATTCAAAATCATGAAAACCCACACATTTTCTGGATCACAATTTCATCCTCTATCCAATAAGCCAAGAACGAACGCTCTTTCTGTAACACTAACGGCTGTGCTTCCTACACTTTTTCCTGAATCGTAAACCACTTCCTCATTTTCTAATTTTGAAGAACCAGCGAAAAGGACATCATACAAAGGATAGCCTGTGCTATAAGAAAAGAAGCGAGAATTGAGTTGAAGGGGGGATTCTGAATTAAACCAATCAAATAAGTCGGGCAATACACGTCAATGTTCCTACCGCTACTTTGGTTAATGATACTGACGTTCACATAAATAATAATAGTAATAATAGTAATAACAATAACAATAATATCACTACCTTGCGAATTCTGCGATTCGACGCTAAAGTAGCTCTGAGGACTGTTGGTGTAGTTATTGTTGAATAAGTACATTGCCGTAGAGTATCAAGGGTAGAAAAGGGTCCTTCTATTACCCGTCCTTTTATTCTGTTTTTTTTACTTTTGCAGAGGTGACTGGAAGTGCTGTTTCGACCTCGCGGCCCCTAGGCGGAACGTTGATGTCACCAACCGCTGGGTCACATCTATTAATTAATAGACACGGCCCATCCAATTAACAGGTTGACGACAGCGCCTTTTCCGCGTGTCTGGCGCGTGGGACCAACCGATTTTCTAGCGCGCCGAGGCTGTGGCATGATGCCGGCATACGACGAATTTTTTTCAAAATGGAAGTGAATAGTAAATCCTGAAGACTACATATACAGTTCTGTAATATCGGGGATTGTGACTATTACTTTTTTGCAACGAAAATAGAAAAATGATAGCTGGAAGCTTTTAGAATTTCCGTTTTCCCTATCCAGGTGAAAAGGAAATTGTTATTAGTTTATTGTTCATTACTTGTTTATTCTAATAATCAATATTTGTTTGTATTTATGTGTTTGTTTCAGTAAACAGTATTTGTTTGTATTTATTTGTTTCTTGCAATGACCATTATTTGTTTTTGCTTGTAAAGAAAACTAGTGCACATTCAAAAATTCCAGTAAATCAGAAGCTAAGAATTGTTTTTGCGGATCTCGAGGTTTAGAATGATTTCTTATGCATGAGGTATTTGGTGGCCAGACAAATATTTCCCAAAAAATCGGGATAAGTCAGAAAAATAAATTTCAAAACTGTGACGCAGCATTGCGTCACACGGTCCCACGCGGCCTAATACGTGTGACGCAGCATATGTGTCACACGGTCGTCAATGTGTTAATAGACACGGCCCGATTTGGACGGCTACTTCACGCTTCTCGTTCCAACTTTTCATAAACCGGAGTTCCGTTCTTTTGCTTCTCATGAAATTGTTAGCTTCGTGTTTATCTTTCATCAATTATTAACAAGTTCCGTCAGTGTTACTGAAAGAGCGTTCCTTTTTAGCTCATTCGATACAGGGTAAAATTCTGATTCAGAAAATGTATGGGTTTCTATGGTTTCGAATCCAGTGAGTGCTTATTCGAATCCCTTCGTGAGGTGTTTCATTAATCGAGGGCGAGCGCCTTCGAATTTGGTCGACATCGGGACCACCGACTACGGTCGAGTCGCCGTAGTCAGCTTACCGTCGCTGCGCGAGTCGTCGCTAATTGTATCCACAGGAACTGTCGCGCGCCATTGGTCGAGTCGACATTGCGAACAAACGTCCGCCTAACGCTACGAGAGCAATAGGATTGCCCAAATTCAATCATCTTCAGCCTGCAACATTGTAATTTTCATTAGGTGCAATCCTCTTTCGTGAATCAATCATCATGGTTGGATATCACATTTTTTCCTGTTTCTACTTTATATTTCGATAAGTTTCATATGTGAAATCGCACTCATCCCAGTATTACCGCCTCTTCATTCTCAATAATCGATAATCGATCAATAATCGATCAATAATCGGTAATAGAATCCAAAGGAGCGCCAAAGGATAATTTTAATTCAAGTCACCGAAAGGTAACAACCCGGCATGAAGCTCGTTACCCAAAAGTGACGAAGAGTAGCAAGGTTTGGACTGAGTTTTTTCTACCTATATCCATACTATCTTACTCCGAAAACTCGGTTTCATTCGATTTGTTCTAGGTTTTCAAGGTGACAGACGTCAACTGGTTGATGGCAGGAAGTCCACGAAAAAGAAAGTAGGCCTAAATTGTTATTTTTTTCCCAAAAATATTCCAACAAGAAGACTACATCAACAGGATTTCAGTTCCTTCGCGTCATTTTTGTCATTGTGTTCATTTTGTGGATTCTGGCAACCATATGGGTTATACTACTGCTTGCTCACACATTTGAATGGTTCAATATCGTGCCGTTTTTGGAAAAAACACCAATAGGAAAGATTATTCCACCTGCATTGTACTCTCCGGCCGCATGATATCTTTGCGATGGATTTGTTTGAGAAGTCTCTCAGAGAAAAATGACTACTATTGTTCAAGAACTTATAATAAAACACGACTTTAGTTTCGCTGTGTGTTAATTAAGAAAATACAGGATGTATGGCGCGTAAAGAAGTAACGCTAAAGAACGACACCTTTTTCATTTTCACTCTTAAACATAACTGCGTCAACAGCGATACATCAGGCCAATTATAAATTATAAATCTTTCTGAATATCTCCTCCTACGTTGTATCCTGGGGAGCGAGCGGTGCAGTGGAAAGAGCCGCTACTGACACCTTCGCGGTCGAGCGATGGATCTCCACCCAGGTTACCAAGCTTTCCATCCCTTCAGGGTAGGGAAAATTGTTACCTGACTTTCCTGGGAAGGTTAAAATAGACTTGTCATAGCGGCTGGCCACCGCGAATCATCATTCAGTGAAAATACTCATTCACCAAGACTCTACGATTCTGTAGTATGAATGCGGCGGCGCGTCCTTCGGCGACTGACCTTTACCTTTACCTTTACGTTATATCCCGACCAGCTCTGCTGATCTCACAAAACGGGGTTCGAATCCCGCCTGAGCCACGATTTTCGTAATGATCCTAGCACTGTTATTACAACATCCACTCTCAGAATACTTACGTAATAAATTTCGTTAGTAATAAAAACACGATAATGAAACTAGAATTTCACGCTTACGGTGAAAACGCTTTCGATCAAACTATTACGCGCCAAATCCGGCTGTAGTGGTCAAGACGTTATTACGGATGGATGAAAAAAAGCAGTCTGGCTTAGAGAAGGAGCGCAAATGGGTCGGCAGAATATGTGGGTTCAAATCCCGCCTGAATCGCGATTTTTCGGATGGTTTTGAGCAACGTCAATACCAAACCACCATCAATTTTTCGATTTTCTCGCGCTTTATTAGTTGACGAGTTGACAGTCGCACTGCTTTGCCCATAAGTATTCACCGCTCCGCTTCTGTTTCGCTGAGGTTCGTTTTTTTAGCCATGTTTTCTCTCCTTCGCGACTATTCTCGTTGCGGATCATATCGTTGTCGAGCGAAACGCTCCATTTGTTAAAGTTTCTCCTTAACACACCTGAGTCTAACGCATGTACCAAACAGCTTTTCCTGCTGTTTCTAAGCAAATGTAGCGAAACTGTAAAGGCCGATTCACAGTCGGCGGCAGCGGCAAGCCAGCCATGGTTAAGCCAGCAAAAGAGAGGGGCGCGGCACTTTTGCCGCTGCTGCAGGAGTGGGGGTATTAAGAGTTGGTCGTAGCGACGCCGAACCGCGGTACCGCTGCCACTGACGCCGGATAGAATGTCGTCGGTCACTTTTCGACGACGACGGCAATGGGAAAAGGTTCGGTTCCGTTCACTTTGCTTTCTTTCAACGATTGATTTCTATTCGATTCCAAGTCCATACCAGCAAATTCAGCACTGCCGGAAACATAGGACTGAGAGATTTCAGCTTCGGTTTTCAATAGTTAAATTTTTGAGTGCTATTATTGAGGTGAGGGACGTTTGGGCCGAAATGTAAAACGATGCCATGCAGGTGACAATACCTGCGGCGCTTCTCCGTCTGCGGACCATGTGGACCCAGGTTGGCCCACCCACCATGGCTCCGCCGCGGTGCGGCGGATTATGCCGCCCTCCGCGCGAGGCGCTAAGATGACCCGACGTCGTGGAGTGAGCCACGCAGGTCGACCAGGCTCAATGCTTCGGTCATTGATTACTTACCTCATTGTTAGAACAACAACAAAAACGATATGAACGCTCGAACCTGCACAAACGCCAACATTTCGAAGCTCTATTCAAGGAGCTCATCCGCACGTTTGCTTAAGGTACCTTTGAGAAGAAAATCTGAGGTTTGGAAAGCGAAAGCGTGGGTCCACGTCTGTTTCGTTTTTTACACTAGAGCAAGCATTTTATTTAGGTACACGTCCTCTTTTTTACACTAAGGCGAGAACATTATTTCACGCAAAAATTACAGCATGCTGGAGGGTCTCCTTGTGATCATCCTGAGCTGGCTACTTCAATAACGCTACCTCGGAATTTAGATCTGGAACATGATTGCTCGCTAACGCTGTAACCTGTGACAACAGATTGCAAAGTAGCGTGTCATCCTGAAAAATATAGGGTGGTAAGAAAGTCTTGAGCCGTTTGACGTCTACTTTTTCTTTGTTTTCTTATTCAGTGCACAATGCATTTTACTCCACGGTTTAATCAACACTGTTGGTCAGAACCATAACGTCCCTGATAGGCAAGTCAGCCACCTTCTACTTGCAGAACGGAGCAGGCTGGAAGCCATAGAATTCGCTGACTGCCCTTATCACATTATCGACTTTCGTGGCTCTTTTCTCAGCTGAAAAGCAACATGGAAGGAAGATAATTGACAGCTATAGGATACAATACAAGTGCAATAAGATGATTACAAAATCGTGCGCCAACCGCATTTCTACAATTTTTTATTAGTCTCTTTATCGTCATAGGGTGCTGCTGCATCACTGCGTGTGTGCACCGAATGCTGTCGGCCGAGACATCCGAGCTCACAAGGAGAGCCTTTCTGGATGTGCCAAGCTTTCGTGATGCAATTTTTACAGGATGTAGGGTCCTTTGTAGGTACTCGAAAACCATACTTCATTTTTCCTCTAGGCACCTCTGTGATGGGAAAACGGCTTCCGAAAAAATGGAAGGCGAGCACATCACACAGTCATTATCCACCGTAACTTACCTTAAACGGACGCAAATTCAAAAACTAATGTTAGATTCGTGATCAGCGACCCAAATAACTCCCACATACGATGTTTGGTCCAAATCGGTTATTTTGACCCAGGCACCTTACTCACTCACCCTTACCATAGCTAGCGCTCACCAGTCAGAGCTTAACAAACGAGAATAAAATTCATGATCAGCAGTTTAGGTGAGACTTTCAGGCAGTTCCTGAGACGAAGCTAGTGGATGCTGAAGATTTTCTGACAACTAGAGTCTGAATGGTGGCAAATTATTACCAGTGGTTCATTAGAGACTGAACCTTGGGCAACTCTACCGGCACCTGACACGAGGCTCGAGACATCATGGTCACCCATTTCGCCCAAACTTCGCATGTGGGGGTTATTTGGGTTGCTGATCACGAATCTGACGTTAGTTTTAGAGTATTCATGTGCATTTGCGGTATCTACGGTGATTTAATGACGTGCAGGTCCGATTCATAGGAAAGTAACTCATACAAGCGCAGGAATCCGTGCTATTTACTTACAAAAAAGCATAATCCCCGTAGAAATTGCATCCAGTGATTATGCAAGCACATAATAACGACAGCCGAATAAGTGCAAAAATAGTCGCCATTTACGGGATCGAACTCAAACCCCGCATGAGAGGCCGCATCGTTACCGCTGCGCCAAGTGAACACGTTCCCTTGGACACGGCGGTCCCTAATGAGCCCGCGCGGTCTGAGTGATGTGCTCGCCTTCCATTTTTTTGGCAGCCGTTTTCCCCAATACAGAGGTGCCTAGAGGAAAAATGAAGTATGGTTTTCGAGTACCTACGAGGGACCCTACATCCTGTAAAAGTTGCATCACGAAAGGTTGGCACACCCAGAAAGGCTCTCCTTGTCAGTCCACTCAGCGTTTCTCTGTAGCGAGGGAATGGAGCTAACTGGTAACAGTAGCATGATTGTGTTATGGTCTCCTCGCAAGAGTATGAGTATTTTTTTCTGGATTCGCTGCGACAGCTTTGAGAAAGGCAGAATTTTCTACTACAGGAGCCCGTCCCAACCAAGGCTTGTCTTTGAAGCCGGAGTCTCAAGCTGTAAAACGAGATAACCAGAGCTCGACGTTGTTGAGGGTTGTAGTGTCTTCTGCGAATACAGCGCTTATGTTGCGAATGGTTTCCATCGTTTCAGTGCCCTGTCACCGTCCGTTAAAGATGAGGGCTCATATATGCCGTTGGAGAAATGACATCGTATCTGAAGTTAAAGAATAGGGTTTGGCTATTTATACCAATGGTAACAGTGCTTCATGAATGGCTAACTACTATCACATGTTAGGTTATGGTTACAATCCGGAAGTCGGAAGTTTTGAAACTTTCAAGCAAAGTGGCTCAAGACTTTCTTACCACCCTATATTTGGATAGATCGACCAGCTTCCAGAGACCTTATGAAATGAAACGCTTTAAAAGGCGAGACGCGGAGAAAAGACTCGTATTTGATAGGGAAATCTTGAGCTATTACATGAATTGCAATTGTTAGACCTAAATTTAAATGAATTTTGTAGACTCGCTGGCCGTTACGGCACTAGAAGGGTAACCCGCTGGTCGTTACCGCGCTAGAAGGTTTAGTTTTGCTCCAAGTTGTCGCGGCATATCACAAGTAAGCCCGTTTGAAAATGTAGATGTATTCTTGTACAGTTCAAAACAATGTATATTTTTCATAGAGTTTGATCCATCGTCAATTTCATATGAGGCATTTCACGTTGTGGAAGAATAAAAGACTGCCGTAACATTAGCAGTATGTCGAGACCAAATTGTTATTTCTGAGGCGCTGAAGTATGTCAACGTGGAGGTGATGTGATGTCGAAAATAACCAAGATTCACGGCTTGTTGACAGATTTCCGGAGATCTACACTTTTGCTTTGCAAACCTGAGATTCTCTTCTTAACGGTACCTTAAGCAAACCTGTAGATGTGCTCATTAGATAGAGCTCAAAATTTTGTTACGGACTCATGTTACATTTGTGCTGGTTTGAGCGTTCATAACGTTTTTATTATTGTTCTAATTGTAAGTTAAGTAGTCAGTGACCTAAGCATCGAGCCTGGTCGACCTGCGTGGCTCACTCTACGACGTAGGGTCATCTCAGCGCCGTCACGGAGGGCGGCATGGTCCGCCGCATCGCGGCGGGCCATGGTGGGCGGGCCAACCTGAGCCCACATGGTACGCAGACGGAGAAGCGCAGCAGGTATTGTCACCTGCAGGGCGTCGTTTTACGATTCGGCCCAAACTGTTTTGATAGGGCTCGTAGCGATAACATATTTATTGTTGTAATTCCAATCTATCGCAACAAATAGTCACGACACCAGTACAATACAGTGCGAACGTGCGAACAAGGGATTTACAACAACCTACTCCCTATAGGCACCCCCCACTGAGTCCAGACGGGGACCCCCTTTTATACTGATTGCACCGCCCCTTTTTGGGGTGGATCCGCGTTATCGTGACGTAATCGTCACGACACTGCGGCCAGCAGCGAAGCGCCTGAGGGTGAGCGCTCTTGTTACGTTACGAATATTTCGAGGCCCATCACTAACCGAAACATTAGTGTGCGACCCTACGCTTTCTCCTGGCTGCCGAGGATTTAACCACGCAGCCGGTATAAGCGCGAATGGCGCACACCCTCCGACGCACGACGAGCAAGAAAGATTTTTTTATGACGGTGCTCTCAAAATCATGGGTCCGACTTCACTCAGTGTCTCTATAAGCAAAATAACAATACAAAACAACATCGCTTAGGCAAAAGTGTCGCTAAGTCAAAAAGGCCCTAGAATCGACCAATTATGAGGCGATGGTTCCCTGAGGAAACATGAATGGACAGAGCACGCTAACTGGCTGGCTTGGCCGGATGCCGGTGGTGCGAGCAACAGTGTCCTCAGATGATTCTCCATTTATATATCGTCAGCTTTGGCTTATCGTGCGGCTGCCTGAAAATAGTTTCTGTATTGAGCTGCTTGGTGAAGCATTACGATAACGGACCCTTTTACGTTTTCCTAATCGCGTAGAAGAGTAGAGCGTGGGCTTTTTGCGGATAGATTTTCTGTATTAATCTGAGTGATTTCGTGTTTTTTGACTACTTTACAAATCTTGTCAAGAAGGGTTTTCATAGTCCTGGGGGAAGGATCTTCGTATTCTGATGGGAGGATTTGTCTCTGAATTGAAGGAGGAAGTTTATTACGTGCTTTGGTTTGATATTCCCTAGCATCAATATGACGTTCATAACGAGACAACGATGTAATGATTGCCAATATATCGTTGACTGTTGAACGAAGACACTTTGCGTTTTCGGATGACTGTGGAATACGGTCTAATTGGTCTAGTAACATTTTGATATGCATTTCCTCATTATGGAACTGATCGAATAGTTGTTTTACTGCATCGGGATACGAAGAGCCTTTTCTGGGAAGATACTTTAATGCCCTAGCTGTTTCTCCTTTACATTTATCTAATAGAATTGTAAGTTTCTCTATGTTGGTGTACGGTTGCTTATCTACGAGTTCCGAAAAAATTTCCCAAAAGGAGTCAAATTCCGTAATGTTGCCATGGAAAAAAAGGCTCTTCGTATCCCGATGCAGTCCCCCAAAGACGCGCCACGCATTTGCGTTCCATTCGAAATCGTAGAGGCAAGGCGGATGTGTATTTGGCCTATGCAACGACTTGCGCTATACCAAATCAGTGTGTTCACCTTCCCAGGCAAGTCTGGTACCAAAATACCCGACTATGAAGGGATGGAAGTTTTGGTTGGTCAGGGCAGGGATCGATCGCTCGATCGTGTGGGTGTCAGTAGCGCCTCTTACCTCTGTACCTCGCGCGCCTACAACTTCAGCTAACAAACGGAAAACGACGACCTAAGGTTAAGAGTCTATAAATGATGATGCAATAGATGTTTTATACACCTTTGCGTTACCCAGGTAACGCCTGTGGGACCGATTACACCTATTCCCCTTGATTGGGCATCGATTTTCTCTAGAAGCATGGCATTAAACAAAATCAGTTGAAGAGCTAGACTGAGCCCCTCTGAAAGGAAAGTGAAAGCGCTAAACCAAATGTTTCCACACCTGCACTGAGTTCGGATGAAGAGCGTTCAGATGCTTGGTTGGGCCCAGTTGCTCAACGGCTCCAGCAAGGGAAGTGTCACCAGCGGCAATCATAACACGGTGATTGTTCTCGTTGAGCTAGAAGGTGATCTGGAACAGCGACACGTAGTAAGAAGAGAGCAGTTACTTCTTGTTCATCCACTCATCGATCCATACGCTCATTCTTTCACACGTTCATGTGTTCATCCGTTCGTGCATTCATCATGTGAACGGATATGGGTAAAGTATGGGCGAACCAATGAATGAACGGAAGGGCAGATGAACGGCTGAACCGGTAAACAAATCCAAACGACGATCTCTCCTTAGCAAGGTTGGTGTTTTTTCCCACTCCATTAACTCCGCAGAACACAATGACGTATGGACGGCCATCTTGTTTCGCTTTCACAACGTCATAAAGAATGTCAACGCGACGCTTTGGTGTAGGCAGCTGGAAGAGAAACACCACAACTCTAAGGCCTTCGTTATAGTCTCGCTCGTGCTGAGCGCCTGCGATTTGCGGGCGGTGACCGCGCGGCCGCGACGCACGTACGCACGCGCCCGCGCTCTCCTAAGCCGTAGGTCCACCTCCCACCGAGGCGGTCCAACGCGGTGGAGGACGCCGCGAAGCCCATGATAGCCCGTGCGCGTCCCCGCGACGGCGTCACCCCGTTAACTCGTACGCGCGTGTCTGACCCCACGCGCGTCTCATTCTTAATGGACGAGTTTCGCTCGGTTCGAGCGAACCTATAACGAAGGCCTAACGAATCCAGCAAGGAAGGTGAAGCTGTGGAGAATGAAAAACCTGGGTCAGAGACTCTCGAACGGCTTCCTGCAGCTCCAAGCTGATGCGGCTAGACGTGCTGACTACTTTGCCCTCCAGCTTGCGACCTACCGATTGGCAGATTTTCTCGGCTGGTTCAGCGGCGACGTTCTTCACTGAAACACTGCCTCATGTAGAAGTACCATCACAGAAACGTAAAGACACCCTATGATGTATTAAGGGCGCGCATGGTGCAGTGGTAAGAGGGCTATTCAAGCCTTCCATCCCTCAAGGGTCGGGTAAATTGGAACCAGGCTCGTCTGGAAGGGTAAAGACACTGACCTGGTATGTCAGTTGGCCCCGCAGGTCACTGTATAGACCAAGTACGCATTCACCATGCCTCTACGATTCTGAATGGAATACGAAAGCATGGCGCGTCCTTAGGATACTGATCATTGCCGACACCTTTGCATTGACCTTTATACTGCATAAACAAACGCTCATAATGTATTTCACAAATTTCACAAATGTTAATGATGACCAACAGACTCAGCATCGTAGGTTAGGTTTAAGGTTATGATGAATACTAGGTCGAACCTTATCCTTGTCTCCGGAATAATCAAGAATAGCGTTCTTCTTGATGTCACCCGACAGCTCCCAAACGCGCCTGCTTTCCCTTTTTTCGGTTCTGGTTCGGCTGCTGTGAAAACTGGCCCATTGGGATTCTTTATACCAAGTAAAAATCAGAGATAAATTAATAAGCAGGTTAGGATCCTTATATAAAAGAAAAACTTGCTTTGCAGCGGGTTTTTTCGGTGTCATCTTTTTCAGCAGCACTTCCTTTCGCCTGGCAAGTTCATCACTTGGAGAGCTTGGAGTGGAGCCGTTATTACTACCAGAGTCGGTGGAAACTTTACAAACGGAGATTAATTGTTTCTGTCAAAAGAGAATACGAGCAATAACTTACACAGTTTTTTCCTCTTGGAGTTTCTTCTTCAAACTATCACCAGATTTCTTCGGTTTCTTCTCCTCTCCTGGACGACTAATTATGATGGACTCAATCGTTTTCTGCGACTTTGCGCTCTCCTGAAAATACCCGCTCCACACCCATGCCAAAGTTTAACCTGATGATTCGTTTCGATGGGTTCACTTTCGTCAAAGTTGTGGCTTTTCAAACAGTGTACACATCTTTTGGGGACACCCTGTATTTCAATATTTCTGGCTGCTCCCTCTCTTTTTGTAAAGCTCCATTCATACCATTTGATTCGAAAGGAATAGTGTAATTCTTTTAAATATTTGAACCTTACTACTGATAGAGTTCTCTGCAAAGCTAGCCATTCTAGATGTTGAGAAGGGGTTCCAAAATGAATTCTCAGCGACAGAACTGTAAGAAAATATGCTTCCCTCGCTTAAGTGACGTACGAGTTGTGAATTTGAAAGGCGACCACAAATTTCTCCCTAAAAGTTAGTTGGCAGTAGGGAAACGAGCTTTTCAGTTCACAGCTTAAAATCGTAATTGAACCATTTCACTTCCACTTCAGGTACAGCAACTTCGGCAGCACCTGGTAACAACTGGAGTGATAATCGTCGTTGGTGTGGCCGCAACATTGTCAACATTCGTCGGTATTGGCACATAATAAAGTAGACACTGCGTTTTGCAATGTTGAATATTTTGTGAGAAGCTTGGTTGCGAAGTGACAACCCGAAAATTACTAGTTTCCAGACATTTTTAGGACATTTTTAGGTGACTTTCGCTTGACATTCAGAGTACGAGAGTTAGGTTGAACCAAAATTCCTGTCGCTTTTCCTGCTCCAAATTCACAGACATTTCCAGACATTCACTGGTTCAGGTACATTTATAAACAAACAGTTCGAGCCGGCAACGGAATTACTCCTTGCGTGTAGAAGCCAAAAACTGTAGACACTCCTTTTTGACATCGTCCACCTTGGTAAATCAGTGTTCGCTAAGGGATTGGGCTATTAAATTCGCATAGTGACGTTGGGATAGCACACAATCCGAAAAAATTTTTGATTTGAAAGCACTTCAATCGAGATGACAGTTTTGAATTTCCCAAAAATTTCTTTAAAAGGTGCGATTTTGGGTTGTCCCGATGAGGGAGCGAATACCCGTCGTTGCCCAAGTCGCGCAATTCCTCTTTCTTTAGAAGATGTAGCGACGTCGTACAGCTGGCATTTGAGTGCTACAGGGTTTGAAGAACGAAATGCAAGTAGTTGCTGTGGGATTTGTAGCAAGCGCCCGGCTTCAGAATTTGCTTTCTTAGGTGGGTCCGGACATAGCTATTTTTCTTGTGTTCGTTTGTCCACCATCTCATCTTTGAAGTCGACGAGATTCCGTAGCTTTTGAAAAATCATCGTCGCCTTCAATTTCCAGCATTATTTTTGCTCTGTAGTCGTGTTGAAGCTTTCTTGTCGTATATGTATGTGGAAAACTGTATGGGCAAAATAGCACTGAAAAAGCGACAGAACGTTTGGTTCAACCTAATAAAATAAACTAAACAGTTTCTCATTTTGATTCTGACTTTTTGAATTTACCGCAATGAACCACCAAAGTCGCCTACAAGTGCGATCAGGTCAAAATTTCATATTTGACCATAATTTTGTCCAGGTAGATTATCTTGAATGCTGATCAAGATCCCTGGCGTGAGTTGGGGAGGAGGCGTGATTGCGGAATAAAAAATTCGCCAGTTCCTACCCGCCGAAACCTTTTCTTCAGACATCATGATTAGCATGCCAGTGATCCCCATAGTCAATGTTTGAGCCAAATTGGAAAGAAAAATATCAGGGACCATTGGAGTGCGATAAGTGGAACGGTTTCGACATTTCAAATGAACGGAGTGTGATTCCACTCTGCGGGCAGTATTGATTAACGTGTCTATTTATTCATTTACGAAGCCAGCGGAAAAAGGTGTAAAACTTCAGGGACCTTTAGTAACGTAACAGCGGTTTTCACATTGTTGTCTGAATTCATTCCCTTCAAGTTACTGATAAAAGTTCGTGCTTTCAGATATCGACGTGGAGCGGTTACGATGACGACGCCGAAGGAGTGGTACAAACTAATCTAAGGGCTCCCTGTTGCTAAGTACTACTTTCTCATACATTGATTGTGTATCCACAACAGTCAGCCCTCGTAACGCCTTCGATATTGCCCTGTATCACCTCGTACCCGTGATCGTATCCGCTTTATCGTATGTACCTGTATATTCAGACCCGCGTGGTGCAGTGGTAAGAGGCGCTACTGACACCCGCACGGTCGAGCGATCGATCCCGACCCGGGCTGACCAAGCATTCCATCTCTCCGGGGTCGGGTAAATTGGTACCAGACTCGTCGGGGTAAAGACAGTGACTTGGTATAGCGGCCGGCCCCAGCAAGTCATTGTATAGGCCAAACACGCATTCACCATGCTTCTACGATTCTCAATTGAACACGAATGCGGCGGCACGTGCTTCGGGGACTGATCAACACCGACACTGTTATCCTTTTACCTTACCTGTATATTCTGTCTGACCCTAACAAACCTGATATCGCCGGACTTATACTATTCATAGGTGCAAAGCCCTTCATCGTTAGGCCTTTATTATACCAACGCTCACCTACCCCCCAGCGTCTGCCAGCGCAACTCGTCCCATTCAGTATCAGACACCGTGGGGCCAGACACGTTTGTACGAGTTATCACGCAGACGCTGGCGTGGTGACGCTCACGGGCTGTTATGCAGACGCTCGCGAACCTTCCACGCTCTCGTCGCTGCGCACTGCACTGCGATTGACCCTTTCGCTGGGGGTCGGTCGATCACAGCGCGCATTTTCTCGTGTGCTTTTCGTAGTTATTTGTCTTTTTATTGTCTTTCTTTTAATATTAAATGTTTTATTTTAATATAATAATTCTTGTAATCAATAATATAATAATAATTAATATAATAATATATATATATAATATATAATAATAATACAATAATATACTAATAATATATAATAATATATAATAATAATATAATAATATAATAATAATAAAAAATAAAAATAATAATACATAATAATACCACCCCCTAACCACCCTTTAATATAATGATAATAATATATAATAATTAATATCAATTATAATTATAATAATTTTATATAATAATTCTTGAATTCTTTTAATATAAAATGTTTTACTGTTTTGTTCCTAATGGAAATGAGAGCTGCTCTGTATGCTTCGGGCGCGTGCGTGCGTGCGTCGCGTGCTCAGCGTCTGAGTTAGCGGCTGGGCGCCCACCGCTTGCAAGCAGCTGACGCTCATCCCCAGCGTCTGCTAGCGCAACTCGTCCCATTCAGTATCAGACACCGTGGTAGCAGACGTGCGTGTGTTAGTTGTCCCGGCAGGACAACTAGCACACGCACGTCTGCTACCACGGTGTCTGATACTGAATGGGACGAGTCGCGCTGGGAGACGCTGGGGGGGGGGTGAGCGACGGTATAACAAGGGCCTTACTCCGGACCGTCCTCCTCGACGGCGTCCAAACTTTCACCGTGGCATTTCCGCTAACTAAGCAAATTGATTTGCAGCTCGATCGATTCTGCACCATCGCATTGTTTGTCAAGTAGACGTGTGTGCGCCCCTACTCATAGATTCGAGGTCATTTTAGAAATATATTGAGCCCATTTCTGAATAATTTTGCGTCTGGAGTCGAGGTTTTGATTTGGATACTGCTGGTTGTCCTATTCTACCACCCCTTCTCGCAATGCGACTACGTATGGAAACTTTTTGCATCGTTTCTCTTATGTCGACTGGAATAAGTGTCCACCAAATCTCAGTGCCACACATTAAGTTACAACGACATCGTCTGGGCAAACAGCAACTTCACAATTTTGACTACAACTTCATTAATATTGCGGAACTGCCGACGAGCAAAATAATAACAGTACAATGATGGAGCGCGAATAGTAGAATTGCGAAACCGAGCTTCTAGGATGGGACTAAACCGCTTTTCGTCTTCTGTTCGTGTAACACACTAACATATTACGTGTGTCCCGATATAAATGAACAAAACGTTTATTGCATTTCAATTTTCGTACGGGAAGTACGGTTTACCAAAATACAGGCAATCTGGTCCCACTTTGCGACATTTTCCATCACTTCTGGCTCTCAAGTAGCCGCGTTTGCAACCACACCCGAATACGGCCACCAGATTTTGAATAGTTGGGGGACCCACAGTATCATTGCAGTGCGTATCATGCAATAGCGTATATTCTTCATTTTCACCAGCACATTTTATATCCCTGCCTGAAATAAAAGTTGTTTACGTTGCTCTACATTTTGATCTTTGTTTCGCGATTAGAGTCGATGAAGATTAAGCTTTGTTCGATTAGAGCACGCGGTACTGCTTCAAATTTTTCAGAAGCAAACGAAAACTGTCCTCAATGTATTCAGTATCGCTGATTCGCCAACTTGCGGTAGTAATATGTTTATGAGTAGAAAGATGCCTTTTCTACGAGCTTTAGTATTAGGCTAGCAACTAATTCGGTGACCGTTCTGCAGTCAGTAGTTCGCTTGGATTTCCCCCGGTTTCCCTGGTCTTTTCATTATTTGATAGCACATGGCATGTTCTTCTTGAGAACCCCTCTGGGTCCTGATGAGATTTTTTTCATAGTTGCCGAAGGTGCAATAAGCTAAGGATTGTGATCTTCAAATTTTTGCCCGCCTTTCCAGTAGTGTCCCTGCTCAATGCAGAACAGTGTAAAATAGTGCGTTGAATATGCCGACACGCTTACAGATGAATGCTATGAATGAACTTGCCGAATAAAGATGCTAATGTTGGCTTCTGGATTGCGCAGAAGACGAAGAACAACAGCAGCAGTTCAACCTTCATATCTCTGAAAACCGTCTCCAATCGGAAAGTCAATTCCAGCTTGTAACGACTTTTAGCTGTTGCACAGCGCAATAACGATGTGAGGAATTTCTTCTGACGAAAGGTTTTCCAACTATGCGATGAGGCAGCTGTCCCTCTTTCGTGCTTCGCACTTTTTCCTTATAAATTTTTCCTCGACCTTCTCAGGAGCCTTGGAATTGGTCAGAGCTGCGATATGAGGACACCAAGTTACACTGTCATAGAGCATCATCTGACCGCGCTTTTAGTTCCTCGAGTTACTTTTACTAGGATAGCTTGGCAGTCTGGAAAGGCGCTAGCAGCTCTAGGAGTACGTCCAAGTTTCTCGACAATATTTTTCCACGATTAGAACTGCAGAGCCCATACATTTTTTTGAAGCTTTAATGCTCCCGATTGAGGGAAATGATAAGAATTGCTTGTGGTCTACTGCCTTGTTAAAGACCGTTAATATTCCCCCTATCTTCGAAATGTCGTGCTCAATGGTATAATGAAGGTGGTAGAGCGGACAGAACTTTCTTTATGTTCTATATAATAATTTTTTATTGCTAAAAGGAAGTGCTTTTCTTCTCCTATGAAAGGCTGCTACTGTTCTTCATTTGCTTACACTCAGCAAGTAGATTTCTCTGGGTAACCCGGACCAACCAAGCCTTCCATCCCTCCGGGGTCGGCAGACTGGTACCAGACTTTTCTGGGAGGGTAAAAACACTGACATAGTATAGCGGCTGGCCCCGCGAATCATTGTATTGACCAAACATGCATTCACCATGCTTCTACGATTCTGAATTTAACACTAATGCGCTAGCGCGTCCTTCGGTGACTGATCAACGCCGACACCTCTACCTTTACCTTTCATCTTTGAGTCAGTGAAAATGTATATTCTGAGAGGAAGTAGAAGGGTATCCTAGAGGTGTGATATTCTTGCAGTTTTATAAAGGAGAATGCGATTTAACAGAAGTCAACGCTCACAATTTTGATCGGAAAAATATCATATTTTATGTAAGTAGAGGGTTGTGCCGGATTTACCCAAATGCTGTGAAAGTGAAATCACCTTTGAATATTCTGAACTTATTCGAACCTATTCAAATGAATGTTGGTAGGGTCGTTCAATAGGTTCGTTCCAGATGTGGTCTGAAAGTCGGAGGATACAATATCATTGTTTTTCAACTTCCTTCATTATCATACAGCGTCGTCTAAAACAGGTATTTCATTGGGGTATTGTTGCTATATGGCAGGCAAAATAATCATCCTCCAGTACCATGTAAGTGAATCGAGCAAGATGATCTTGAAATCCTGAATGAGATGAGATGAACCTGACTGCAACAGGTACCAACATCAACGATATGAACTTCGATCACAGATCATTCGCCGCTCACCACTGAGCAAATTTATTTCTATTTTATAATCACTCCTAACAGTGATAAAGGCAGCAAAAGGAATGAGAGAAATACATGCACGATTTGGTCCCCCATACTACTAAATGCAATTAACAGTTCCAGTTACAAACTCTAATTAGAAATACGACTGTAATAAAAAGCGTCAAAGGCAATCGACCGGAAGTAGCCATGTGAAGGAAAGAGTACGAGAATGAGTAACCATACCCGACGCACCAGGGGATATTCACAACGATTCATACCAAAAAATAGACAAAGCCATACAGAAGAGTCGAGCAGGATGATCCTGTTTCATCCACCTTGCAACCACCACATCGCCTCTCGGATTGTCATCGATTTTAATCGACACTATGTGTCCAATGATGGAGGAAGACGAAAATATAGTTAAATGTCCGATATTGTTTTAATACAGCTTTATTCAGCTTGTGTTTTGGCGCAGTCGCCTCCGTTAGGGTCTTGAAGGACGAATACACAGTTGAGTGACTACTCTTTTCGTGATATCAGTCACTGCAATAGATACTTTTGAGCCTAGGAAAAAGGGAAGACAATGTACACTCAAGACGTGCGTTGATGCTGGAAACCGTCAAGACAACCTGTCATTATCAACCTGTCATTATCAGCTTTGGAAGAACGTTAATAAGTGAGTAAAGCCCGATCGTCCACTTGTGACGGCGCACCAGAGGCCGCCAGCTACGACAAAATTTGTCGTAAAAAGTCGTAAAAACCGTAAAAATCGTAAAATATTCTTTTTCTGCTCATACAGAAAGCTTCATGCGCGAACGCGACGAAAATAAACGTCACTGAAACCAAAACGCTTATTTAAACTGAGTGTTGAATCAAATATTAGGTTGGTAAGAAAGTACGTGCCATTTTTTCAAAGACTGTTGTAAATTAGGTTCGGCAGCTTTTGCAAAGTGTGACACAGCACTAAGAGAATTATATGTTCTTTCAAGCAGTATATTTGGACAGAATTTTGCGCTCTATCACATGATATATTTATTTTCAAGCAATTCTCGATTTAAAAAATGCGAGAAAAGCGTCTTGAAGTTTCTTAGCAGAGCAAACTTCCAGTTTCAATCATTTCAGAAAATCTCATATAACATTCGAGAGAGGATGACACGCCCTACTTTTCTTACTTTTTCAGTTTTTCGCTTTCCACTTTAGTAGCCGGAGGAGCAATGAAATTCGAATTTATCACAATTTCCAAATAACTGCTCGAAAAGGCAGATGATTCTCTTTCGAACGCTGTGTGACGCTCTGCTAAAGCTTAAGAACTCAACTTACAACAGTCGTTTGAAAAAACGGCACGAACATTCTTACCAACCTAATATGTAGCTCATCTGTTTACAGTGAGCATCATTAGAAAATTGGAAACAAATTTTTACAGAAAACCATGATTACCGGTCGAAACTAATCAAAGGTACATTAATTGGCAGAAATACAAGTGCAGCGAAACTTGTAGGCGTGAGCGCTTCCGATAGTCGCTCAGAACATGGCCGGCTGACGAAAAAACCCTCTATCTCAACTGACCCTGGAGGAGCACAAAAATACTTTGGAGCTAATGAAGCTAAATGAGGGTAGAGAGAATCCCATTGTAGTACCCTGAGCAAAGGGTCCTGGCACGAACGCTTGCAATTTTGACCTGTTAGCACGATTTGAGCGCCAAAATGAAAGTCGTAAAAATTTCGTAAAATTCCCAATTTTTTGTCGTAAAATCGTAAAACAATTTTTTACGAAAAATGACGTAGAAATCGTAAAATCCTAAATCGTAAAACGCACACCCTTTGTTCCAATACCGCATAGGGTCGCGATGGCCGGATATTGACATAGACACCAAGTTCCGCGCAGCCTCTATTCCACTGTTGGATGTTTTGCTGCGTTGGCGTACAGTCTCCAATTTGGTAGACGGATAAAGGATGTGAGAAGGATGATTCGGTAGAAGGGTGTATTAGGGTGCTGAGTTCGTGGTAATTTTCTCTCCCGTCCGGCCAGCACTATGTGTCCTCATTAAGACCTTTTACAAGGAGAAATAAGATCCTTCCTTTTTGCAAGGAAAGTGTCACGTACCGAATACCAGCATTTCAGCGTCTTAACGGCCGCCGAAGGTCTGTTCAGAAGATTTGCTCAAAAAAATTGCAACAATGGTGATGCTCTTGTAGTTGTAGACTGCGCAAACGTGACGTCAAATTTTATAGTTTGGTTGAAATCTGCTCAATCTTGGGTTTTTTCTTTTTTGGGTTAGCTGCTAGGTTTGGAATCGGCACTACTCCCTAAGAAACAAAACGCTTGTATCACTGTGTGTAGACGATATTCATGGAACTGCCGTCGAAGAAGATAACCTGTAGGAGACCATCCAATGAGTTCACCTTGGTGCGTGCACTACTTTGGTACTACCCTCTACGAAGCAAAAGTTTTCACTTAAACCGGTGTGTGTAGATGATCTTCATGGGACTGCCCACGAATAAGACGTTCTGAAAGAGACCATCTACGGGGTTTACCTCGGTGAATACAGGGTGTCCCAGAAAAATGTATACACTGTTTGAAATACCATAACTTTGGCGAATGTGAACAAATCGAAACGAGTCATAGCTTGGATGGAAGTTAAGAAAAAAGAAAATTTTCTGGTATGTGTTTGGTGAGGTTTACGTCATGTGTCCTCGGATTTTGGACCTAATTGATAGTGCACGGATTGTATGCTTGCTATACCTTGGTCGTAAACAGGTGATATCGCTGGTATGAATTTCTTCTAAGGCAGCAAACATATCGACTTAGAGCAGCTTTTGCTTAAGCACGGAACAACATCAATATCGATCAATAATTGTAACCATTGTTTGAGAAACTTAAACTCTTCCAACAGTGATGCAATCATTAGAAAAGATTTTAGTGGAATGTAAAATATATGAACCATAAAGATTGCGCCATGCACCTCTCCGAATCGCCGGATTCTAGACCTGATTGAAAGTGTATGGGTTATATGCTTGCAGGAAAATGGCCATCAATTCGAACGATTGTCATAATGATTACGTTTAATTGTTCATACTGGTCACTGTCACGTTATTTTCTCACTTTCCTTGTATAAATTGTCGTCTTTCATTTTAATCTAAATTTAGAAAAAACATAGTCGTATTGTGCAAGTGCGTCGTAAAGTGCATGTTAAACTTATAACGATTTGATGTTTTTATGTTTACTGCATCAAGAGAAACGCGTAACGGCGATATCACCTGTTGGCGATCAAAGTAGAACAAGCATGTTATCCGTGAACTTTCAATCAGGTCTAGAATTAGACGATTCGCACAGGTGCATGGCGCAATCTTCATGGCTCATACATTTCACATTCTTCCAAATTCTTTTCATATGATTGCATCACTATTGGAAGAGCTCTAGCTTCTCTAACAGTGGTTATAATTATTGATCGATATTGGTGTTGTTCCATGCTTAATCAAGAGCTGCTACAAATTGATATGTTTACTGCCTTAGAAGTAACTCACAGAAGCGATATGACTTGTTTAC
The DNA here is from genome assembly GCA_030553155.1 of Nippostrongylus brasiliensis. Taxonomy (NCBI): domain Eukaryota; kingdom Metazoa; phylum Nematoda; class Chromadorea; order Rhabditida; family Heligmosomidae; genus Nippostrongylus; species Nippostrongylus brasiliensis. Next base: position 22,779,583 of record CP130733.1, on the reverse strand, counting down.
GACCAAAGTAGAGCAAGCATATAACCCATGCACTATCAATCAGGTACAAAATCCGAGGCCTCGGTCGAGAACAAGGCGCAATCCTCACCAAACACATACCAGAAAATTTCCATTTTTCTTGCGAGGGAAGCTTGTGAGCGATCGGTGACGATTCATAACGAAACCCATATGGGCGTGTAGGGCTTCGCACGAGGAATGCAACGATGTATCCACAAGTTGCTTTCGCCACCTGGTTGATCCGAAAATGGCCGGCAAAGTTTTGCACTGCTGCATGTATAGCCTTATCACCAGCTGGAGTAGCGGGGGTGAGCTCATCCTCCAGAGCGGCGAGGTGGCCTAGTCGGTAGTATTGTAGACTCATAACCTGGTGATCGAGGATCGGTCCCTCCGGTAGCCTTTTGTTTTGCCTTCATATGCTAGATTCCAAATTGGGCTCCTTTTGCAATTCTGGCGCAGTTTCGGGATAGAATCGCGTTTGGGACGAGTATGGCCGACAGAGTACGCACGGAGGATCAAATCTACTATGTTCGTGGCCCACACTTACTGAAACCAACCCAAATCCATCCCAAATTCAGAAACTATTGTCAGATTCGTGATCAGCTCCCCCAATAACCCCCGTAGACAAAGTTTGGGCTGAATCGGTGATTTCAACCAAACCAGCCTTGTTAGTGTCAAGTGAGTAGTTGTATAAAGGTCCACCTGCCGAGAATATTCTTTATTCTATTGCTCCGCTTTTTCCATTCTAAAGAACAGAGACTCGATTTTGGATGAGTTTCTTCTCATATTCAACAGGAAGGATTACTTGGGTAGTTGACAAATCCACAATTCACAAGTCTGACATCGACTTTTCCCATTGTGCCTGATGTGCGCTTGCTAGGGTCCGTGGTAACAAAGTTGTGAAGTTGGGTCGAAATCACCGATTCAGCCCAAACTTTGTCTACGGGGGTTATAGGGGGCGCTGATCACATATATGACATTAGTTTCTGGATTTGGGATCGATTTCGGTTGGTTACAGTAGGTGTGGGTAACATACATGAGGGCTAGTAAATATGTACTGTCCCTTGTGCGTACTCTGTTGGCCATACTCGTCTCAAACGCGATTCTATCCCGAAACTGCGCCAGAATTGCAAATGGAACCTAATTTGGAATCTAGCATATGAAGGCAAAACAAAAGCCTGCCGGAGGGACCGATCCTCGATCACCAGATTATGAGTCCACAATACTACCGACTAGGCCACCTCGCCGCTCTGGAGGATAAGCTCACCCCCGCTACTCCAGCTGGTGATAAGGCTATACATGCGGCAGTGCAAAACTTTGCCGGCCATTTTCAGATCAACCAGGTGGCGAAAGCAACTTGTGAATACATTGTTGCATTCCTCGTGCGAAGCCGTACACGCCCATATGGGTTTCGTTATGAATCGTCACCGATCGCTCACAAGCTTCCCTTGTTAGCTTCCATCCGAGCTATGACTCGTTTCGATTAGTTCACTTTCGCCAAAGTTTGGGCATTTCAAACAGTGTGTACATCTTTTTGGGACTCCCTGTACATCACCTTGGCACTACTCCCTAAGAAACTGAAATTTTTACTCGAACCTGTGTCTGAAGGTGATTTCCGTGAGTGCATGTGTATCTGCTGACGATCTTCATGGCATAAAGGTAAAGGTTCCGGCGTTGATCAGGCTCCTGATGTGCCGCCGCATCCGTGTTCCATTTAGGATCGAAGAGACATGGTGAGCGCGTATTTGGCCTATACAAGGACTTGCGGGGGCCAGCCTCTATTCCAAGTCAGTGACTTTACCTTCCCAGATACATCTGGTACCAATTTACCCAATCCCGGGGGATAGAAGGCTTGGCTATCCTGCGGCGGGATTGATAGCTCGATCGTGCGGGTGTCAGTAGCGCCTCTTACCACTGCACCGGTCTTTCTTCATGGTATCACCTGCGGGAAAATGGTATAGGATTTCATCTACGAAATTCAATTCTTTGAGTGCATTACCTTAGCGCTACTCCTCAAGAAACAAAAATCCTCCATTTGACGCGGGACCGAACAGACAAACTGAGATCTGTTGGGATTCGCTGATGGTTCGTTAAATTGATTTATTAGCAGCTGTTTGGATTTGTATCCCCGCACCTCCCTAACTCCAGCATATTACCCGATAGGCTTTGCAGAATAACAGCGGAGGACGGCAGACCTGGTGTCGTTTGACGCTACAACTCTGTATTCTACCGTCTCCTACAGCACCACATTGCATTCTATGACATTCTTATGGAATATCAGGCGGACTTTCACTTGTACAGGCTCAGCGTAAATCTTACCGTTTCTATGCTTGGAGAATGTATAGCGCGTAACCCCATCCTCAGGAATTGACAGTATTTCAAGCAGATTAGGAGACTTCTGATGGGATAGCGCTTCCCTCCTTCTCTCGACGTTGCCTCCCAACAAGGGCTTCTAAGCTTAATTGGAGCGAGGAGTGGGTAGCGGGCATACGAGTGTTTACCCGTCTGCTGACCAACATGTATTTGAGCTCTGAGTCCGCCATGACTGACAGTCTTGAGGTTTGAGCCCACTCACACATGTTCTTCTACAGCCCAGAGTGACCGCTGGTCTGTTACGGCAACCACTATCAAAGTATGTCTCTAGTGTCTTCCTGTATGTTGTTCTCCAATTCTCATAGGCTTAAGAATTACGTGCTGGTCGTATGTGAGGTGGAGAGTGCAGGGTGGGGCTCTTGAATCCAGCATGTTGTCACGATCATATCGACCATTGTATAATTGTGGTGGTGTAGAAAATTTGGTGCTATGTGGGTTAGGAGGTGCAGCGTTGTGGTCTGCAATATTCCGTCGAGTCTATGCTGCTTAACATGTTATCATTGCCATATCTATTATTGTTTCGTTATGGTGGTGTGAACAATTGTGTAGGGTTTACATGTCCAACATGTTAAAACCGATCGAGATGATCGTGAACCATAGAAATGGGCTGAACAATGATAACACGTTAGAGTCGACGTCATATTGCGGACCACCACCCAGCACCCCCAATCCACATAGCGTCGAAAATCTTGTAGTGTTTACAGGTCAAAATGTGTCAGAAACGACGCGGATACAGCGCAACATTGCAGATACTCGCCCTGCACCCAATCCAAAAAGGGCCTACCTGCTCTGTGAAGAAATGGTGACGGAGAGCGAACAAGGCCTTTGCACGCTCGGCGACGCCTTGCGCGACGACGTCGGCGGCGGGTGGGGGTAGGACCGTCGCTCCTCCCACCACAAGCCGCTGGCGCTGACGCAGCTCGAAAAAATGCCCGGCGCCATTCCCTTGCGCGGCGCCTGCGGCGACTTCGCCGGCGCCGCCATCGACGCCGAGTGTGCAAAGGTTCCTCCATCGGCGGCGGCCGCGACGTCGTCAGCGGCGTCGCCGGGTCAGCGCTGCCCAATATTTTATCATAGCCGCCGACGACGCCGCGCAAGGCGTCGCTGAGTGTGCAGAGGTCTGTAGTCGAATATCTATTCGGTCTCATAGGCTCTGACGAAGGCGAAATCGTTAAAACGTAAAGCACGCGGAACTGTAAAGGTGCTCGGTGTTGATCAGTCTCCTGAGGAAACGCAGCCGCATTCGTTTTCCACTCAAATCCTAGAGCCACTGTGAAAACTTATTTTATCTATACAACGACGTTTGAGTGTCAGCCGCTATAGCAAGGGGGGCGAAACGAAGATGAATAAAACTGTTTCGAAATTCTCCGACTACAGCTCAACTGTCTGCTCTGCAACATATATGGTATGTGATATTACATACAGATTACACGCATTATGATGTTTGTCAGAATGATAATATTCTGTACTACAAGCATATTATCTGCATGTTTATGCGTCAATAGTTCTCTGAATGTAGTACATATACAATCGGGTAACTATGTATCAATATTTCAGAGGAAAACCTGACACTCACCACTTGCCGCACGGAAAAGCGAATCAAATGGAATGAAACTACTGTGCTCTCAGTGGCGGTACGCTCGTCTATCATCGGAGATGACGTGGATGATAAGCCGAATGCTCGTCACTTATCATCCCGCAGTAATATCATACCCTAACGATGATACCTCCATTAGCATTTTGTAGAGGGATGCCGTGATAAAGCGGCATTCTAGCACTGGAGCGGAGAGAAGCACATTACATTCAAAGAATTTGATGTAGATTTTGAAAAAAAATACCTTGCTTCTCTTGTTTGCGGGTCCAGTAACTTGAACTTTATCCGTCTACCGTTCATTGTTGGACGGAAATGTTTGAAAAAAACTGTGATCTTCTCTTGTCACCCCTTTATTGTTTATTCTATTCATTATTTCTTTTAGTTTTTATTATAGATTATAGTTTTTTATTATGTAAGCTTTTGAATGCTGCATGAGTTGGGTGGGGCGCAGCTGATTAAACATTTCCTGAACTACGTGCAGGAGGCGGACTATAGGAATTTTCTCAATTTCTCAATTGCCAACACATGGCGCGCGCAAGGTGACAGTACCTGCGGACCATTGGCGGGTTCACCGCGTGCACCTACACCTTGGTTCTGTTCCCACGCGACTGAGCTCCTCGTTAATTCTTTCGATTTGGAAGCCGGAAAAGAAAAAGCAACGGAAAAATTTGCGATTACAAATTATATAGCTCCCTAGATTTGGTTTCAGAAGATCGACGAGATAAAACGCTTAAGAAGGCGCGATGCTGGGAGGAGGCTTAAGATCGACAGAGAAGTGTTGAGGTATTAGATGCATGAACCACTACGTAGTATTTACAGATAACATCATCTTGTAGATTCGCTGGTCCGCATCATGCAAGAGGGGTTAGTACCAGAGAGATAACGAAGTACTGTGCTAAAATGTCCAGACACGTCACAGGACGAGCAGTTTGAAGTCTGTAGTAATGTTATCAATGTAATTGCCTGAGATTTGAATTTTGCTTCCTGGTTCTCTCTGAAACGCTGTTCATAGCATTCCCGTTTCTCATGTCTCGTCTCCATTCATTCTCCTCTCAATTCTTGTTAAAACAAACGTCAAGATTGAGTTTTACATGAAATTCGAGCTTTCCTACAATCTAATCTCAATCGAGTTGCATAAAAGACGATTATTCTAAAATTCAAGCTCTCGAAAATCGAAAAATAATTAACGGTCGTGATGCCAACAGCTGTTCTTATCGACATCTCGCTGAACCCATTGGAGAGAGCCTAAAATTTCAATGTGTTTACTTGTTTCATTCATGTATAACCGAATCATTTGACCATTTACACGACCGTTAATTATGTAGGCGAAGGCGTTTGGAACACCTCTCGGAACAATCGGAATCTATCGTCCGCCACGTCACCATCGCCTTAACGAGGAGCTCGATCGGGCCAAGATCGCGCGCGGCGAGGACCCCGGTGAACTCGCCAATGGTCCGCAGGTACTGTCACCTTGCGCGCGCTACGAGTTGGCTATTAGGATTCCTGCCTAACGTCCCTCACCCACAACGTGCGTGTCCGGAGAATTTACAAATACAGATATTAAGTATTTTCTGGATATGCTGGAGCTCACTTGAGTCCGTCGTTGCGATTAAACTTCTGCGGGCCGCAGCACCTAATACACATAGCACCAACGTTTCCTGGTGTAGTGGTCTCATTTCACCTATGTCTTTTTATTTGTCTCAGAATTCATGTCCATGTGTAAGTTAAAGGACTGTTTCATTTACTACACTGTTGCGGCTCCGAGATTCTTTTTCGTAAACTACTATCCAAACCATGCCAGAGGGGTAGTTTGAACTATTGATCACGATGTTGACATTTGGTACAACATATCCACATTCTACGTTACGAAGTTATGGAGTGCAAAAAGTGAGATAGTTCCACATCTTACTAGGGAGGTTGCTCAGCGTGCTCCGAAGATTCACAACGAGACCCACATTGTTTTGTGGAGCATCGAATGGCGATTACAACGGCATGGTTTGTTTTTGCTAAATGCAAACGGATGGCCCAAAAAAGGCAAAAAACCTTGAAAACTAACCAGTGGCAAATGGGATTCTAGATCGCAACCACCAGAGATACCACCAGAATCGACCCAAATTTAAAAACAAATGTTAGATTCGTGATCAGCGCCCCGAATAACCCCTGTAGACAAAGTTTGAGCTAAATCGGTGATTTTGACCTAATCAGTCTTACGAGTGTCGAGTAGTTGTACGAAGTACGATTTTGGGATACCGGGTAACCATTATGAATGGTTACCCGGTATCCCAAAGTCCCCGTCCATGTCACTTTGGTGGCAGACGACCTAATCCCCGTCGCGACGATAAAGTTCCGTTCTGTATTCCATTCATTTCTGACAAGTTTTCAGCAGCAGTACAAAAGTACATTTTGCGCGCACAGTTGCAAAACGATGTTGTTGTCGTTAACATTCCAAATAACAACATCAAAAAGCAACTCCTTAGAAATAGATTGTACGACAAATACTGTATGTCAGAAGAATGCATTATTTGTCCGAGTAACAGATTGGGGGATTGTATGAAATCAGAAGTAATATATCAGATTGAGTGTAGGACTTGTAATGCTAACTACATTGGGGAAACAGCAAGACAACTAGCTATACGTGTAAAAGAACACCTAGCTGGCAAGCGACGTTGTGATTTGAGAACACCACTAGGCCGACACAGAGTAGAACAACACAACAGAGAGGACTTCGGCGTAACTTGCAAGGTGCTTACGTTCGAGGCTGAAATATCCTGCAGGAAAGCACCGGAATCATTCTGGATTAACATGCGTAATCCACGAATGAACAACCGCAATGAATGCCTTTCAATGACAAATGAACTTCTTGCATTTGGACCGCTATGTGGGCTATGATATGATATGAGATACGTCCGCGTGCGAGTACATAAGTATGAGCAGCGGTGTGTTTCTCCTCATTGCTACTAACGTCACTTACAGTACTGGACATGCCCGATCGCCCATGCGGCGGCCCGGGGCGCTTCAGAGCGCCGCAAAGCGCCGCTCCTAAATAACTCCCTTAAAACTCATTAATTTGGAGAGTTGAATACATCATCGTGTTCAGCGAGTCAAGCTCTATCGATTGATATGCATAGGTCCTGTGAAAAAGTTTAATAGAGCGTGAAAATCGGAAAAGAAAAAAATTATCATCAGAGCACGTCTGCTGGGGTGGACGAGTTTCCCGCTGGACAATATTCTCCATAATCTCCAGCAATGTTAGGTGATTTTCGACCAGCTATGAGCTGTTCTTCGAAAGGAGGGATAGGTAATTGGCTCACCACCTGAAATCATCTCCAGTGGATATCGAGGTCGCAAGGAATTTAGGCGGATTTACGGGGATTAGGCGGATTAACGGGGATTAGGGCGGATTTAGGTGGATTTGAGGTTTATTTTGCGAGACCAAGGTGCTGTTTCGGCTAAAATGACTCTCGGACGCTTAGACTTGTCTTGGAACCTACAGAAGTCGCAACGGAAATTGGCGGATTAACGGGGATTAGGGCGGATTTAGGTGGATTTGAGGGTTTTTTGACCGCCGCTGTACTCCGGCTGTCTATTTGCTTATTTATTTATTTATTCATTTATTGGTTTATTTATTTATTTATTCATTTATTGGTTTATTTATTTATTTATTTATTTATTTATTTATTTATTTATTCCAAAAACTCTTCTTCTTCCAAAAACTCGGCCAAAGTAGGCACGTGAGGTTACTTTGTTGAGTTGTAACTTTGTGGAAACTCAATACTTTGTAAAAAATATACGTACATTTGAGCTCAGCAGCTCGAGATCTATCGTTTGGTATATAAATTATCTACATCTGAAAATTTTTTCAAAATATCGAATTTTTCTGTCACCATTTGTGAAATCGCATATATTGCTATGTTCAGGGCAGAATATCTGCCCAATTTTTCGTAGAAATACGCGGTTTTTGCTTTTATACTACGCAACTGCTGTTGAAAAATGCGAATTGATGAGAAAACCCTCTTCAAATGTTTCCGTTTTTCTGAAAATCGAAGCTAAAAAATGGAATTTTCAATTTTTACAATTTTTAAAAAGTGGTTAAAAAGCTTCAAATTCATCCTTGTATGGTGCGTTAGGTATCAAGTTAATGGAAATGATGCGCTGAGTACGAATCTGTCAAAAATTTCCATCCATCGATTGCACCGTATACATCGATTTCCTCGTTGTTGACAGGTCAGCCAGAGAGTGCGTTCTCCGACGCCCCGCCCCTCGCCCCTCCTCCTCGTGACGTCATCCCTGAAAAACAGCCGCAAGACCTATGAATTCATGAAAACTAATCCGGTTGAAATCTACATCGTTCGATAGCACTAACTGAGTACATTAAAATGTAGAAATAGCAGTTCAAAAGAGCACCAACGAAAGGAGAAAATCGCTGTCAAACGTTTCGGCGAAAAATTTGGCTCGGGGCCAACAGCTTATAAAAGGTTACAGAAGCTCTTTGAGCCTGTGTCGTATGCTCCTTAAAGTGGACTAGGTCTTCTATAGGTTACTCAAATGCGCTAGTATGACCTCGTTTATCCTTTGAGCTACAGCCCGCCAAAGTTGGAGGAAATTACGTGCGTTTTGTGAAACTGCATGGATCACAATGTTCAGGCCAGAATATCTGCCAAATTTTTCAAACTGAGACGCTGCTTTTTCTATTGTGCTACGTAGTTAGTGACATAAAATGTTGAAAATAAAACAAATCCTTCTGTACTAATGGCATTTTCTTGAGAAGCGAAGTTAAAAAATGAAAATTTTCATTTTGTGAAAATGTTCGAAAAGCTTCAAAATTTTCTTGAGAATGGTGTGTTAGGTATCAAACGAACGGAAATGATGCAGAGTACTCAAATTTGACAAAAAACTTTAAAATGTTGTCAAAGGACTGCCCACAGTGCTTAGGAGGGTTCAAAAGCGCCTTTTTTGAATTATTTTGTTGAAACTCAATTATTTGTAGAAATATACATGTATTTGACCTCTTTTTGTTGAGTTTTTTTGTCAAATTTGAGTACTCTGCATCATTTCCGTTCGTTTGATACCTAACACACCATTCTCGAGGAAATTTTGAAGCTTTTCGAACATTTTCACAAAATGAAAATTTTCATTTTTTAACTTCGCTTCTCAAGAAAATGCCATTAGTACAGAAGGATTTGTTTTATTTTCAACATTTTATGTCACTAACTACGTAGCACAATAGAAAAAGCAGCGTCTCAGTTTGAAAAATTTGGCAGATATTCTGGCCTGAACATGGTGATCCATGCAGTTTCACAAAACGCACGTAATTTCCTCCAACTTTGGCGGGCTGTAGCTCAAAGGATAAACGAGGTCATACTAGCGCATTTGAGTAACCTATAGAAGACCTAGTCCACTTTAAGGAGCATACGACACAGGCTCAAAGAGCTTCTGTAACCTTTTATAAGCTGTTGGCCCCGAGCCAAATTTTTCGCCGAAACGTTTGACAGCGATTTTCTCCTTTCGTTGGTGCTCTTTTGAACTGCTATTTCTACATTTTAATGTACTCAGTTAGTGCTATCGAACGATGTAGATTTCAACCGGATTAGTTTTCATGAATTCATAGGTCTTGCGGCTGTTTTTCAGGGATGACGTCACGAGGAGGAGGGGCGAGGGGCGGGGCGTCGGAGAACGCACTCTCTGGCTGACCTGTCAACAACGAGGAAATCGATGTATACGGTGCAATCGATGGATGGAAATTTTTGACAGATTCGTACTCAGCGCATCATTTCCACAAAGTTACAACTCAACAAAGTAACCTCACGTGCCTACTTTGGCCGAGTTTTTGGAAGAAGAAGAGTTTTTGGAATAAATAAATAAATAAATAAATAAATAAATAAATAAATAAACCAATAAATGAATAAATAAATAAATAAACCAATAAATGAATAAATAAATAAATAAGCAAATAGACAGCCGGAGTACAGCGGCGGTCAAAAAACCCTCAAATCCACCTAAATCCGCCCTAATCCCCGTTAATCCGCCAATTTCCGTTGCGACTTCTGTAGGTTCCAAGACAAGTCTAAGCGTCCGAGAGTCATTTTAGCCGAAACAGCACCTTGGTCTCGCAAAATAAACCTCAAATCCACCTAAATCCGCCCTAATCCCCGTTAATCCGCCTAATCCCCGTAAATCCGCCTAAATTCCTTGCGACCTCGATATCCACTGGAGATGATTTCAGGTGGTGAGCCAATTACCTATCCCTCCTTTCGAAGAACAGCTCATAGCTGGTCGAAAATCACCTAACATTGCTGGAGATTATGGAGAATATTGTCCAGCGGGAAACTCGTCCACCCCAGCAGACGTGCTCTGATGATAATTTTTTTCTTTTCCGATTTTCACGCTCTATTAAACTTTTTCACAGGACCTATGCATATCAATCGATAGAGCTTGACTCGCTGAACACGATGATGTATTCAAATCTCCAAATTAATGAGTTTTAAGGGAGTTATTTAGGAGCGGCGCTTTGCGGCGCTCTGAAGCGCCCGGGCCGCCGCATGGGCGATCGGGCATGTCCAGTACTGTACTTATTACTAACATTGAGCAGTAAGCTCAAAGGTGGACGATTGAGGTGCGCTTGTTTCTTTCAAGTGACTTTTTTCTGCATTCTTTCTACATCTAGTCAGAAATGCTAGGATGGAACGGCTTTTGGTGGGCCAGTCTGGTAAGTCACTAACTTCGATGTGTGTTCAGGCCTCCGAAGACGACGGTAAGGTCGAAACGTTAGGCCGTTAATAAAGAATTATCACCTAACAACCTCGAGCGGCAGAAGTGATTTATATTGAGAAGTCTAAGGAAGTTATTCGAAAAAGACGAAAAAGGCCGCGGAATTTCGTTCTTGTCGGGATAACTGCGAAGCTTAAGGTCGGTGCTGTAGCTAGTGCACCGTGTACATACAGGGTGGCGAATAAATACGTACGCATGAAATTCGGTTCGATTGTGGCAATTGTATAAAACATTTGAGCGTACTTTTTCTTCTCAAAATATTCACGTGACCCTTCTTAATCGTTCTGTATGGGTGAGATTTGTTCTTCAAACTGTAGCGAGGAACTATTTAAACTATAACGCAATTGCGCAGGAAGCTCAGAGCGGCGTGGCGGGCTCGCTGATTATTTCAAGGCACAGAGTTCCTCAAAGAAACGCGTGGAAGACTGACAAGCTGTGAATGTTGGGAGGACATACTCCACCCAATCCATAAAGGTAACAGAAACGGACGGTGAACACACTAGTGGGGCATGAGATTATTAAAAGCAGGACGGGCCGACATGATGATGGCGGCTGGAATAAGATGTCCAAGCAGCTCCACCTTTTTTGCAAATTGGTTCAATTCATAACTGAAGAAGAGGTTAGGCTTTGTAGTTATCATATCTGGAAGGTACAACTCCTCAGCTATCAAGAGGAGAAAAATCGGAATAAAAAATGTAAGAAATTGCGGCATTTCGTCTGGGTGCGCCGCAGCAAGGGCGTCCTCTTGCTTTAGGTTGAAATTTTTACCGATGAGGTGTCCTAAAATTTTCACAATCTTCACCATCTGACTAGCCCAACCCTCACGTGCAACAAGAATCGAAGAACTGCTGCAAAAAGTGTGTTTGCTGAATTCTTGATGTTTTAGAACAGTATCGGTGCTCTAGGCAGGACTGCTTTGATTTTATCGATAAAAAAGATATTAAATCATGCTAAGCTCTGTCAATATTGCATTCACAGGAAAGCCACAGTGTTCGGGAAACAGGACCGTGCCGAATAGCTCTCTCAACGGAGTCACACTTCGATTCATGGAGCAAAAATAAAAATGCGCTTCTTTCCACCGAAATCAGCTCTTCTCCGACGAATGGTTTATGGGATTCGAATAGCCGGATCTTAGTTTCGTTTTAGCTCGCCGTCAAATATGTTTTGGTGGAATATCTTAGGAGTCCACAACAAGAAATTTGTTACATTTCGTCGAGCCTTTTCCGAAATATGGAGCAACATAGACAAGGGGTACTTGCGGCGCACCACCTATGCGATAAATGAAGGAATGAGAGCAGATATCAAAGCTCATGGCAGCCACTTTGAAAACTTTCCCTAATTATTGAATGTTATGTCCTACTCCTATATATAATCATATTTGTTTTGATATTCGTTGGCAAAAAAGAAAGTTATAACACTTTTCGCGGCGCACGTATTTATTCGCCACCCTGTATACAGGATGGCGAATAAATACGTGCGCGCGACTTTCCACTCAATTCTAAGGCCTCTTTCGAATGTTTATGTCTGTTTTTCCTTTTTAAAATATTTATTGGCTGCCTTTTATCGGTTTCAGAAGTGAAAAATTGGTTTACCAATCAACAGCGAAGAACTTTTGAAGCCTTAAAGCGACTGGTCAATGAGTAGAGAGCGCCGGCACGAACTGTCTGAATATTCCGAGGTTTGGTATTTCCCTAATAAATAATAACAACCTGGAGCAGTAGAGGGGGGAAGGAGATGTCCAAAGCAATCAAAAAAGTGGTCGGAAGCAGACCGACAACTCTCGGGAGATGAGAGAGGTTATTAAGAAAAGCATCGACCTACAAGCTGATGTTAGCGTGAACGAGAAGACCAGCATTTTCGAAACCCCGTTTAAATGTTAGTAGAAATAAAGCTTGACTCCAAAGTTATCATGTCAAAAAGAGTCAAGTTCTTATTGACCAAGCGAAACAAAGCGGGATCAAAAAACACAAAAAAATTGGAAAACCTAAATGGTGCGTCGCGCCGCCACTAGAGCGCCCACTCGCCTCATGACGAGATTTCAATCGCACAATTTGCTAAAAAATGACGGAACCACTTCCACATTGTAGAAACAGCTTTCGCTAACAACTTTGAACAATGGAGTATTAGAGTCAGCTCATCTTCTGAAAGCTCAGCGTTTTCAAGCCGAATCGTTGCCTCAGGCGAGACTTTTTGGATATCTATCGACAAAAAACCTGAATTTCTGGCGGAACTCTACCACGAAATGATTTACAGTAATGAAGTATAGCTGCGTAATCAAAAAGACTCCAATTTGGTCGTCCAGGATGAATTGGTTCTAGCATGTGGAGCCAAAGCAAAAATGCGCCTTTCGGAGGCCGAAATCGGCCTTTTAACGACCAAAGATTTTTGAATTTTAAACAACCTTAGGCGGCATCTAAATCAGCCTTTTCGTTCACAGAGCTATGGAGAAAATGCTTAGGAGTTAAGCGGGAAAAATTCTCATATTGCGAAAAGAATTCACCACAATTTAAAACATTATACCAGGTGACCACTTGCGGCGCACCAACGTTTGGGTGAAGAAACGAATTGACGTTTAGTTCAAAACTAGTAGTTCCCGTTTCGAAAACTCTTCGTAATTATAGAATGTTACGACCCATTCTTGTACACTGCGTCCAGAAAAGTTAGGGACACCCCCTAATTTCTTGTTTCAGGGATTTGCTTGACACTATTTTGTTCCAAATCTATACTGGTAAATTCAGCACGGCAAAAAACATGAGACTAAGCGATTTGAGCTTCCGATTTGAACGGTGAAGGTTTGAGGACGATTTTCGCAATAAGTGCGACGGAGCCACTGTCCAGAAAAAATAGGGACACCCGAGAACAAAGAGCTTCATAAACCAGAGCTTAATTAGGCCACTGAAATTTGTATTTGGTGGATGCTTCAGTATTCAGTGCCACGTAAATATTATAAGTGGAGTTGGGATTGAGGCGACAGAATTTCTAAGAATTTTATTGGAGAGACCGATGGATCGCTGTCTTGAGCTCTTCAACGCAGAACTATATCTTATTAATCGCGTTAGTTCTCCAATAAAGGCGTTCTTAGGGGTCTACCATCAGAATAATCTTAAAAGAACTTGCTCGTAATTCGAAATATCGACGAAACAGGCCCTTAAAAGGCCTGGGGTCAACCTGATTTTATAAAGCGGGCCGTGTTCCTGTTGGAAGGACAAGCTGTGCCTCACTTATCCTCTAGTAACGGCAACAGATAAGTCGCTAGTACCTGTTGGTACTCAAATCAATTCGAATTTGCTGAACCAAATTCAATCAAGGGTTTTTATTCAGAGTAAAACTGCCACCCACATTAAAGCTGCACCGCACCTCAAGCCCCTCCTTCGTAAAAACTACCTAGTTCTTCTCGACTAAAACGTGTTGTGTTACTGTATGCCATCTGGACAGCTTCAGGAAAATCGCTTCGCGTCGGAAAAAATCAACTTAACCTCAGAATAAATAGCCTAGGAACCAAGTGGACATCTATCGTACCTTAATCCAAGAACGGATTTTGTTTCTCTAAAGAAGTTCAATTATGCTCTCCTCGTGCGCTGCTGCTAAACGTGAGGTGAACTTAAAATTATGTAGGGAATGTTTCCGTAACGTTTCATGCAATAGCAGATAAAGTTATTGAGTTTTTTTATGGTAGGCTCTTGCTTACTTGCTCCTGTTAGGCTGTACATCAGATATTATTTGGCCAGCGTTTGCGTGGTTCAGATCAGTGGGTGACCAATCACTGTCGGGAAACCTCTTCGTTTCACAGTCTATCATAAAACGCCAATGATCATTCTCGAGCTTTCCACCGCAGGTAAAATTTCGCGACACTAGACCTTATTTCTTCAAGAGCCTCAATTTGGGTTGGTTATTTTATTGAACACAATGTTCTATGGTCACAAAGCACAAAAACTAACACAAAACATTTTGCTGAAATATATATTGTCCAAAAAAATAGTTTTTACCAATTTGCCTATTCAACCGACTCTTCTTTATGGTGTCCCTTTCTTTTCTGGACAGTGGTTTCGACGCATTGATTGCAAAAATCGTCCTCAAAACGTTCACCGTTCAAATCAGAAGCTCAAATCGCTTCGTCCAATGTTTTCTTGCCGTGCTAAATTTACTAGTATAGATTTGAAATCAATCAGTATCAAGCAATAAAACTTGAATACCCTCACCCCGCGGCAGCGGCAAAACGAGGCTCCACACACCACTTGCCGCCAAAACCGGCGGCGCCGCTGCCGCCGACTCTGAATGAGCCTTATGAGACGAACACTGTCCTCTCAACTCTCCCCAATAGGCCGGGAACCATCAGCACAAATGTAAAATATGAGATCTCATGACATCATGAGATCGAAATCCAAATCTAAAAATAAGTGCTATCAGTGAAATACAGAGCAACAGAGTGCGAATCACATTCTCTGCCACTGCATTACCGAGTGGTTGTCGTGAGTTTTCTGCTCTTGCGATCTAGTCTCTTTGAAAGAAAAACGTGTTCAGGTACAACGTATATTGAGAACCAGCAGCGTGAACATAGGAATATCTAAGCATGGGAAGTGAGTTTTTCCAGCCGATAGTACTCTGTGAAGCATTTCCCAATAGATGGATAATCATAAATTCATCATACAACGTAATCTGACTGCAGTTTTTCTGTGTTTGGAAATCTTTACTATCACGTAGCACTGATCGTCCTGCACTTCATAGCACATCTTTATAGAAGCAGAAAAATTGGAGAAAAAGGTCCGAGCCGCCGACCAGACTGTGGTATGTAATTTTGTCTGCTCTAGCTTGACCTCTGCCGACCATTTTCATCTCGGCTATTCCTAGTCTTACTCCACGAAGCCAGAGCATATGAACAGTGGCTCAAACGCATTTCCTTCGCTCTCAACATCTATTCGCGTATGCTGCCTCATTTTGTTACCCTCCTCCTCTATACGCACTTCTTTATCTTTTCAACTATTTCCTCTCACACAATCCGTTTCCGCTAGAGCCGTATGCTTGTGCCTCCCAAGTTGCGAAGATTTCCCCCGACGGCACCTCTCAGTACGTTGCCTGACGGAGATCTGTCCAGCTCGAGAGACGCGAACATACAGCCACTGACCTTTAATTCGCCCCACTGTGTGACCGAGCTCTGTTAGTAAAAGTAAAAGTGAAGGTGCTCGGCGTTGACTTGCCGGCCACGAACTCGGCCAGCATTCGTGTTCCATTAAAAATTGTAGAAGCTTAGTGAATGCGTATTTGACCTATAGAATGAGCTGCGGGAGCCTGACGCTTTACCAGGTCAGTGTTTTACCTTCTCAGGCAAGTCTGATACGAATTTTCTCGGCTCCGGGGGAATGGAAGGCTTGGTTAACCCGGGCGGGAATCGACTGCTCAACCGTGCGCTTGTCAGTAGCGCTTTTTACCATTGAACCACGTGCGCCCATGAGTTCTGTTAGTGGACAATAGATAAGCTAGCTACATTTTCAAATCAATTCAAGGATCTTCATGTAGATCACGTAAAAAATGGAACATCTGATTGCTTTACAAACGATTTCAGGAATCATTCCGAATTGTGCTTCGTCTCACGATTGCGCTGTTGATCTTCTCGATGGTGTTCACCGTTCTCATGTTTTTGCACTACAATAGAGCGCTCAGCATATGGCCAAGTCTACATCCTTACCACAGGGTTGAGGATGGAAAGACGATATCAAGAGGGGAAACCACAACTCCTGAAGAAGATACGGAAGACAAAGCAAATGAAGACGATATGCTACTCAGACGTCAGCCTCGTTATCGAAGAGAACCTCCCTTCTATGTTAGGAGGAGGTCGCCATATGACAGCAGCCAAATTCAACCGGAAATAGGTTCACGTCGTCCTCCAGGAGTGATGGATCACGAAGAGCAGTGAAGAAATCAGCGAGACGCCATATGGTGCATGTGAACGATATAACAGCCATATTTCGTTTCATTCGATGAAGAATATTTTGATCTATTTTAATAATAAACGCGATATTTCGTGGTGACCGAATCGTCTCATGTAAACTCATATTTAGGTGGCTAGAAAACAGTATGAAACATTACATTTCTATTTGTCGCCTTGCTCCAACTTATTGTTGGTGGTATCAGCAAAGCAGCCCTGCGAAGCACATCAAGTATGCAACACAATTTTACAGATCTCCGAGCCGAGGGGCACTCATTTACTTGTGTCACACTATTCCAACTATCTTGGTCTACATTTGTTACGCATTTTTGCATGTTACTATTATGTTAGGTAGATAATGGTGTTGTTCTGACGATGCTAGAGCTAGTTCATTGTAAAAATTGTGGCTCACAAGGAATTCGATTGAGCAACACAGGCCTATCGTAACTGTTTCCGGAAGTGTTACCATTTAAAAAAAGAAGTGGCTAAGGAAAACGGCTTCGTCAACACGACGTTGCAGACGTGATTACTGATCTGAAAATGTTCAGTTTATGAATAGCCCACAGCATCGATATGTGGCGTAACTATTGTACTCTCCAGAAATTGCAACCGTAGAGGCAGAGGGTTCGTTGAAAACTAAAACTCGTTAAAAAATGCTTACATAAAAGCATCAGAAGATCGATGTCCTGAAACATTTCAACTTTCGACTATCTTGGTCTATGAAGTTGTACTTCTTGCGGCGAATCACTTCTGGTGTCCAAGAGCTTGCTTACAAACGAAGTCAGTGTGCCAAGGTTACACAAACATTTTTATTCAACTATTTCTTCAAGGCGTGGGCCGAAGCCGCACGTGAGACAGGCGAAAAGTAAAGGTATCAGTCTTCTAAGGACAAGCCATTCGCGCTCCATTTTGAATCGTAAAAGCCTGGTGAATGCGTCCACCACACCAAGTCAGTGTGTTTACCTTCTCAAACGAGTCTGCTACCAATTTACACGGCTTCGGGGGAATGCAAGACTAGGTTAAACGGCGGAAAAGACCGCTCAGCCGTGCGGTTGTCAGTAGCGCTAGTTACCATTGTATCATGCGGGCCCTACGCATGCGATATAACATACAATTCGTATTACTAAAAGATTCCAGTAGGTGTATCTAGTTAAGTATCTAGTTCTGTAGACATTTCTGCACCACCAGCATTAAATCTAAGCCATTCTCTTATGATTTTTGTTAGAGAACATCTGAAAAAACAGCATTTATTGTTCGTTTATGCTTCTGCGCCGAGCAGAATTAGTAGGTGGGTCACAGGTTCATTCGCCTATCATTTCCTTTTTCTCCGTCTTCAGAGGCCTAAAATGAGTCGAAACTCTTGACCTTCGATCTGTTCGGCCAAGTTTAGAACTCTCCCCAGCAATTTCGACAGACCTCCACAATTCCAGCGAAAAGGTCCTACACATATGCGAAATAAGGCAATAACTCACCGAAGTCTATTTTCTTTAAGATTGAGGAATTTCTCCAGAACCGTTAGCCCAACAAATCAAAGGTCAAGAGTTCATTTTTAGACCTTTGAAGACGATGGAAAGGTCGAAACGCGAGGCTGATAAACCCACGATCCACTTACTCGGCACAGAGGCGTGAACGGATCGTAACATCAAGCCGAGGTTCCAGGAACAGAAAACTTGGAGGATTGTGCGGATTCCTTCTCAGTAAACACAACATTCACTAAAAAGTGTAAAGAATGGTGCAGTGCTAGCACAAAAACTGTAAATAGCATTCAAAATTTATTTAGACATACAAGATTTGTTCCTATTTAGTTACTTGAATCTCCCACAGTCGTTCATGTAAAACAAGTAAATCTTTCTCATTAGCGCCTTAACTTATCCTTCGGGACCTCATTCCTAGGTGCTCCCTCTGTGTTCACTTCACTGGCACAAATTCTTGCTTTATGTAGAAGCACCCGGTGCTTGCATTCCAAGTTCAATAGAATTCGACGCCTGTGATCGACTGTGCACATCACGACCTTGATGAGTTTGGGCTGAAATAGTGAGTCGTGGCGGTACAGAAATGGACAATTACAAGAGGCGTTTTTCAAAAATCTATCTGAAGATGATCGAGAATTCCGCAGCAGCACGATTATTTATCTATCCATCTAAACCACTTCAGAGATTATTTAGTTATTTTCCGAGGCAATCGCGATCTCTTTAGAATGAAGTGAGTGAGCGAGTTCTTTTGTTTCTATGCCACTTCCTTTCACTGCTTTCAAAAAATCGAGGGGTTCAAGGGAAAAGAGGACTATTCGCTGGTTACAATGTTAAATTCTCTCCATTCTACATATGTCGCCTAGTGTGAGGTAAAAATGTACAACGATATATGAGTTGAGCAAGTTTCATCAATGCACTGAGCAGAAACCACTCAAACATGTTTTTGCATGGTTCGGCAAGAAGTTGGGGTTGCATGAGGTGACAAAAGCTGATTTCGCTACGGTGTGCTTCAATTCAGAAAAACAAACGTCACAGTTGGCGTCAGTATGCAAGACAACCATCCTAGACAAGCCAATCCGATGATCCTAACCAACCTACTAGCCCTGTAAGCGATACAGGCGATCTCCCATCGAAATTCGAAAAACGAATGACTGATTTGTGATCAGCACCAAAGTATGGTTTTATAGGAGATGGTTGAGGCGAATCGATCAAGCGCAACGAGTGGAATAGCGCCAAACTTTATTTGTCCATTCACTTATTCAACTATTTAACAGATTTTCGGCGACCGGCATGGAAGGCTGGTCGGCTTAATCAACAGGATGCTGTAACATGAACGCTTCACTGTTCACGAAGCCATTAATGGCTACCATAGTGGACACCATCAGTGTTTTACCGACGAAAAGGTAATATAAAGCTATCGGCGCTGATCAGACCCTTGAGGAGGCGCCGCCGCATCGACATTCCAATCAGAATCGTAGAAGCTTTGCGAATGCGAATTCGGCCCATACAATGACGGGGACAGCCGCTATACCAAGTCAGTGTTTTTACCTTCCTAAAAGGTAAAAACACTGACTTCTGACTTAAAAGTCTGGTACCAATTCTCCCGACCGCGGAGTGATGGAACGCTTGATTAACCCAGGCAAGCATTGATCGCTCGACGTACGCTTTTCAGTAGCGCCTCATACCAGCGTACCAATGACGGGGGCTCATACCAGTGTACCACACGCACCCTTGAAGGACAAAGTAATAGGCAAATTATTTGTCAAAAAAACAAAGCTTTCATACCGTATATGTCCTCTAGCACGAGAACAATCAGCGCTACTAGCATTAGGACAATATGGGTGATGAATACGCTGCTGAGCTCTTCGATGGTGAAAACTGATGTTCCTGGTGTGTCCGCCAATACCAGCTTTGGGTAGACTGGTGTGTATCGATGTTCCACGGTCTAAAAACATCTACACGGTTTCAAAAATGGAGACGATTTTGTACGTATGGGTATTATGCTTACAATTAGCAACAAGTGGTGCTTTCAACGAAATACTTGTTAAGAGTGGCTTCCGTAGAAAACTCACGTTCAAGGAAATACAGCTTTCCTGTGTGAGCAAGTAGAGGAATGTGAAGGAACCTCATATCAAATCACTTTTCATCGTGCTAGTTGCGGTGGCTGTTTTTTAGCATTGCCAACTCCTTGCTCAAGCCCAGTGTTCTTCACGACCATTCATTACTACGCTTTTCCTTCTTTCTCGACGATTTTATTCACATGGATGGATGATGATAACTACTTCTATTTTCATCACCAGATGGATAAATCTGAGCGTCCGCCCAAGGGCGTCAGGGGCTCTTTTTAACGCCGTAGAGTGTAGATCTTAATCAGCTGTTCCTTGTTTTGAACGAGGTGCAGCACATTTCCTCAGTGGGGATTTATCAACCTCTGATATTTCACCAGAAATTCGCGCAAACAGCTTGCCTTCATCTTTCCACGTCAACCCGTACTATTGTGTACCCAAACACGCTTAGGGCCCCTTCAGACTCTACTGAGGCAGTAAACCAATGTAGAGCAGTGAAAATCGGTGCACGTCCGAAATAGCTGCTCGCTTTTGAGGCCGCCCACTGGAGTGTCGTTGGACAAAAAACTGTTTAGTGCATAGTTGACGATATGGGTGGTTTTCGCAAAGAAATTTAAAACCGGATGTTAGATTCGTTATCAGCGTCCCTGATAACCTAAGTAAGCGGAATTTCAGCGAAAAATATTTGAGCGAGGTCAGATCCAACTGGCTGCCGCAGCAAAGAGTGACCCGGAATATACTGTGTGCGTGGGCACTGCGTCAACGGTACCGCAGTGAGAGACTGAAAGCGGCAGCAGCAGTGCCGCTACTGCGCACCTACAGCGCGCGCCGCCAGTCACTATGTTTCATCATTACCGCGGCAGCAACGCAGTAAAGTCTTTAAGGGCCCATTCAGAGTTTTACTGCCGCAGTAACGTAAAATTAGCAGCAAAAGGGGGGATGAGCGCATTTTCGCAACGGCTGCGCGCATTCGCTCTCAGAATTTTACTGCGGCAGCGCTGCCGCGGCAAGAATACAAAACAACATAAAATGCACAAAAAATGCAAAAAATAATCGACGATGAAACACGAAATGGATCCTCTGTGTAGTGAGGTGTGGTGTACGCAAAAAATTTTGCACACATCGCTGTACACCCTACGTCCCTTTTCGGTGGCAAATCTGCTGCCGCAGCAAGGAATGTCCCGGGACATTCCTTGCTGCGGCAGCGAAGCAGCAGCGCTGCCGCAGCGCCACGCAGTGTCACGGGACATTCCTTGCTGCGGCAGTGGATTTGCTGCCGAAAACGGACGTGGGGTGCGCTCATCCCCCCTTTTGCTGCTTTTACTTTACTGCGGCAGTAAAACTCTGAATGGGCCCTAAGGGACCTTTGTCCGAACTTGTAGATGTGAATGAACATACTTCTTCTGCATTTTGAGTACAGCGGAAAGCTCGAGATCATCAATTACGCAGGAATTCGCGGAGAAACTGAGCAGAAACATCTGTAGCCTACAGAAGCTCCGCCCCGCGCACGGAGCTGACGCTACGCAGCACTCACTGCCTTCCTACCCTACCCCCCCCCCCTCATAGCTCCTCATACATGGTTTTGTAGATGGTTGTTAACTATTACTCCTTTTCGTGGCTATTATCTCTTACTACTGTGTCTTTTATCACTTGTTAATCGTGTTCATTATTGCTTTTTTATCGTGCTTTGCATTTTGTATATAATGCTACGTTTTATTAGTTTAATTACCCAAGTTTGAGGCACAATCTACGTGCCTCGAGTGTGGGGTACTGTACGCAGAAAAAAGATCCTGATCGAGAAACCTCAAGTCAAGCAGCCTGCAAACTCATTTGTGAGCATTCTTCCAAGAAGTTAGTTTAGTTTTCTTTCATGAAGTTTCGCCACTACGCCATTGTTTGTTAGTAAGTTTTTCATCAGTAATGGTTTATTAATGCTGAAAATCGGAGAGATGGAAATAGAACCCTGCACACTTTGTTAGTGTTTGCAGATAAAAACGCGCTTTATTTCATTCTGCTTGTCATGTTTTCGATTTAATCGTTCTTGGAAAGAATTTTGATAGAAAAAATTCCACTCCGGAAGCAACACCCCCTGCTATCCAATACTGAATATTTAAGAATCTACAGGGAGAGGAACTTCGTTCGTTGTTGCTTGGACGCTGGATCAACACTTACCGTGAAGAACGGGTACACTTCGATGATGCCAGAATTCAACTCGCCCAAATATTTGAATTTGGGTGATACTGGGAAAGCAGCTGGCGACACCTAGGAAATTGTAAAAATATTAACAGCAACTGATTTCCTGAATAAGCGACAGAAAATACCAGATCCGTTCAAAAGTGTCATACGCAGGAATCTGAAGGTAAAGGTATCGGCGTTGATCAGTCCCCGAAGGGCGCGCCGCTGCATTCGCGTTCCATTCTTAATCGTAGAAGCGTGGTGAATGCGTATTTTGCCTACACTCCGAGCTTGTACCCCTGTGCAGTAATGTAATCTTGCAAAAGAACGTCACAAGTGAACCGCAAGTAATGTGGACCCAATTTAAGAGCAAAAAAGAGGACAAATACAGGAGCAGGACAATGCCAGTACTATGCTCAGCCGAACAGTTCAAGTTCGATCTTTTCATCTAAAGCGAACCCTCTCTGTCACTGCAGGACCGCTCCTATGAAACCGCTTTATAAGTACCAAGAACTTATGAACGCTTTCATCAACAGGTGCTCGGCAGTGATGCAGAGGCCTATTCGCTCTATAGTTGCTCGCTCTTTAGGCGAGGTTTTTAACATTTTCTGAAAGTTCGATATTCTATCATCACTACATATTGTAAAGCTGTACTCGCAGCTTATTCATGTTGGTTCACCAACTCCATTTCTAAAATTCGGCATTGTCACAACAGCTGTGACAGGGCAGCAAAGAGAGTTAAACCGACAGCATTAACAGTATGGTCTTCATGATCACAGCATGGAATGGACCGATCACAAGGCTCTTTCAGACGACGCGTCGGTAAAGTGACGCGTGACGCGTGTGTGATGAAGGATAAGTAGGTCAGCGTCATCGGTTGATCGGGTTATCACGCGTCATTACGAGTAACTCGTCCGATCGACGTCGCGTTGGCCATGGGACGCGCCGGATATTACGAGCAGTTCGCGCGCGGCGAACCAAGCGTCGAAACCCCAGCGCACGACGCTTGACGGATGACGTCTGCCTTGAAAGAGCCTACAGTGTATCTTTATCCACCTATGACCCTCCTCTCCGGACCTGCATTGCTTCGATAACATTTGGATAAACTAATTGATTTGAAAACATGCGAAACAACAAAAGGAAACCAAGAAAGCATCACCGTGAAGTCCCTGATGACCCACACATTTGAGCTGAAAGCCCAGTGAGTCCACACGGAGTGTTTCCCACCAAGACGGGTGTCCTCATACCATTGCACACCCACGAGAGGTGCGGAATACTGAAAAAGATACCGTGTCAAGCGTGTATTGCGTTGTTATGTCAGAATGTTGTCAGAGAACATGAGTTGGTTTCCAAGCCTTGCAATATTAACGCGTTTCTGCTCGCTGCTGCCGCAGAAATTGATATTTCAATGAAGATGACAGCAGTGGATGTTTTAATCATGATCACTGCAAAAATCACGGCTCAGGAATCGAATCTGCGACACATACCCATCCGGGGCATTAATATTGTACCACTACACCGCCGAGCCATACGCTCTTCTCATCTTTTCGAGTGATTTTGCTCAAGCTAGACGGGTGAGGGACGTTTGTTCGCAATGTCGGCTCGACCAAGGGCTCGCGACAGTTGCTGTGGATACAATTCGTGAAGGCTCGCGCAGCGACGGAAAGCTGACTACGGCGACTCGACCGTAGTCGGTGGTCCCGATGTCGACCAAATTCGAAGGCGTCTGCCCTCGATCAATGGAACACCTCACAAAGTGATTCGAATAAGCACACTAGATTCAAAACCATGGAAACCCACACATTTTCTGAATCAGAACTTTATCCTCTATCGAATGAGATGAACGAACGCTCTTTCAGAAACACTAACGGAACTTTTTAATAATTGATGAAGTAGAGACACGAAGCTAATAATTTCTTGCGAAGCAAAAGAGCGGAACCCCAGTTTATGGAAAGTTGGAATGGAAAGCGTGAAGTAGCCATCCAAATCAAACCATAGATGGGACGTGTCTGTTAATCAATAGATGTGACCTCAGCAGTTGGTGACATCAACGTTCCGCCTAGGGGCCGCGAGGTCGAAACAGCACTTGCAGCTTTGCCGGTCATCTCGTACACAAGGCAGCGAACCAAGGGGGGGGGCTGTTTTTTGCACGCCGCCCGACACCCTCTTGCGCTTCAACGTACCCTCCACTGGCACCATCGCCGCCTGCCGCACTCCGCAGCAGGGACGCTCTGCATACCCACGGTTAGACCCGTTGTGAGACCGTGCCTTTAGGGCATTGCACACTCTGCGATGCCCTGTCCGGCGTCGTCTGCTGCGGGTGGGGATAGGACCGGCGCTCCGCCCACCACCCGCCGTCGACTACGCCGGCGCCGCACGAAAAATGCCCGGCGCCATTCCCTGGTGCGGCGCCGGATGCGACGTCGTCGGTGCCGTCGCCGTGGCCTTCACCGCCGCAGAGTGTGCAAAGGCCCCTCCGGCGGTTGCGGCGCCGGCGCCGGATGCGGCGCCGTCGAGCCAGCGCGGCCCTATGTTTCATCATAGCCGCAGACGACGCCGGACAGGGCATCGCAGAGTGTGCAATGCCCTTTTGACTGGGAAACGCGCAAACTCACAGTCAGACAAAATACTAGGTTGTAAACCTTCCGATCAAATGTTTGCCACATCTTAATTTTTCAAATATATTTCGATCTCCAATAATCCTTCGGAAAATTTTCCATGTGACTTTTTTGAAGGCGTCTTCGGCAGCGTTGGGTGGGTAGCGTACTCAGCCGTGCTTATCCTTTGGTTTGCAAGCCATACAATCCATTTGCTCGCAGAATAGTTTGATAGTCACTAGTACATCTTTGGATAGAAGCTCTTATTCGATAAATCCAGAAGAACTCCACAATACATGTAGAATCTCCTCCTTGAGGTGCAATCAGCGTTGGTGTAGATCTTCTCGGTTTACCAGGACCAACCCGTTGGGGTCTACGGCAGTGAGAAGCGTACTTCATTCACTTCTGATCTGCTATAGCGAAGGTACTTTACCAGTTGAAGTTCCTTCTGAAACTTAGGAATTTCGTACGCGAAGTAACCCCAGCGTTGAGCTGTATAGGTAAAACGGTCATTCATGGCTCTCTCAGTAGCTGATGGCATGAGTCATCCGGCCGCAGAGCCAGCAAGGGGGCGGCGCTGCGCGAGCCAGAGATGCAGAAAAGACTCCGCCCTCACTCTTCCCATCTGGCTCTGGCCGCTCGCGCGTGTTGGAATATCCCGTGTACGAGATGACATGTAATCCACTTGCAGTCATAAGGGTACACCTCTGCAAGGGTAAAAAAAACAAAATCGAAGGACGGGTAATAGAAGGACCCTCTTCTAACATTGTTAATCTACGGCAATGTACTTATTCAACAATAACTACACCAACAGTCCTCCTCAGAGCTACTATAGCGACAAATCCCAGAATTCGCAAGGTATTATTATTATTGTTATTACTATTATTACTATTATTATTTATGTGAACATCAGTATTATTAACCAAAGTAGCGGTAGGAACATTGAAGTGCATTGCTCGACTTATTTGATTGCTTTAATTCAGAATCCCCCCTTCAACCCAATTCTCGCTTCTTTTCTTATAGCACAAGCTATTCTTTGTATAATGTCCTTTTCGCTGGTTTTTCAAAATTAGAAAATGAGGAAGTCGTTTACGATTCAGCGTAAAGTGTAGGAACCACAGCCGTTAGTGACACAGAAAGAGCGTTTCTTATTAGCTCGATAGAGGATGAAATTCTGATCCCGAAAATATGGGTTTTCATGGTTTTGAATCCAGAGAGTGCTTATTCGAATCACTTTGTGAGGTGTTCCATTGATCGAGG
Organism: Nippostrongylus brasiliensis; assembly: GCA_030553155.1. Taxonomy (NCBI): domain Eukaryota; kingdom Metazoa; phylum Nematoda; class Chromadorea; order Rhabditida; family Heligmosomidae; genus Nippostrongylus; species Nippostrongylus brasiliensis. Next base: position 22,753,358 of record CP130733.1, on the reverse strand, counting down.
GCAGACGCCTTCGAATTTGGTCCACATCGGGACCACTGACTACGGTGGTGTCGCCGTAGTCAGCTTACCGTCGCTGCGCGAGTCGTCGCTAATTGTATCCACAGGAACTGTCGCGAGCCCTTGGTTGAGCCGACATTGCGAACAAACGACACTCCCCCAAGCTGAACTGTTTTTGCTTCCAGCCCTAATCTGTGATAATGGTACAAGCGGTATGTCGCGTTAACCGGGGGTCTCTCCAGTGATCGAAGAGATTTCTCCTTTCAATTGTCGCAGCAGAACGCTTGCTGGCCGACTTTGATCGCGGCTGTGGGAACATCGGTTTGCAGCTGAAGTTGACGAAGACGCTGATCATGAGGAATGGATACGTTTCTGATGCCCCATTTCTGCTAAACGGAACGAATATATCTGAGTGCTCTAACTATGTGTGTTTGGGTCGGGAAGTCAACATGACCAACAACTTGAGTTCAGAGCTGCGCAGGTAGAAACGACGCCTGGGCGAAGAGTGTTGAAAAAGTAGTGAGGAAGACGAAGAACACCTGACCAACTTTTAATTTGCTTTGAAAATGCCCTTCTTCGGAACAATTGTTTTACGATCTCCTAGATGGTTCTTAGAGAAGTGCCGAGTGTCGAATAAAACGACGAGATCTCCGTACGTCCTGACGCTTATTAAGCGATCGCGTTTGGGCTTGACAGTTCTTCGCCAATGATTGGAAGTCTGATTTTTCTCTTGGAAAATCAATAACAGGCATTGAGTACTCGAGTTAGAAATATGCACAAAGATATTGTACAGTAGTTAGAAGTGTTGTCGAAGATAGCGCGCACGCCATTTTTAGTCACCCAGTAATTCTTAACCAGCTGAATTAGATTGTGTTTGCTTAGTATTATAGTAAGAGGATTTCACTGGAATTAACTATAAACGACGGCTTTCGATGCAAATTTTGCAAATTTTGCGTTGAAAAAAGACATGCCAGGCATTGTATGCCTCTTTCAGACTATTTGATTTCGACTACTGCAGCTTTTGAATACAACAAAGCCAAATATTTGAATTGTCAAGAAGCCAAAGTTAAAGTTGAAGTTAAAGCCACGAGTAAAGACAATGGAGGGATGTTATTGCTATCAATCATCCAATAGTTGGTATAAACGGTGAAACCAGTGCTTATTGAAGAACTTCGCTTTATTTTCATCCTAAGCTCACAAACACTCGTTTCAAATTTTCCTACCCTGATGAGATCGCGTCAGTTAAAGATTTTCTGACATGAATCAATGCATTTAAATAATAACTTATTTAACGAATAATAACTTACCCTTTTAACGAAGGTATCGTTGGCGAGTTGGTTCAAATGCGCAATTACAGGCGGATGTTTTGCAAAGATTTCCTCGAACAGAGTTGCACACTCCTGAGCCGAATAACGTCGAGGTGGACATTGTGGTCTCCAATCCAGAGATGGTGTTAGAAAACGGTACGACCCAGACCTAAGCCCAGTCTTTGTAGGAAACTAGCTAGTTGTGCAATTGAATTGTACCAAAGCAACGTTGCGTATGTGTATAATCTTTGCTTTCACAACTTGATAAGACCCGCTTAGCTTCAAGTCCGCTTCATTCCACTGATGCATCAACACCGTGGAGATGAAGAATATGCCGCTGTCGCAACCGTTGCTTCCTCGCGTTCACTACGACGGCGCTGTGGTCGCAACGTCGACTGTGTGGTCACGTCTTTAAAAGGCGTTTTATTGCACGACTTCGCAAAGTGTGCAGCTGTTGTGGAAATACGCTCACCCTTCCTCGTTACTGTTCTGACTTGGTCTGCCACTGCAGGAGGGAAGGAACCCTTAATATTAACCTATTGCAGAACATGTTACGTGGCTGGCCAAACACACAGCACCCGCTCTGTCGAGCTATCTATCGGATTCTCAACTGTAGGGGTGATCACTATAAAGAATTATGAAATATTCTGCTCTTCCGTTTGCTCTGCACCGCATCCTCCATGGTTCGCCAACTAACCATACGGAAGAGAGTTCCTTTGAGTTGGACGATCACGGAACGAGGCCCATAGCAGCGTTTGTTTCAACTGTGCTGAGAGGAATGCTGTCTGGGACCGAGGGGCTATGCATCGTTCTCTGTGGCGCATGAATGCTCCCACCTAACACCGCCCTTTTGCTCGTCTAGAAGCTGTCACAAAATACAAATTTGGCCTGGAGGAGTTCAAGAGCAGCAAAAGCAGCACACGTCAGCATACAGGAAGTCTGCGATTCATGGACGGAAGACGCTGTCTTAGAATGCGAACAACGTGCACCTGCCGTGTCCTCCGTCTCAGCTTTGTCGTACACCTTCGTTCAGCGCAGCATCAGAACATAATCTCAGTCATCGACTTCTACTCATACATCATCACGCCACGCTGATCTAAGCTTAAGCCATCATTCACAACGAGATCTATAGATCTCTCCGTTGGGCTAAATGGTGTGAGAGAGTTGGGATAGACTTTAGCATTGGGGATGGTTCTGTATCGTATTTCAATTCAAGAATGCATTTGAACGCAGCCTCTTTGGAACAAACGTTGCATTACATTCTTTGAGAAAATGACACCACTGGTCATTGAAGTCCCGACAAGTCCAAGTCGGAAGCCTTTCAGACCCTTTTAAATTCGGATTTGAGTGCTGTTTAAGTGCAAGCCTAGTTGTATCTGTGTGTTCAACGCCGCTAACCGCGTAGATGTACGATGCTAAACACGTTCAAGCAATACATGACCCTATCTATAATCCTTACCTCAGTTGTTTCACCATTCCTTCAAAGTCATTGAAGGGAATCTTCTTCTCAGCTGACACAATTAACATCCCCCGTAGTTCCGAAGTGTAGTATGCAATAAATACATGAGACCATACAATTAGCCATAACGAGGCAGTAATCTGAAATATAATGTGAAGTACGTGCGTACCCGAGCAAATATGAGAAGCCATATGAGTAGCCCAACTTTTCCCTCCAACTTCTAAATTTGTAACAAAAAAAAACAAAAACTCGAGACTATGAAGCGGATTTAAATATTATTGTTCCGGCATATGCCAGAACCCCTTGGCCCACCCGCAACGGAGGCGGGACTAAAGGAAGACCTGGGCCTAAATTCATGACGGGCATCGGTACAACATACCCGAGAACAAACCCTGGTCGGCGCGAGTATTCGCATTCATGAACGCGCCGCGGAGTTTATTTGGGGCGCTCCAATGCTAATACCCTCACATCAGCTCATATGCCGCTTACTTTCCATTTTCAACTTTAATTTTTCAAAGGTTAAAGGAAAATTATACTGGTAATGAGCAAACAGCAAACCTAAAATGAAAGCGCAAAAACCAAAGCGAACAGCGACGGAATACACGCTAGAAAAACTTTGATAAAAATCGGACCTATCGATTTATAGACTGACGGCCGCTACCCATAAGGGTCGTGCACAGTCGACGACCAATGCGACACGACAAATCGCCGCACTGTTCGCCGCGCGCGAATGAGCACACATCCCTGTACGAGACGACGCCGCACACGCGGTGTCCTACTCGCCGCATGCGGCAACTTCGGCAACGCAAATGCCGAAGTCGGACGCGACCAATACGACACCGGCCGCTATCTCTTATCATTGCCGTGTCGTATTGGTCGTCGACTACGCACGACCCTATAACAGCCGTGATCACGGCCGTAGCCTTGCTTCACGTCTAGTATCGCAAACTCTATTGTCACGAATGCTAATATTGAGGGGCTGGACCGGGTTTATCTCGCCCGGAGTGTTATATATTCCTAATTTTCGTTCATGAATTTAGGCCCTGGTGTGGCCGGGCCCCGGACACGACAGTCTTCAATAAACCTTCCTATCAAGCACACTTGTCTCTGTCCACCGAGGCATTAACTAAGGACACAAACATCGCCCAACACAATTATAAGACGCCTTCAATTCACGCAGGTCAGCCTTCGTGAATCTTGGAGTCGATTCACTAGAGTGAGCATCAAGGGTCAATCTGCCGGTAAGTATCGTCGATGCAGTGCATAATGCACATGGACATGGTGAAACGCTAGCCATTATTGACATTAACAATTTTTTCGGGCTTACGTTTCGGCGTCCTCGCCTTTTTTGGAGCCTGGAACAACTCGAGCTCAGCCTGAAAAACTGCCCACTCAACACCGCATCAAATCCCCTGCAAAAGGTAAAAGAAAGCTGAATGACCATCGCGAAAATAGAAATGGTCAGAAAAGGCTACCCTCTAACAAGTGGACTAGTGAGGACCATTACACACCCATAGGATACGTGGGTGACTGATGGTTCACGCCTAGGGACCACCCGCGATTTCGGAATCTTGGCATTTCGATAATGCCAAAATATATCAAGAGCCGAACGTGTGATGTGGTTCAAGAAGTGCCATCAGAATGCTGTTTTTCCGTTTGTGGATGTGAGGATCATCATCTATTTTCAAAAAACTCGATGGCCGGTTAAAAGCAATCTGTCGTAGTGCATAAGCTAAGTGGCAATAAAGTAAATGAATTACCCAAAAAGTGTTGTAGGTAGGAATCCGTTTGGATCGTATGGTGAAGTTGGTGGAAATGGAAACCATAAAGGAGATGGTACTTCCAATGCTGCTAAACGAATTTCAGTGACCTTGCGTATCGACTGAATATTTTTTCACTAACAATAAGAACTTTGGGCACTATTGTAGTTCAGGTACCGCACTAAATCTCGTTCAAAACACACCTATTAGGAGTATTCGGCTATGGTATGAACGAATCTGAAGGTCGCTAAGTGCGGAAATTCCTGGTAAGCCCGTTATCGTAGGTTTTAGGGACGGGGAACCCTGCGAAATAGCACGCGGAGGCGTGAGACTCAGAGAAATGCGTACTGTCTCGTAGCTCTCTTCATCAGCGTTGGGGCGCAATAACTTCACCCTGACGCTGGGTTCGTTGCCCCAGGCACACGAAGTCCGCGTTTAGCTCACCCTGATTGGTCAGGGAGTTTCCAGTGGCATCACGAGGGGGCTCGGACAACACCACCAATTTTCCTTCTTTCCTTGCTGGCGACCACATGCGAACATGAATACAAAGCTAAGCATTTTCACTGTACCTGTGAACCTTGGAGAAGGATGCTTAGACTGAGGCCTGAATACATGGGATAAGCACTATAGTGGTGGTCTTAACAGCGGCTGAAGCATCAGGCCTAAGCCTAGCGTCAGGGTGAAGTTATTGTGCCCCAACGCTGATGCAGAGAGCTACGAGACAGCACGCATTTCTCTGCGTCTCACGCCGCCGCGTGCTATTTCGCAGGGTTCCTCGTCCCTAAAACCTAAGGGCTTGTTCAGACGACGCGCGTCGAAAATGCAAAATCGAAGCTCAATCGATAATTAACGCCCTTGATCGAATTTGCTCTTTTAAATTAGTGGCGCAGTCCAGTTGCGCCTCATATAGGCAAACTTACTGGTCGCTCGGGTTTTTTAGAAGGCTGCTATTCCTTATTAATGGAAATTTTGACAAAATTCACTTTTTTCGTTCAATTTCTTTCCTATGTGATTATATGCCTAATTTTTTTTTTGCCTATATGAGGCGCAACCGGACTGCGCCACTAACGCAAAGGAGCAAATTCGATCAATGACGTTAATTATTGATTGAGCTTCAATTTTGCATTTTCGACGCGCGTCGTCTGAACAAGCCCTAAGATAACGGGCTTACCAGGAATTTCCGCACTTAGCGACCTTCAGATTCGTTCATACCATTGCCGAATATCCTTAATAGGTATGTTTTGAACGAGATTTAGTGCGGTACCTCAACTACAACAGTGCCGAACTTTGGAACAACTTGTTACATAGATCAAATAACATAGCCGTAGACAATTAGGGCCCCTGCTTACGCGACGACGCGACGACCACCAACGCGGTGCCGTCGTGTAATGCAGTGTGTTGAGTGTAGGGTACACGGCACCGCCTTGGACGAGAATGCTCGTAGTCGCGTGTTTCGCTCAGGTGCACTTATAACGGGGAACTCGACGCGCAAACTGCTCGTCGCTGGGTATGCAGGGGCCCTTACACCCAATATTGGGCTTGCGGTCAGAAACTAAGTCGAATGTGAACAGTTCAACGTCAAAAAACGGTATGAATTTGTTTTGAGGCCGTACACTCCTGAGCTAATCTCAAACGGAAAAGTAGCTTGCTCTGACAGCGACACGGTAAACCTGAGGAACCTCGATCAACAACAAACTCCAGCACTAAGTCACTTGCCTCAACAACTTTTCTCCTCTTCCTGCGAATTCCATGTATCTGATCAAAAACAACGTCAGCGTCACTATCGCTATGGTGCAAATCACGAAAACCCATAGAGCATAAGAAAATGGCATCAACATAAATTCCATCTCCAGCGTCTCTCCCGGACTGCGAATCAAGTACACCTGCGGTGCGATCAGAAAATTACTCTTTATTCAGTTCTAAACTTCAGAAAACAGACCTGTCTCACTGAAAAGTTAATGGGATAAGTGAACCTTAGCACCGCTAACCGCTCCGGAGTCATTCGGAATCGCCCACAACCAATATCGATTCGGCCTTTGTAAATGTCGCCCAGTAAACCTAAAAAGAATGATCAACTTCTACCCAGAGCGATTTTCTAACATTGACAAGGGCTAAGTAAGGCCTAGCTTTCATTACGAAGCATCCCTTACTCTGGGAAATCTTTCACATTCGGAGTTGAAAATGTATTTAAAAACTAGTTGAACTTATATCTCATAAGACGTTAAGCGTCAATAATAACAGAGAACGTTATGGAGGCTTGTGACTTCTTTTCATAAATGAACCTGCAGACATTCACGAATATGATACGAAATGGTTATGAAATAGGAACGCGATACGCGGTGATACAATAGTGACTCATACATAAGTGTCTCAAATACATTATGCTTGAAGGAAAAGAAAAAACAGTGGCTCGTCACTGTAGCACATTCACGTGAGAGCTTTCATCGTGAAAAAGTTAGAAAAAGTTCCGAAATTTGCACAGCATGTCCTAGTTGAGGTGAAATCAAGACTTCGGCGTTGGTCTTTCCCAGTTCATCAGGGTAGTTTCATTCATCGCTAAGCACCCATGTTAGTCAACCAGTTGAAGTTGCTTCTGTGAATTAAATCCCTACACGTAGCGATCGCGATTCTGACTTGTTTGTAACATAGGCCTATGGTACACTCCGACAACGGGCCCGTCGCAGCGGAGCTAAAAATGCATGGCTTCCCTCCAGGAGTGTGCAAAAAAATTCTGTCGTAAAATTTTTTACGAAAATTTCACGATTTTTACGACTTTTTACGACAAAATTCGTCGTAAAAAGTCGCAAAAATCGTAAAAGTCGTAAAATATTCTTCTTCTGCTCATAAAGACAGTTTTATGCGCGAACGCGACGAAAATAAACGTTACTGAAACCAAAACGCTCATTTAAACTGAGTGTTGAATCAAGTATCAGGATGGTATGAAAGTTTGTGCCGTTTTTTCAAACGACTGTTGTGAATTAAGTTCGGCAGCTTTTGCAGAATGTGACACAGCATTCGAAGGAGAATTAGATGTTCTTTCAAGCAGTATATTTGGAAATTCCTTTTTATTCCTACTAGTTCCGTAAATCACAAAGTATCTTTTGAACGTCCGAGGTGATTTCTGCATAGTTTTCTACACAGAATTTTGCGCTCTATCACATGATATGTTTATTTTCAAGCAGTTTTCGATTTTAAAAAATGCGAGAAAAGCGTCTTTAAGTTTCTTACCAGAGCAAACTTCCAGTTTCAATCATTTCGCAAAATCACATAACATTCGGATATTCTCTTACTTTTTTCAGTTTTTCGCTTTTCACTTTAGTAGCCGAAGGAACAATGAAATTTGAATTCATCACAATTTCCAAATATACTGCTCGGAGCAGTTAATTCGCTTTCGAATGCTGTGTGGCGCTCTGCTAAAGCTTTCGAACTTAACTTACAACTGTTGAAAAAACGGCACGAACTTTCTTACCAACCTAATATGTGGCTCTTCTATTCACAGTGAACATCACTAGGAAAAATGGAAACAATTTTTACAGAAAACAACAATTACCGGTCAAAACCAGTCAACGGTACATTAATGTTCACAAATAGAAGTGCAGCGAAACTTGCAGGCGTGAGCGCCTTCTGATAGTCACTCAAAACATGGCCGGCTGGCGAAAAAAACCCTCTATCTCAACTCACCCTGGAGGAGCACAAAAATACTTTGGAGCTAGTGAAGCTAAATGAGGGTAGAGAGAATCCCATTGTAGTACCCTGAGCAAAGGGTCCTGGCACGAACGCTTGCAATTTTGACCTGTTAGCACGATTAGAGAGCCAAAATGAAACCCGTAAAAAATTCGTAAAATTTCCAATTTTTTGTCGTAAAATCGTAAAACGATTTTTTACGAAAAATGTCGTGAAAATCGTAAAATCGTAAAATCGTAAATCGTAAAACGCACACCCTTGCTCCCCTCTATACAGCACTGCAGTTGGGTTTTTTGTATGCTGCTGTGTGCGGGCACTCGGAGAGTTTACCGCAAGGACAAAAAGGATGGTGTAGATCCTCTCAGGACAGTACTGTAGCTGTCGTCGCAGCTCGTTGCGACAGCTTGCAGTGCTGTGTAGAGGGGAGCCAAGCATTTTTAGCTCCGCTGCGACGGGCCCGTTGCCGAAGAATACCATAGGACAGTGCGAGTAGTCTTTCTGCCATACTTTCGGATCTTCCTCAATGTGAAAGGATGCTTCGAAGCTATGTTGTGTGAGCCGTGGAACTCTAGGTTACATTGACGGGTGGTGCGAGAAGGTTCGGCTTCAGTGGCGATTTTTAATCTATCGAGTGTGCTCATCCACTAGATAACCGTGACTGTGAGGTTCATTCCTGTTTCTTTCGCGCATAGCTCTCTTCTATGACTTCCTGGAATCAAACTGCTATCCCGTTCTGTAATAAGCGAAACCCAAGCGATGTTTGTCATGGGTGGCTCATATGGGTACCGCAGCGACAGTCTGTTACCGTGCTCCCAGAGCGTATTTCATCAGTCCCTTGCCGTCTTTTACTGGATGATTTTTGATCTTCGCTTTTTGCCTTGAATGTTTTTAGAGCTATTGTTTTTAATGTTATTGTTTTTCGTTTGTAGTGTCACCGAAGCCAACGCCCCCTCCTTTAGAGCCGTTTGGCGGCCAGCAGGCCGTTGAATGGCTGGTTGCTAATTATGCAAGACACCTTCATCCACATGGCATACCAAAAAAATTGGATTTGGATCTCGCCATAACGCTTCATTTATAGGAATGCTATCGTAATCAGAGGAGCGATGTACAGTTCCGAAGAGCGCTAGCTACTCTACTCAAATGTTATCAAAAAGAAATGCAAAACCTTCTGTGAAATTGTAGTGGCAAAAGGGAAATGAATCGATTGCGATGTTAACTTCATGATATTAACCCAACTCTTAGAGAAGCACTGCCAATATTTTTACCCATTTCAATTGTTCCTGATGTCATGTCTGCTGAATGCCATGGAAGACCAGCCTGCACTGTTCTGGGAACATGGTGGGTATCAGGCTTTATATTTGGGGTGCCTCACAATGAAGTCCGGCCACTCTCCTCGCTTTTAAAATGAATTCTACGGGACAGTTCTGATGCCCGGTTGAACCTTCGACCAATGACCATAGCGAAATCATATTACGTATTCATGCTAGATGACATGTGCGCTTCCACCTCTCACGTTGAATAGCCGACATAGTTCAGAACTTCGGATCCTCGCAACTGCGCAACGTCAAGCATCCTTCTCTCTGCATACTTCACTATGTGACTTTAAGGTTAGTTCTACTGAAATACTGTCCAGGACTTGGGACGCATGTCAACGTAAGAGGAACTGAGAGGTGGATGGACGTGTCTGTTTCAAAGAACTCCGATGGTGTCCGTCTAATCTGTGCTGTCTTGACTTTCTTGAAGCAGCTCTTCGATTTCTCCTACTCAACTCTGTATAGGTTACGCTGAGTGCGATTGGGACCAGAAATCGATCCATTACTCGTGAACATCGTCTCTATCAAGTTTAGCTGTCAACCGTTTATGATATTTCGAAACATAACTATGATATATGACGTTATATTGAAACGCGCTGGAAGTAAACGTCTTCTGGCTCAAGGAGGGTGCTTCAGTAGCGCAGGAGACCGACGCAGTTGGAGAAGAGTCGTTCGCTCGCTGATGTGGTGTTCAAAAACACAGCGTTCGGGATTGGTCGGTCAGAGGTTGCTCAGCGTGCTCCGTAGATTCACAACGAGACCCATATTGTTTTGTAGAGCATCGAATGACGATTACAACGGTATGGTTTGTTTTTGCTAAATGCAAATGGATGGCTCGAAAAAGGCAAAAAACCATGACCACTAACAAACGGCAAATGGGCTTCCACATCGCAACCACCAGAGATACCCCCAGAATCGACCAAAATTCAAAAACAGATGTCAGATTCGTGATCAGTACCCCGAATAACCCCCGTAGACAAAGTTTGAGCTAAATCGGTGATTTTGACCTAATCAGCCTTACTAGTGTTGAGTACAAAGGTCCACTTACCGAGAATATCTTTATTCCTATTGTTCTACTTTTTGGTCTCTAAAGAACGCAGAGACTCCGTATTGGATAAATTTCAGTCTTCAATTTTCATCAAGATAATCACTTGGGCTGTTGACAAATCCACAATTCACAAATCTAACATCGGCTTCTTCCATTGTGCCTGGCCTGAGCTTGCTAGGGTCCGTGGTAACAAAGTTGGGTAGTTGAATCGAAACCACCGATTCAGTCACAACTTCGTCTACGGGGGTTATTCGCGACGCTGATCGCGATTCTGACATTTGTTTCTGAATTTGGGAAGGTTACGGTAGATATGGGTCACATACACATGTACTAGAAGACATTGTCGTTTGTGCGTACTTTGTTGGCCATACTCCTCCCAAGCGCGATTCTATCCCGCAACTGCGACGAAATTCCAAAAAGAGCGTATTTTGGTATCTAGCGTAGGAAGGCAAAAGAGAAGTACAGCAAAGGGATAGGTCCTCCGACCATCAGACTGAGAGCACTGCATACTACTCACTGAGCCACCATGATACAACATCTGTTAGTTAACACCTAGAAGTGCTCTCGCCACTAGTTTCTCGCCACTTGATGGTGTTCAAATTTTCTTGCTTTTTTTCGGGCCATCCATTCGCATTTAGCAAAAGCAAACTATACCATTGTAATCGCCATTCGATGCATTACAAAACAGTACGGGTCTCGCTGTGAATCTTCGGAGCACGCTGAGCAACCTCCCTCGTCAGACGAGGGCTCGAATCTCGCATTAGCCGCAATTTTTGCGATGATCCTAGCACTTTATTTACAACATGATTTTCTAATATGGTATTTTCGCGATGACAAAATTCTGCAAGTTAAGATTTATAGTATAAAGAGAGATCTAATCGTCTAATAATCTAGAAGAGAAGAGTAGTCAAATAAGATAAAGGATCACCTGTCACCCACTTTGAGTCCTACTTCACTTACCGCATATCATATATCTCACGTCGACTACAACGGCGCTTTTGAAACTTAGATTAGAAGGAATGTTGTTTCAAGGGCGTCAGAACGTACCGACTGCAGTTCCGTTTTTGCTCACAAGTCCAATTTCGTTCTGGTATTCGACGAATTCATATGACCATCCCAACGACTGCAAGTGTGCCATTAAACCAAGAAGGGATACATATATTCACAATAGTTAAGTGTCTCTGAGGATTTGTTCGTAGCATTCATACACTGATGTGTTCACTTATTTCTTTGGTGATGTATCTATTATTTGTTTGCTCTTCACACAACACTTGCTTGAATTTGTGAACATTCTTCCGTACTTGTGTATTGGTGTTGTTGCGTTAAATTTGGATGGTTGTCATAATTTTATTTATTGTAACCCCCACAGCTGATTTTCAAACCAAACCGTTCTCGTGACCCAATCTTTTCACGAGCGAGGAGGTATCAATATTATGTTGTCCGTTGAGTAACAATCTCACTCAAGCACACCAGCACTAGAAGCAGAGTTAAGGCCCACTCGGACTCTACTGCGTTGCTGCCGCAGTAATGATGAAGGATAGGGACCAGTGACGCGCGCGTCAGCTGCGCAGTAGCGGCAGCGCTGCACCCGCTTTCAGAGTTTTACTGCGGCAGCACTGCCGCAGCGCCGCCGCAGCAAGGAATGTCACGGGGCATTCCTTGCTGCGGCAGCGGATTTGCTGCCGAAAACGGATGTGGGGTGCGCTCATCCCCCCTTTTGCTGCTAATTTTACTTTACTGCGGCAGTAAAACTCTGAATGGGCCCTTAGTAAAACCAGCGAAACTGACCACAGAAATAAAAATGTAATGAACAAGGAAGGGATGACAGCGGGTGCTCAAAGGTAATTGTAGTTGAAAGCAGTTAGCTTGGCTAAAGTACAGGTTAAACAAACAACTGTTGTCTCCTAATAGCAGGACTTTCGGCCTACCAACGTGCTACCTACGAACTTAAAAGCGTGTAGGAATTAGACGAGCTGGTTCAGTAAGTAGATGCAAATCTAAATCACACTTTTTCTCACAACGTGCATTCCCTCTTTGGATTATTGACTGAGGACCGCATTCTCAATATGACTTCACCTCAACTCAAGTCTTTTCTTGCTCGGAGGCACATACCTATTAGATCCTTGTAACGCTAAATTGCAATGTTTTCCTGTTTGTTTACTTTTGGCTTCGTCTGTTTCAGTGGTTTTTGTTCGTTTTTTCTTTGGGTCGTATTGTTTTATTCTGCGTGACGGAAATTCCGTCACATCCTAAATAAATAAGTAAATGAAGCATGGTTTACCTCCATCAGAGTTATACACTGTTCCTTCTCCAAACCAATGTTGTTCTCTCGAAGATTGTATGCCGATCCTAAAACTTCTATGTATTAACCGCAGTCAATGTCCATTCATGTCCCTCGCCTACTGTTACCAATCTAATTGTAAGTTTCCACACCCGGAACAATATCATATGTTCACCTCCTAAGGTGGACTAGACTGTCTGCGGCGGAGCAATTTAAACAACTTGATTAGATAATAGCTTCGATATTGATGTGAACCGATAATACCAACATCAGGTAACGCTAACCTTCTGGTGACGGCGATGTGGTCGGCTGAGCTACGACAACTGGTTGAGGAAAAACCCGAGTGGATGAGCCTGTCTTGACCGGGACAGATTGCTTCCGTCAATCCCACACTGACCAAACCCGTAGGTCAGTGGTAGACCAATGGTCAACAAAAGGTGCCAACTCCCCCTCCACGCGGTGCACTCCTTCTCATTGTTTTTTCAATTTAGTAAGGTATACTAACCTTTATCGTCAGTTCAGTCAACTTCATTTTAATATCAGACACGTCGTGTAGGTCAATTCAAAGTACATCGCAACTAGCGTATAGTACAATTGCGAGACGGGAGTCGGATAACCACACAGATGAAGAGAAAAACCATTTCGTTAATCGCGTCGCTTACTTGCAACTGCCGGTGCTCTATTTATACCCAGCAACAAAGCCTCCTTGCAGTGGGGCAGTTTCCCCGTGGAAAGTACGGCTTTCTCAAGCCTAAACTTTTTTGTTTTACCTACAGCAACGTCCACAGCCGTATGCCCATCTCATGCCGAGAACAATTCCAAGTATTGTGTTAGCGTTGAAAATCCTCAACAATACCAACATCATCGCCTACTTCTGAAAAGTTTCTCCGCCCTACCTGCCCCACACTCAGTCATTACAGTGTTGCTTCGCTGCCGAGTATAAACGCGCTTTTAATGTCGGTTTGCTTCAGGGTCGACGATGGCGTGGAAAGCCTACATAATTAAAGGTAATCAAAAAAGGAATCAAGGCGCATTCCAGCCACTACGAAAAAATTGATCGACCTTTGCGGATCCTACCTTTATTGTTCAGAACAGAATCGATCCCCAATATAACATGTGGGGCGGCATTTGTACGTGGCATTTGATTTGTCTCCTGCAAACATCGACATCACTAGTTCATACGATTTCCACCAAAATGAGTCGATGAAATTCATGTGACAGAGTTAATTCTTGCTTTGATTTCGGAGCTCCTTTTTTGCTGGGTCATCGCACTTGACGGCTTACTGTACGTCCTCGCTTGTGTCCATGTTCATTTTTACACAGAAGAGGCTCTCCGTGCTTTTTGTAACTGTAGTTCAAGCAGTTGTTTCTCTATGAGCGCAAACGTCAAACAGCATTGTAACAGTATGTAATTATTAGAGGTGTATGCTCAACTTCGGTAAAGTGAATTAGAGGTAAGTTTGAGGCGCTGTTTCAAAATGCTTCGGCAGCGTAACGCAAACGTTTGGCATATCGCTATCCCAAATTTTTGCCTTAATCGTTTCATTATTACAATACCGCTCATAACTTTTGTCCCAAAACGCGTGCTGCACGCGCCTGCACGGGCAAAGCGTGCAAATCGTTCTCAGTGAACTTTGGGCAAATTTAAAAACACCATTCGATTCGCCTTCTGATGCTGAGCTCAAATATTCCTTTACATTTAGTCCAGCTGTAATAGGTGACCTAGTTACGGGCGGTTTTCTTTGGAGCACTGCTAATTGTTTTACGACCACCCTAACCTTGCCACTGGAGTGTCCTAGGGACACATTGCCTACAAGAGATTGCAAACTGTGGAAATTCCAAGTTTTCTCATCAGATTTGACTCCAGCACGTCATTATCATCACCTTGATACCAAACATGTCTTCAACGGGAACCTCACAGGAACTTTTCATTCGATGGAAAAAAAATGGAATCTTCCTAATTTTGAGGACACTTTCCAAGATCACATTTCCGGTTAGAACAGAAAGACTCAGCTTTTATTATTGAAAATTGTTGTATCATTCCAATCCAAAGCCAATTCGGACAACGTACAGAGTGTTATTGAGATTTTCAGCCTGAATCTGCACTATATGTAACATCTTTACGTGCGATACACGATTTTTCCCATTTTTGACGAACTGTAGTGTAAACACAGAGTTAGGCAAATGTGTGATCCCAAAATATTCTAGCAGATCAGCGCACAGTATTTGACTACGACTTGATGAAGCAATTTTTAGTATCACGCATTTCGTGTAATTTGTCCCCAAATTAACTCAGCCCTAACAACTTAGCTACGTGAACTCAGCTACATAAGGCGCTTCATATTTCTCAGGCGATTTATCTATTCCTCCTGAACAACGTACCTTTTATTTGAATTAACCAGGCTAATTCCAAATTTTTTTACCTTTATTTGGTCAGCTTCAACTTTCAGGAAGAAATAAATTCAAAAACTTCCGATAATGCCGTTCTCCTTCAGTATACGTCGTTCGGAATTCAATCTGAATGTTTTTTCAATCTCTGTAGGTGAGAGCTATGAAAAACTACTTCTGGTTTACGACAGCCATTAATGGACGTCAAAGGACTCCAAGAGAAGGAAGGGGCCTCTCAGTCGCATCAGGTGCTAATTACCCCCACTGGATATTGTAGCGGTGTCGTCGGAGGTCGGGTCACCGACCCTCGGCTCACCGCCGACTGACGAGCATGATGGCTAGAGTTCGAGTCGCCCCCACCATATGAACAGCTACACAGGCATGAAAAATTAAATTCAACAAAAATGTGAACGCTATGCACCGTCGGATTCACGGTTTTGCGCTGGTTAGCGCTCTAGAAGTGGAATTTGATATAAACCTTTCGTTGAGAAGAAATGAAGGACTGAACAATCATATGTGAATTTTGCTTCAAAATGGACCACGAATTACACGAAAAGCGGGGTCCTAAATTTCTTTTCATCAGGCTACTGATGAAGACAGTAATGTGTTCTGCTGGTATCCGACGAATTGCACCTTCGCCTTTGTCCGCGTTCCCACTACAGCTGACCAGAAATGAGGGAAATCGCATAGCAGAAGCGAGAATGTTATGTATTGTGAAGTTTGAGGCAGCAAATCTCCACGAAACTCTGTGTGTCGTTGGATTTTTTCTGGAATCAGGTAGGACAGCACTGATTCACCGAGGAAAACTAGGTTTTCGTGTTCTATCTGGGGAAGTGATCTTGGAAAGTGTCTTCAAAAACAGGAAAATTCCACTTTTTTTATCGAGTGAAAAGTTCCAGTTGAGTTCCTGCGGAGGGCATGTTTGGTATCAAAGTTATGATAATGACGTGCTGAAGTCAAATCTGATGAGTAAATTCAGAATTTCCACAGTTTGACGTCTCCTGCAGGCAAGGTGTCCCTAGGACATCCCAGTGACAAGGTTCGGTTGGTCGTAAAACAATTAGCAGGTCTCCGAAGAAATAAAGAATACATTTTCAAAAAACAGTACAGGTGACAGGTAAAATAAGTGAGAAATATCCTGTTTCACCTCTAAGCCCTATACAGGATATACTCAGTAAAGATGGTTATGAGAAAAAGATAGTTAGAAGTAGATTATAATGAGATACAGGAGAAAACCTTGTACTCCCGGAGGATCGTCAGTAGGGCAGGGAGTACAAGTGAGAGTACGATGGCTGGAGCCCCCTTTATATACCCGAAGAAGATCAAATGATGGATGCCAAGAGATAGGTCAGGATCATATAGTGACCGGGAGAGAGGTCAAAGAAGGAGAAATAACAGTGATTATATTGTACTTAGTGTGTCCTTAACAATATTATAGATATTTTTATCGCAGAAAAAGTCATAGTATTTATAGGTGATGAATTCATTTTTAATAAGACATGTAGAAAGAGCTTTATATATAATGTCATTATTATAGTTTATGGATTTTAAATTGGTTACTAAGGATTTTAAATTGCAGAGAAAGTCGGAAAAACTGCAACATTTCCTAGCAATTCTTAATACTTCCCCATATATAGTAGCGATTTTAACAGAATCTTTAATGTACGTGTCTGCGTGCACAAATCTAATAACTTTAAAGCTGAAATAATCAGTTTTATTATATAGCTTGGTGATTAACTGGTTATTAACTATTATTATTGTAAAATCCAGAAAGTTGGTATTGTAACAATTATTATGCGTCTTCTCTATTTTTAGCATTTTGTTATATGTAGTATTTAGTAGGTTATCTATGAAATTTTCGTTCCGATTGTGTATAATTAGAATATCATCCATATACCTGAAAGGTTTTATCAATAAGTTATTTTTTATATTAATGGAGTATTGATATTCTATAAATGAACGTGTAAGATCAGCTATAATAGGACTTGCATTACCACCTTGTGGAACGCCTTGTATTTGTTTGAAAATTTGTTCTCCAAATTTACAATAGCATGTATATAATATCATGTATACTATATATTAATGGAGTATTGATATTTGTTCCACGCCTTGTATTTGTTTGAAAATTTGTTTACATGTATATAATATCATGTATACTATAGTATTTGTAATTAGGTTTATCCAAAATATCACTTGAATAGAAGCATTTTCTGAAGCCTACAACTAAATATTTTTTATTTGAATTGCGAAAACAAATTTTTAGTATCTCAATAATGTTGTGCATTATAACGTTATGAGGTATATTGGTGAACATGTTAGAGAAATCAGCAGAATATAGGTTAAGATTGTCAGAATGTATAGAAGTAATGTTATTAGTTATATCTGTAGAATTAATTGACCAATAGCTTTGAATGGTTTTCTTATTATTACCTGTACTCTGGAATAATTCTTGAAATGATTTCTTATATGTTCCAGTATTTTGGAAAGTTCTAAGGCTAGAATTTTAATGCTACTGTTATAAGCTCCAGTGATAAATCTAAATTTAATCGGGTTTTTATGTAGTTTAGGGACACAATATAGAAGAGGTATTTTAGATCCATTAAATCTTTCTTCACTAAGATTAGGATTATTATGAATATTTTTATGTCTATTTAGGATACAGTTTTCACTTTCATCAGTTATTTTATATACGTTATTAAATTCGCTGTTAGAGCCAATTTCATCAATTATGGATTGTATATAAAATTGCTTACATATTAAACCATAATTAGAGGATGCTTTGTCTAATGGTGTTATAACAAATTCTTCTTGTATTTTGTTTAACTCTGTTATGGCTTTTTTAGGAAGCGGTTTATTTTTGACACGATAAGTAAGAAGTTTATTTTTGATATTGAGCAATATTTTATCATATAAATTAACTATTTTGTTGAAATTATCTCTATTTAATTTATATCGGTTTTTAATTTTTTTGCAAGTTCTTTAAATAAAGATTGCCATATTTCTTCCGAGTTATTAATGTTAATAGGTTGACATCGATATTTGGTACCTTTAATGACTAAGTCGTAAATAGTGTATTGTTTAAAAATGTTCAAAATCCCAGTGATAATATGATTATGATAACTATCTACATAATCCTTATATTCTGCACACGGGCAAGAGATTCTATTTGTCTCTATATATCTAAAATTTGACAGAAATTTGTCATAATTGAATATTCTTTTACTTATTGGAGTAGAGTATTGATAAATAACTCGAAAAGGTTTAAAATCTATGTTGCTGTTATTTTTAATCAAGTTGATAACATTATGGTTATTCAGTGCCTTATTGGGTTTGACTCTGTCAATTATTTTATCGTAATATGGAAATTTGATGTTTATGTAGCTTCGATTATTTGTCGTTTTTAGTGTATTAGAATTGTTGAAGTGGAAGCAACATAATGAACTTAACAGCAATATTTTATGTTCTTTACTTTTGACTATAGAATTAATGTCATTAATCGTAATTTTAATCAATATTCTAATGAAAGTTTTACTTTGGTTTTTTAGGAATTTATATAATTCATAGTAGTTATTATGACTAAGGGAGCTGATGTAATTACCAACTTGTTCTATGATTTGTTTATTAATAAAGGAAGTCTTAGTCTTTTTCTTTTTTACCCCTCTATTTATTCGTTGTTTAGTTACTTTGAGAGCATAATAAGGGTGGTTACTTTTATGTAGAAGAGCATTGTTGATATCGGTAATGTTTCCGTATCCTTTAATATTATCGTTAAAGCCATAAGGGTGTGCAGTGACCAAGAGTTTAATCCAGAATAATTCTTTATCTCTTAAAATAGTGGAATCTTTATTTTCCGGAAGGTTATCAAGAATAGTAACAGTGGAACTCTTGCAATCACTATTTACGAAATGTTGATAAAGTATTCTATCATTATTATGCTTTTTAATATTATAAAAATAAAAAAATATGTGCTCTTTTATTCTGGTTTTAAATTTTCTGGTTGTTATACCAACATATTGTTTACTGCAAAGATCACAAGTGATACAATAAATGACATTTTTACTACTACAACTAGAGTCTGTAGTTGTATATGTATTGATATTAAACTTTGTGGTATTTGATGTAATAGTATTATTGAGATTAGTAATACCACATATATCACAGTGAGAGGAGCATTTATTAGATTTATTATTGTTGCCAAAATTAAGCAGGTTGTATACAGGTCTCCAAAGAAAACCGCCCATAACTAGGTCACCTATTACAGCTGGAGTAAATGAAAAGGAATATTTGAGCTCAACATTAGAAGACGAATCGAATGGTGTTTTTAAATTTGCCCAAAGATCACTGAGAACGATTTGCACGTTTTTGCCCGTGTAGGCGCGTGCAGCACGCGCTTTGGGACAAAAGTTATGAGCGGTATTGTGTTTCGTCATTATTTTAAAGCATTGTTCCCCAGAACTTTCGCCTCAAAATATCTTCAACAGTTCCCACACTTAAGCTGGGGATGCTGTTTTCGCTAACCAATCGTCAATTCTACTCATTCGAAAAGCCTGCGGGTGCAGCTACAAGCTCTTTTGCGGACTTCACCTCAATACCATTGTTTGCAATTTATTTTTCTCTTTATTCATTCACTACGGTCATAGGCATGCTACCTCATGGCACTGTCAGCAGAACAGGAGAACACAGAACAAGAAGTAGCCCAGAACTGGACTTCAAAATCACATGGTGAGCGAAACGACCACAAAATCCCGTTCACGAAACTTTCCATTGCAAATAGTCCACACAGGGTGAATACGTGCGCTTTCCGAACAATCAAAGACATTTTCATTTAACGGTAAGACATTTCATTCCATATTTATGAGAAGTTTTCAGAGCAGCTGGTATCAGTTTTGATATAGCCTCTGATTCTCTCAATCATCTGATGGTCCGTCGCAGATAAAAACACAGCACGCATTTATGAGAGATGAATTACTGTAAAGCGCAGTAGAACTTGAACGCAGGTATTAGGTTGTAAAGAAAGTTCTGTCATTATATTTAAAGCGTCATAACTCTACTCATGTTCAGCCGTTTTCCTTAATTCAAGCCCCATTCGAAAGAGCACATCTTTCTCTAGGGAAGGCAGTATAAAGTGTGACGCCATCGCGAATGTCTCAAGATCTGTATTAATTAAAATATTCGACATTCGGACCCTCTGCTCCTAGTGCGAATGAGTGTTGCGGGTTCATCAATTGAAATGGATTTTGCGGAGCCACTTTCATAAGGACTTCTAACCTACGACGAAGAACGGATATTATGCTATGATAAGAGGAGATTTTCCCGTTTTTTGCACAACGACGAACCTTCTGAGACGGTTAAGAAACCAGAGTTTCACGACACAAAGACAATGGTGACGTTATGATGAACTGCAGCAGTACTAGTGTGCCTTTTGTTTCTCACTCTTCACCAAACGATAAAGAAGGAAGTGCACATCGTGAACATACGTAACATTCAAAACGATTCAACCGAAGCTAGGAACCGTCGAGTCCATTTGACATTTTGCAGCAACGCAAATCCACGTGTTTCAAAATATCATCTCCAGAATTCAAACCAACGACACATTGAAACTCATCTTCGTCCGTCGAAATTGCCAGACCTCGGACTAACTATCTGCCAAATTTCAAACGTTCATATGGCTTCTCAAGGAAGAGAGGATCCTAATACCAACACGATGTCGAATCCGCCTTCGAACATTTGACTTAATTCCTATTATGGCGTTTTGAATATATGCTGCAAAAAATGACAGAACTTTCTTTACAACCTAATACTACAGCGGTAAGAAGCGCTACTGGCACGCGCACGGTCGAGCGGTCTTTGAACGCCCGGCTAACCAAGCCTTCCATCCCTCCACCGTCAGGTAAATTGGCACCAGACTTGCCTGAGAAGGTAAGGACACTGACTTGGGATAGCAGCTGGCCCCGCAAGTCATTGTATAGGCCGAATGCGCATTCACTATGCCTCTACGATTCTGAATATATCACGAATGGCGCGTCCTTAGAAGACTGATCAACGCCTGACCTTTACCTTTACCTAGAAAAAATAAGTCAAGAAGAAACAAAAGAGTTTGAAATATCAAATCTTTAGCGGAGTAGTTTGATTCCTCCTAAACACGGGAACCAAATCGGTTTCCGTTATCAGAAGCACCTTTAATCTGGAACAACCCAGGGCTGGTCTTTGAAAAGGATTTCTAGTCTGTTAAAATGCGATAACTTTATAGTTCAACAGCTTTTAGACGTACTGAGTTTTTCACCTCTGGTGAGGATTGACTTCTCAGTTATCTTTTATTTTATTTTTTTATCGCCTTTCCTATGTGGTGCTAACAGTCGTCAACATTCCCTGCCGGCTGTCGGCGACAAGAGAATAACAGGGAGTAAAGGAAACAGTTAAAATAGATTCGTAGATAGTCTTATCAATCATTGCGCTCCACGGCGAATTCCAAGCGGGTCAGGACAATTAGATGATTGACATTCGCACAAGTTCCGTTGTGTACCTATATCAGAAATCTCTCGCACTTCTGGTATAAGCGGGAAGAGATAAGGTGCAGAGATATCTACACTAATGCCGACTCCGCGGATCTGACCTTGCTTAAGAAATTTTCATTGCGGAAACCACCCAATAGATTGATTTGGAGCGTTGGTCACAAATGTCGTGTTCGTTTCGTATTTCAGTTATACATCGTCAGCATGAAGAGAAGCTCCGTCCGACAGAATTTTAGCGAAGTCTAATTTTGACTGAACCCCCTAACTAAGGATACTATCGATACGGACAGTCGTCCACCGGATCCAGAGAAGGGACATCAGATTCGTAATCAGCCTACAACAATTGTGCTCTAAAGCCGCGCCTCCTGGAGTCGGGACTTTTTAATGATGCCGATCTTTTTAAAATGTGAAAGAGGCTGAATTGGCAAACAAAAATCCTCTGTGGAGGATAGGCGGCACCTCAAGTCAAGTACCTGTTCGCCTACGTGTTTCATTCGTGAGAGTCTCAACAAGAAGGATCCATGTGAGCTTGCTGAGGACTTATCAAAAAGCGTATTCCGGACCGTTGAAAATATTATTTTAGAAAATTGCGCGGGCCTGTTGTCCGCGTCCCTAATATTGGCCGATGATCATACAACTCTCCAAGTGGGGTTGATTAGGCAAAAATCACATGTTTCACTTAAAGTCCGATTAATCAATTCTAGTGAAGATATTAATGAGGGACAGTCTTGGCGCAAAAAAGTGCCGCTGTCAGTGTTTCATTGTTGTGGCACGTACGATACTGGGAAGCCTCAAAATTTTCCTGCATAAGCGGCAGGTTTACCATGTGAAATTGGACGAGAGGGTCTATACGTGACAAAGATCCCTGTGTCACTAACCCTGAACATGGGTGAACTACGCGTATGTGTCCCCATTGGGTGTCCTAATTTGTCGCTGAAGCTGTTTTCCGTTGTCCATGTTTATGCTACGGCCATGCGAAATGCTCACTTATGGATGGCCCTGTCTAGTGACCGATGGTTGTGTGAGGAAAGCCTACTGTTTTTCTCCATTGTGCTCCATATACCCGAACCACTGCTCAAGCACGGTCAGCTGTTGGTGAATTCCACTCCAAACAAGTGCATTTGCAGCGACCCGAGAAGGATTACGTGAGAGCGGCAGCCCAGCGCGCCCTCCATTGTCAATAGCCGAGGAGCGTCCAAGAAGAAGCCTTCTCATCGCGCATTCATTGAGATTCCTCTGAAATGTGTTGTGAACAGGAACGAGGGCCCAAATTTCACTAGAGACCGAAAAATGGCTTCAACATAGAACTGAATGCTGGAATAGAAACGCGAACGTCTGAACAATAAAAGGACATACAACGGACGGAGAGACTCCTTTGAGGTAACCTGATCCAAAACAGCTAGGCGATACCGTTCCCAAACGAAAAAGGCCTTTTTTACCGATGTTTCCACGCTTCTCCCTCCTATTGCTCTTCATTTGACGGCAGTAAAGTTCCTGGAATTGATGCGGAAAAGTGTATTTATCATTCGGTTGCGGATGACAGAGGAATGCAGTTTATTGCTTCAGTTAACCGATTATACACCTGTATTACAATAGCCATCCCAGAATGTTGATAGGACTGCATGAAGACTCGCATTGAGCAGAATCATGTTGATGTGATTCACCTGCAGAAAGACGGGAGATGAAATGTGGGCCCATAGTAGCACATTGCTTTCCGGACTACTCCACTTGGCATGCCTCAGTGATCAGAGGAAGTTCTTTATCCGCTATGACGTTGTTTCGGAAACTTCAATAGAGCTACCGGCAGAGCCGCTAGTTACACTTCTAGTGCTCGCATTCGAATTCGAGCTGAGTACCCACATCGCTAGGTGATTCAGGATAAACGGTTTAGCTGAAATTTCACCTATGCGGCGAGGGTTCTGATTACTGATGTTACATTTGTTTTCATCGTTTCGGTTGTTTCACTTGTTGCACAAGGTGAAGAACACCTATGCTGTGCTGTACTGTTGAAAATTCGATCACGGACGTTAGCTCCCCTCACCCTTTATCCCTTACAATTAGAAACGTCCATAAACTAATTTCAAGTCAATTTAGTTTTCAACATTTCCTTCGGTAACGTGAGGATAACAATTGGAATTATGTCCTACCGCGGTGTGAGATAATTTTCTCTTGTATTTCTTCAAAAAAAAAAACACCGTCTTTGGAGATTTTTCGGTGCTAATTAATTCGCGATCACTACCGCAGTTACCTGCCGTAGCCAGAAGTCAGCGACAAGTAGTTCACTGAAAAGTGCTTTTACTAGGTAAGGTATCACAAAAGACTGACTCAGCTGCTAGGCTTTGAACCTCATTCATGCTCGGCAGCAAAACAGCGCAATCATGGGTAGGGGCTTGTATAGACGCCGCCCGGCGAAAATGCAAAATTGAAGCGCAATCAATAATTAACGTCCTTTTGCTCATATCAGTAGTGGCGCAGTCCGGTGGATCCTCATATAGGCAAACTTACTGGTAGTTCGGGTTTTTTTTAGAATGGTGCATCTCCTTATTAAAGGACATTTTGCGAAATTCACTTTCTTCGTTTAATTTCTTCCCTATGTGATTACATGCCTTAGTTTTGCTTAGCCGCGGCGCCACCGGACTGCGCCACTAACGCAAAGGAGCAAATTCGATCAATGGCGTTAATTATCGATTGTGCTTCGATTTTTCACTTCTGCCGCGCGGCGTCTAAACGAGCCCTCAGTGTAGAACAGCGATGTAGGGGAGATTCATGAGGATTCCGAAATATTGTCGCAAGATATAGCAGGGATAGAAGCACGAAGCGGCTTCGATACGTACAGCGGACTTCCGAAGGAAGGGGAGATATCGGCGGTTCCGGAGCAGGCGGTTCAAGCGGTCCTCTGGCGGCACATTCAGGCTCCGCAGCAAGGCGGCGCAGTAAGGCCTTCGTTATAGGTTCGCTCGCACCCTGCGAAACTAGTCCATTCAGCATCAGACAGCGTGGGGCCAGACACGTTTGTACGAGTCGCGTCGACGGGATAACTCGTACAAACGTGTCTGGCCCCACGCTGTCTGATGCTGAATGGACGAGTTTCGCAGGCTGCGAGCGAACCTATAACGAAGGCCTAAGAAAAGGCGGGGATGCAGAGTAGGTAGCAAAGAACCAAGCGCTATAGAAGGGGTCTGAAGTTTTTACTGCGGTTGTATTCATGGCTGCACAGCAGCGGTAACCAGCAGCATTGCCCATAGCGGCTATTACCGGGTGTGGATTGGTCTTCATGTCGACGGAGTTCTGCTCTACGAGTTTGACAGCGTGAGGACGTCGCTGGCGAACATACCGGGTAGAGGGGATTAGGGATTTTTTTCGGGTCTCCGATAAATGGGGAAGTTCCATGGAGGGGAGAGGAGCACTTGTTCGGGGGTCCGTATTGGCGGTGACGCAAATTAGCGTTCGACGGGCGCAGGCAGGCCGAGGGCCGCCACGACGCTCATGAGAGCGCCGCAATCATTAATTTTCTCGCCGTGTAGCCGCCGTGCGCGACGTTTTTGAATCGCCCACCTCCCTCCGTCGCTTCCCACCAAATCTCATCGCCTCATAAATATTCGTTGTTCCTTTCAAACTACTCGTCAAAACTTCTAGGAATTCTGAGCTCTAATCTTCAGTCGAAAACTTAGGTATTCCAATGCCTCTGAACAAACGTACTCAAAGATAATCTGCTAACCAGTCCGGTCCTGTCATTCTAACGTATAGTTTTTCGTGCTCTACATGCTGAGGGATGCAGAAAGCAGGTACTTTATTATTGTTACCGTACTTTCTAGTTTTTTTCATGAGTTCAAATCCTTTTGAAACGTCTGCTCTTGATATCTTATCTTCTTTACTGATTTCCCCTTGGAAGCAGGTCTTTTGAGTGCCTTAGAATTCTTCTTGGGTGCACACCTACACCCGAATAGCACCTAATTTTTGACCATTTTCCTTCCTTCTACTTGGTCAAGGTGGTAGTTTCCTTGTTACTCCCTTTGTTAAGTTTGCTCGTTTTTATCATTGTTTTTATAAACTATGATATAATCTGTCTACATACAACTCACTGCTTGAAATTTTATGCGCCTTTATGTTGCAAATAAATAAATATTGTAAAAGGACCCTCTTATCCTTTCCACGGGAAGGCTTAAGTGCCTGTGAGCAGTACCACAAGGTGATTCTCCATCTTTCTTCGATGTATTCCCTTCCATTAATATTTTCCACGTTCTTTGTTTTATGAAGCATTGAATCTTGCTCCACGTTACTTCACTTTCACAACGGTTCAATTCTTTTCCTGCTTGCTATTAGGTTAGTGGTATGGCTTCGTATACTCATAAATCAATAAATGGTGCAAATAGTTGGTAACCTTAGAGGTAACCTGAGACCCACTTCTTCAGCCTACTTGATTCATAACAATCATCTGCCCTCTGGTTCTGCAGGTTCAACTTCCTTGTCCCACTTCGAAATGATCTACTTTGGTGCAGTTTTCGAGAAGATCTTTATTACGAATGTTAGACTCCCTTCTAAAGATCTGTGTTTTTAAGAGCATAGTTCTATGGTTGTTTCTCAGACTAACCACTTTCATTTTAGCGCGTCTAATGATCAGTAAGTAAATAAATGCTGTGGATGTAAGAACCAAAATTACCTACAACAACACAGAATACATTTGAACACTTCAAAAATTGTAGGTGTAACGTCCTACTCTTGCTCCCTGTTTTATATTTCGTAGTTCAAGCTGGATAACTCTTAAAAACCACATCGTTTAGCGCAGTATGTGAACGTTGCCTCACGTCTTTCAGTGCTCGTATTTTCTACTTCGTGAGGTTTACTTCTACCTCTTCTCTGTTTCTGCAATTTTACCCATCGCAATATGTCCAGTTTGCCCTAGTACCGAACACTTCACCCTTCGCATGATCTTTTTCATGTCATGAAACGTCTTTTGTTTTGTTCATGCGTCAACGTCAATGCAAATGATCTTTTCTCTTTTACTGTTTTATTCTGATGAATATATGTAATATACTGTTCTTTTATCCTTTATGTCCCTGAACAGATCCATGAAGTTTTGGTCCCTATCATAGTGGTGTCAATGTCGCTTCGTTTTGGTTTATATCAACCAGGCCAAGTAGCGCATCTTTACTGTGTAAAGTATAGAAGCATATAAGTGTGTCGTTGATAAACAATTCGGAATTGTCATTCGATTAAAGCTTATATCAACAGCGTATTTCATCGGATAAAGCAGTGGAACTATTTGTCTATGTGGGGAGACTGCTCTAAAATAATGCTACCGACGAGCAGTAACACCTGTTTTCTCGAAATTCTTCATCGATTCATGTTCAATTTAGAGCAGTTTCGCAGACATTTTCTTTGCTTTCGGTGCAGTGTTGTCCATTCTTCTGAATCTGCTTAGCAAGCTACGGAACGTTGTTTTTCTCGTTCCTTTTCGCTTCATTTGGGGGAGATTTTGGTCGTCGATATGTAGTCGCGACGGCTGAAATGCCGAAGAGGGGAGGATTGTGTGCATTATTGCATTATCACACAAACTTGTTTATTTTTCGCTGTCTGTGAATCCTCTGCCTGCTTTCTCCGCAGCTAGCTTCTTCTTACCAGTCTCTTGTTGTAATACCGTTTCCGCTCTCTTCTAACTAAAGTATTAGCGATAAGCTAGTTTGCAACCTTTTTCGAAAGAGAGATCGATTCCAGAAAGTGCTCTTGTTGGTTGTTCTGTGCATTTCTGACATTTCGAAGAAGTTGAAACTTCATCATGACCAGCTGACAATTTCAGTCTTTTCTCATAATTTCGCTGACCTGTAATTGATTGCGGACGATTTTAGCGTAAATGGTTCGGATAAGACTGTGCATGCTTTTTTCCCGTCTAATAAGTCTCAATTCCCAAGTTGTTGGCTTTTTTCTTCCGTAAAACTTTTCTCTGTCGTTTTGCGTCTGTTGTGAAGAGCTCGTCTACAGTGTTTGGATGCAGCAGAAGCCTCAACTAGTCGCACTAATCTTCAAATATTACTTGAGAAGATCAATGGAAGGAAACTTCATAAGTATACGTCCCTTCTTTAACTGTTATAAGTTGCTCTTTCCTCCATTTGTTGATTGTTATTGTCTTTGAACCAGTCTCGATTTGCGAAAAGAGACTCATCAGCGTCCAATGGAAGTTCAGATCTAAGTATGGCTACGCTTAAACATCGCCATGGTATTGAAATAAGATTGTAGATATACTTAGCTAGTGATCAAGCTAAGTATGTACCTCATCATTCCAGGTTATGTCTCGGCGTAACCGATTCCGTTAGAACAAGAAAGAATTAAAGTTAATCGAAGTGAATTTGAGGAAACATCCTCCCTAGGAAGGGCCCACGTGGTGTAGTGGTAAGAGGCGCTGATGGCACCCGCACGGTCGATCGGTCCTCGCCCGGGCTGACCAAGCCTTCCACCCGGTCGGTAAATTGGTACCAGACTTTCCTCGGAAGTTAAAAACACTGGGTTAGTATAACGGCCGGCCCCCACAAGTCACTGTACACGCCAAATAGGCATTCAGTATGCGTCTACCGTTCTGAATGGAACACGAACACGGCGGCGCGTCCCCAGGGACTGTTCATCGCCGACACCTTTAGCTTTACCTTTACCTTTGCCTTTTTATCCTCCCTAGTACCGTTCCCGGACATCTTACATTGAAAGATTGCTAAGGGAGGGAGGCAAAGTCCAGAGTAGGTTACACGATGGTTAAGGAAAAGACGGGTAGGTAAAGGTAGATGTGATGTCGTTATGTGGAGACTGATAGAGATGAAGAGTTCGCCTTGAAGGGTTTCAGATAGGTGTAAGATTGACAGACTTCGCCCAGAGATAAAACCCTTTCCCCAGGGTTCATGCCATCAAATGACGAATTTGCTTTGTGGTACCTTGCGGGCGGGCTGTCGTGTCCTATCCGTCGGTTGTTTTTCCGTTTCATTTTCCGCGGTCTGTTAAACTCATTTGCTAGCCCGTCCTCGGTTGCCGCACTTGTTGCACACAGCTGGAACGTTTCCATGTACTTCAGGCTCCAAAGTGCATTTTTTCCACATGGCGCACGTATAGCCAGACCTGTGGCCGCAGCTATATGCTAGTGAGGGCCAGTTCCAGTAGCGATACGTGTTTGAATGGCCGGCGCGACCACTCCCGACTCCCTCACCAGCTGTTTTGACGCCGACATCGTCGATGTGTAAAGACCAACCATTACCTCCATTGGGCCATAACGCTGGGTGGTCGGATCGATCCCCATGTTCGATACGGGTCTTCTTCTGCAGCGGTTTTCATTACGCGACTCGTACTCAGCGATCGGTAGCACGTTATCCTCCGTCTGCGCTTTTATTGATTGTTGCTGAACCTGTCCCGTCTGTCGGAGCCATCATTCCTGCTTCGGACATTTCATACTACAAGTGCGTTTGCTCTTTTCGTTTATGGTAAGGGTTAAGCGCTTTGGAATGCTTCGCCTCGCTCTCGATTCGTCCGCCTCGTCACTGCTTCCTCTAGTTGAATTTCCATATTTGCCATAGGCTTTGGCTTTTATATAATTTGCCTAAAATGACACCAGATTGCCATTTACTCCATATTATGAGTCTTTTTTGTTTTATTACTACGGGGATCTACGTACACTGCCCTTCTCATACTGCGTTAGACCCATTCCCTCGTTTGACGAACGCATTAATGTGTATATTTGACATCTTGTGCTCCTTCGGGCTGTGCAGGAAAATCTATTTTCAGAAGTTTTGCTGAAGACGTTTCATTAACTCACCAAAACACCGTTTCTTCTGTTTCCTAATCTTTCTCTTCCATGGACTTCAGCACGATTATTATGAGAGGTTGATCTGTACTATCTTCATAGCCTATGAGCGAGATCGTTTCTTTCCTTCACTGGCGAAATATGACATGTCCATTTCGCATGATATTGGGTTTCATTCTCTCTTCGTTCGTTTCGCTAAATGAGACGTTTCTACAAGAGAAGCTGGAACTGCTCTCAAATGGAGCGCAGATTTCTAGAGTGCTAATGGTTTGTTGGGACTGGGACTTACTACGGACTTCGAAGGACTTCCCATGGGACTCAGTACTTCTTACACCAGAGTGCTTTCAACATTCATTCTCGAACTCCTCCGAGCACTACTAAATTGTTTTTCATTTGTTGCTTGCATAAATTAATATATTTCATCAGTTCGAAAGAAGGTCAACCGTGATCAGTGCTCTATTCATAGACCATGTAGTTAAGCCTTGATCGTAATTTGGAAAGAAACATTCAAAATATGTCGATGAGCAACCTTGATGAGCTGCGAGAGGAAAGCTGGAATATTCACTGGTAATATTGACGTATAGTAGGAGATGTAACCCTCCCCCAGCGTTGAAATGCAACAGTTCCTCCGTCATGCTGTACAGCTCTCAACCACGCAACGCTTGGCTAAGCAAACAACTCAACGAAGTAACTGGTCTTCGACCCGAAGCTCAGTTATTTTGTCAAACGTGCTGTTTCGTTTTCAAATAAAATAGGCGGCGCCTTCGAGTGGTTCGATGTGCGTGCATATATTTTTTGCCGTGAAAATTTTGTTTCCTTGTCGCGATTATGTATAAGATCTAATGAGTGAGAAATGAAATCCCACCATTTCGCAGAGATGGTCAGAACTCTTGAATGCGTTCAATAAGTACGCGCTCCCAACAGTGGAACTGTTGTACTTTTGATTGCTTTTTTATTTTCGTTTTCGGTTAATCAACATCCATCAATTATATAAAAAGAAGTAATGCAAAATTTCGACTCAGTGCTACTCTGGATTAGTGTTATATGTGGCTCATGTCCGATCAAGTAGCCACTGTCTTGGATCGTCTATTACCGTATTTCAGTCAGCTGAACGAAATGTTTTGTGTTTGCCAATTCTATGTTCAGCTTATATATTGTAGCACCACTTAATCTACAGTGTAAAAATTCTTTTCCCATACAAATGTTGAGGTTTTACTGCGTATCTTCTGGAAATGATGCGTTATTTTCCTTTCGGGTGTTTCTTTGGTCGTAATCCGTCGACAGATGTGAAGTGACTATTGTCTGGCCTCCTTTATGTATTTGTTGCGAGAAGAAATTGATCGCTGCAGTTCAGCGTTTCCTATTTCTCGCTTTCTTATTTAACGAGCGTTCCCGCTTTCGTTTTCGGTGAATTTTTGATTTATCGTATTTACTTGTTACATTAATTTTGCAGATGCGGTAGCTCAGTTCGTTGATCAGGAGTGCACAGATACGAGATGTCATTCGTTGCTACGCCTACACAACGGTCGTTCGTTGGCAAACGTAGCAAGTAGGTGCATTACTGTGGTTGTAGTTTTTTGAAATGAGAACGGCCGCCTTGATTTGATAAACCTTGCGCTCTGATAGCTTGAGTATTTCAACTGCAAAAACCCGCTGGCCATTTATTTATTCATGGGTGTTATTGCGACACAAAAGGACAATAAAACAGTTAGAAAGGCAAACTAATGGAATGAATCAACATTAAAAGGAAGCGAATGTATTATGCAAAGGCCATTGACGAATAGCAAGACTCAAGACAATTTATACCTACTCAACAAATTTACCAGCATGAAACTTGAACGAGTTATAACTTAGCGGAAGCACAGTAGAATGTAGGATGGGATTGAAACTGGAGTGGACTCGAGAACCAAAAAATTTTGCCCTGACCTGAGTATTACCCGGAGATGTGGTGATTTCGCCGTTCATATGATGAAGCGAATCTGATCATCAATTTAATATAGATTTTAATTCGTTTGTCTGCATGTTGTTTAATCTAAAGCTGGAACTGTATAGTGGCTGTTAGTCGCCCAGCATTTCGTTGCAGAATGACGGCAGCAGATGTTCGTAAACACGTGATGACTGGTAGCCTAATGATGCTGCACCCCGACTCGCTGGACATCGCCTTTCCGAACAGCGCCGCACCACAAACAGTGAGTGCATTTGATGTTTTCGAGGGGATTCGTGTAAAGTGGACTCGTTGAATATGAACATATGCCACAGTAGAAGTGAGTGGTCGTCGTTGGGCGCCATACATCTTTGTTTTTGCATCCAGGTCATGCCTTTCATTTTTTGTCACGCATTTCGTCTTGAAAGATTGTGGCAAGTGAAATCTCCGGATAACTGATTGAGTGAATTTCGCGGATTGAAAGCTTTTTTCCTGGAAGTTTTCAATTGGAATTAAGAATTTCTCGTGGGAAAACAGAATATGGAATGCTCAAGAGCCACTGGGTTCATTTGCCTTTGTTGTTGAGGTCTTTATCTCTAGAATTTTTATCATTTCTGCATCTAAGTTCTGAATTTCTTCTTTAGAATTCAAGTCATGTCTATAGCAAAGTTGAGTTTCGTAAGTCTACTCGGGCGAAAATTTCCATTCTTTGGCTTTAATTTTGATCATCACATCAACACGTAGAATTTCCTACCAGAAGCGACCTTCTCAATGCAAAATAGAGTACTGTTTGAATCATTTCAGCTTAGTCTTGTCGATGTGGTTGATCCAGTCGACGTGGAAGAAGCTCTTGCTCAACGCCGTACGTCTGCACTCTATGACATATCTTGTACATCGGCTAGCCCGAAAAAGTTTGTTGCCGTTTTTTTTTCAAATTGTACCTGGCCTGTATTGTGCAAGCAATGTTTAGGTTGCATACAACTGCTACGAGGCTATGAGATCCTTTAGCTTTTTGAGTGCAAAAGATAGTCCGAAGTCGCTCTCACATCCAGTATCTGTCTGAAATCGTTCTATACCCATTAAGCCATGTGTGTTTGACCTCCAGTTTCATTTTATCTCTTATTTCAGAGTCAGCGAATTCCCTGCAGATGATGTTGAAGTTCGTATTGTTCCTCGAGAGTGGGCCACTGTTGACCCTCCAGTGCCACTGGAAACTAAAGAGTAGGTTTTATGAATTGGAATTCCTTAGTGCAAGTTTGCGTCCGCAACATATTTTTTGTCTTATCCACTTTTGCTTTACGAAAATTGAGCAGTCTGTAATGTGTTCATAGTTTGAAAAGTATTAAGTAACGAGGCGATTTTAATGAAATTAATATATATATATATATATATATATATATATATATATATATATATATATATATATATATATATATATATATATATATATATATATATATATATTAGTTCCTGCATTCCTTCATATTGGCGGCCCATTTTCATCCTTTTGATTTGATTTTCTGGAGATTTTTAAATCCAGGTATTGTGTCCTCTTTCACTGTTGTTTACAATGTGGTGTAATATGAAAACCGCTCTGTATCTCCAAAATATTATTACTTTCAGCCTGAAGATTGAGCCGCATGTTCGAGACATCATTTGTTCTTTCACCGATCAATTTTCATTGGTGCAGAAGAGGTTCGTTTGATTGTCTTTTACTGGCTCCATTTTCTTTCTCGCATTTTCATTTACTGTTACGTATTTCATTTGTAGGTTTTTTGTTTTTTTGTTCTTTATTTCCCATGTCAATTGGTTGAAAATGTGCCGATTTTGTGTTTATTTTTTGCTTCTCGTTTTTTTGTTCTTTTTTTTGCAGTTTTTGGGTAGATATTCACTTGCTCCATTTCTGCTCTTCATCGTCACACTTTCAATGTTTCACAGTTTTGTTCCATATTTCATTTTTTTGAGTGAAGTTATCAATTCAGGTACCAGCACTTTAGCTCTGCTGATGCATATGTTAGACTGCTGGTTGAACGCCCCATAATTGTTCGATCAACTCCTCGCCAGATTTTTGAAGCTGATGCCGGTCGGGTCGAGCGAATTGCAAGAAGCGTAAGCGTTGTGAGCGATCAGGTTAGTAGATTGTATGACTTGATTTGTGCTTTTCATTGTTCTTATTTTCTGTTGATGTATTGCCACTGATAGTTGCGTTTATTCGGCCACTGAATTTCCGTGTTTTTGTACCTTGGAGCAATGTGAGTATTGTCGGTATTTGTGGTGATTTCTCACGTACTTCAGTGCTGGGAAAGCTTTCTTTTTTTCTGAGCTTGCATATTTATCTGCGGGTACATATATCACATATTTATCACCCCAGTGATCTTATTCCGATTGATTCCTGCAGAAAATCCTGTTTTGCTCAACGGATGTTCAGGACTCCAAGAGACAGTCCTATGCTTCGACAGCGTCTTCTGGCACCATGGGCTCTGTCGAAGGTGACTCGCGGGAATCACGTCTCCACCAGAGTCAACCGGATGCAACGATTCCTGGTATGTCCTACTTGTTCCTTTGCTGAGTATTGTTTTCTCGACATCATCAATGAAGTCTATTCGTTCAGGAGTGATTCAGCGGTCCAGTTTCACCCACCTTGATCAGCTGAGTGACGCACGACGTCAAGCTGGTCGACAATCTACACTTGTTAGTTTGCTTCCAGTTCAAAATGAGGTGTGTTTGTTGATTTATGGTCCCGCTTGTATTCGACTGACTGCGGAACGCAGCTTGTGAGTGCTCAGGTCATGTTTCAGTCTGCTGTAATAGAGAAAAGAAGCGCTCCTCCATATCCTGAAGAACGAGTCGGGCAGAAGCTCATTGTTAAAGTAGTCAGGGTGAGTTCTACTATTCATGAATTCTGGATCATAGACAGAGAAAACGGTTCGTTCTGAATTTTCTTTATGCGTTGGAGAAATTTGCTGTGATTTTCAGCATCAGCACCACAAAAAGGAAATTGACTACGAAGTACATAGGGGTTACTCGTAGAGTATGCAGAGTGGACTATGTCTTTTGCCAATTTCCTTTTTCAAATCTTGAAATTTTCTTCATTGCTGTTACTGCTGTGAGGGAATGTTTCGTTTTTAAGCTGTCGCTAGACCCATATTTCGAGCCGCTGTTCGGTTCGATTGCACTGTATGACGCAAAGGCTCGACGGAAAGTCAGTGAGAACTTCTATTTCGATGTGAATCCCGACGAAATCCGAAGAATGATCGACAAAAGAAACTCATTATCTGAAGCCACTGAAAGGTGCGATTTTTGTACTCGCAGTTCAGGATGAGAAAAATGTCTTGCAGTTTTAGGTGTAGCCAAGCCGCGTTCAGTATCTCGTCGCAGCTTTCGGATTTGTTTATGGTTGTGAAGGTGAGCTCACGTAGTTCCGTACTCCATTCTTTATCTGGAATCAAGCTGAGTTTCCTCTCCTTAACGCTTCCCCTCTTATCGTCATCGATTACAAAAATGTATCATGCATTTAACACTGTGGCGTGAACTTTGAACTTTCCTCGTAGAGCTAAGTAAAGGGGGTGAGACGATGAAAAATGAGATGGCCTTGCGGTGTCCTCTCCATATCATTGAACATTCGATTGGCAGGGCATTATGACATATCTGTATAAACGTAATGTACTTAATAGATTTTGCACCATTGCCAGATAAGTGTTTTATCATAGGAGGCTGTGCCAGTCACGCTTCAACTTTTTACAGTGCGTCAGCAATAGGGTGATTCATGTCTACAGTAATTATTATGCGGAAGAAGAAATATTATGTCAAGGACAAGGCAGTAATAACCTTATTTTTTCACTATCCTATTTTACCTTTTACTCCTTACGCACTTGCTTTTATCTAGATCGCCTATATCTATGCCTCATTATGCGGTTTATTGAATTCGGAACGGTGCATATTCAGAGTTATTTCGAGGGCATAAATATTCAGACTTCTATCAAGGTCCTATTTTTTGAATTATTCTCGATAACTTTATCAGTTTTCGCTGTCCAGTTTCCTACCCATCTGTACTCTCACACTTGAAGTTGGTTTGAGGAGCTGGTAAAGGTTTTATGAAGGCAGAATATTTTAGCTCGAAAAGGTTCTGCAAGCTTGTGAGATTGTCGACGCCTCGGAACCGTACACAAGCTACGCAGCTCGAGATGAAAGAACGCGAGAAAAGTTATCCGCCACTGCAGCCGATTTTTGTGAGAGACTGGGTATGTTCCACACACCGGTTTTCATTGCATACACTTACATCGTGGAGTGAGTAGAGTAATTAAGAAAGCATATCAGTTTAGGTGCGTATCGGATGCCTCTCGGTTTCATGATAGTTGATCTGCAGAAGGTGTTGATGGGAGCTAATTCGCTGGAACGATCAGAGATGGCCATGTCGACTGTAACATCCTTATCTACTGGTACCGGTTCAGGTCTCTCTCTTCGCAATATTTCCTTTGTTCTTCTACTTAATCGCATTTTGTTCTAGGTGAAGGCACAGCACCGCTTGCAAGTATCGCAGGAGAAACTGACAGCATTGTCAGTGCGGATCGTGTGTCGAATGTTTCCACATCAACATTTCGAAGAATGGGTAGTGGTTCATCTGCAGCAGCTGTTTTGAATCGCGTTCGAACGCCACTTCAAAGAAGGAAATTTCTTGGCGGAGCAGGTATCGAACCAATTTGTTTTTTTTTTTCAATTGCTTTATTTCTTGTGTATAGGAAGTGATGATTCAACGACTGTGGATGTCTCGTCTTCAACGAAATCGACGGAAATAAGTCTGTCCAACCTACACCCAATCACAGTGAACTTGAACTCTTTCTTTCGGCAGGTGAGTTGTTTGCTTGTTCTCTTATGTATATGCTATCATATCATCTACGTTCGAGATTTCAATATTAATCGCCGTAATATTAGAATCGGGAGGGTCGGACTTTACAAAGTCCTGAGATTGACTCAGGCTGAGAGCTTAAATATGAGGAATCGGGTGGAATTGTACCTATTTCTAGTCAGCCTGTACAGAATGAAATTTCTTCAAGTGGCCAGTTGGCTTACGTTAACCCATTGACGACTATGTGGCGCGATGTCGCGGTTTTCAGAAAATTTAAGCAACTTTTTCGTCTTATCTTTACACCGTGGTCGGGTTACATCAGAAAATGTGGTGATAGTTGGGAGCTATATCCACCTATTGTTTTAAATAATGCTTCACCATTGTAATGGCGAGCACCAAACTAATACAATCGATTGTAAAATGATATGTATACAGCTAGTACGACCTCCGCTCCTCCGCTTTGCCTGCAGTATTCGGGGTTCTATGAAGAGCAGATATAAAAAGTGAGTTAAGGATTATTTAAGGTGCCGGAGTTGATCATTCCCTTAAAACACATTCGTTTTCCATTCAGACGTAGTGAATACGTGTTTGGTCTTTACAATGATTTGCGGGGATCGGCTGCTATCCCAAGTCAGTGTCTTTACCTTCCCAGACAAGTCTGGTACCAATTTACCCGACCCTGGCGGAATGGAACGTTCTGTTAGCCCGGGTGAAGATGGGTCAATTGACCGTGCGGGTGTCAATTGCACCTTTAACCACTGAATAGCAAATATACATCCTCAACAATGCATGAATTCCTTTTTATTTCATGAGAAAAAGGTTTTAATTACTATAAGTCGAAGCTAATCCTCAGTGAGCATTGATCGCATGTGTGTTTATATGGTGTAGTGAACTAAAACGATAGTTCTCCTGCACAAATCCGGGCTTAAGACAAGCGTTATAGAGCATTTAATACCAAATACTGGCTTTACCCGCCATAAGCGGAAAAGCCGCTGTTTCACTGGTCACATGAAAATCACGCTGTCGTCAATGGGTTAATTAAAAAAATAACACCTCTTGTGTCATTACACCACAATGCAGGGTAACAACTGGGCATATTCATGAACAGGAGAATTAAGTAAGGATTGTGCGCATTGGATTTTTCAGGAAGCCGATAGACTGAGTGAGGAGGATCTGTACAAGTTGTTAGCAGACGCACGGCGACCTGGTGGAAAACTCAGTCGTTTGAAGACATTCTCTGTAGATTTGGCTCTTCAATTATCAGGTGAAATAAGTTTACCCATTATTGCTATTAATCGTATATTTATTTATTTACGCCTGTCATAGACGTGCTTTAAAAAACAAATACGTTAGCTAAAAGAAACAGAACGATCCTAGGCAAGAACCTCGTAGTATAAAAATAATAACAACACAGGAAATTTGGAAAGCAATTTTTTACCACCATAAAGATTAAGAGTATTATATGCTTAGCAACTGATCATCATTGATTTATGATTATCAACAACAACACTTTCTCATATGCAGGAGAGACTTGAGAGAAAAAAAGACGCAGCTCATGTAAGATTTTCTTAACCTGGCTTTGTCGGAATAACGCTCCTAAAAGTGATTATTACGTTGGATCCAACCTCTGCAAGATTTATTTGCGCACTACCATGCCACTGAACTGCATCTACCTCGACTCACCATCCAGGGCGGGGTCCGTGTCGCAGGACCCTCTTTGAACTAAATACGCACCCTGGTCCGTGGCCTCGATAGGAGACAGTGGACTGGTAGTGCTAAGGACATCCGGAATATGACTTGAATTAACCATGTAGAAAACAGGCCCAACGCATTGACAAAACGATGGAAGACAATGGATTGGCAGTGCTAGAGTCATTCGAAATATGACTTGACTTAATCATTAGGAAAACAGGCTCAACACATGCCAAAACGTTGCAATCGCTTACCAAGTCACCCTTCACTGAGAAAGTTCTGACACGCAAAAGTATGGAAGTCTAATCAATCGAGAAATGACCAGTTACTAAGATGGTGAGAACAATTTCACTGTCACTAATACTTTGAAAGACAATCAACAAAAAAGGCAATACCTTGAAAGGCACTCAACAAAAAAAAGAAACAAAGTGAGAGTATCAGAAATTCACGGTACATGCAATCAACCTGGATCCATCTGGTCGAGAGCCGGCAGTATACATATTTAGCCTATTCTAGCAGCAGACCAACTTCTGAATCTGAGTCTGAATCTGAATAACCATAGAATTATTACATAGTATTCCGAACTAGCTATCGTAGAGGTTTAGCATGTGCTGTAGATCAACAGTTTTCAATCTGGTTTTGAAAATCTTAGAATTTGAGGATTCCAAGAGATCAGCGGGCATTTTTTGCAACCAACGGGCTCCTCGGAAGAAAAGTGAGTTCAAAAGTTTGTCTTTTTCTTTATTCGCACGGAACGGCTCAATTCCGAAGGATATGATCCTACCATTGGTTGGACGAAATCTCCAATAGGAGCTAGGTCTCAATTTGGACTCCCCCTTCAAAACTCTGAAGCAGAATACAAGATCATGAAAAATACGTCTCTGTGTAAGACTTTCCAAATTCAACAAATTCAGTCTTTCACTATACTTAAGCTCGATACCCAGAAACTCAGGGAAACATCTTCTGACTGCAATCCTTGTAAAAATCTTCTGGACCCTTTCTAGCCTTTCCTTAAACTTCCTTGAATATTGACTCCATACTTGGCATGCATATTCAAGAACCGGCAGCACAAAAGACTTGAAAAGTTTCAGCAATATTGCGATATCATTACAGCTGAGACTTCTCAGGATAGTGAACATTGTTGCTAGAGCTTTTCAAACTATCAAGTCGATGTGGGCATCAAATGTCAATTCAGAACTGAATGTCACTCCAAGGTCTCTTACCTCCGTTTTAGTTTTCAATACATAATTTCCTACCACATATTCAGCAGGGCCAAGATTTCCAACGTGAAGTACCGATGTTTTGGATAGGTTGACCGGTAAACCCCATTCAGCTGACCAACGCATCATATTCGTGATTGATTTAGATATAGCTTCACGTATTTCTTCGCATTTATCGCTATTGAATGAACCGTATATTTTAATATCATCCGCGAACATTTGAACCTTAATTCTTGGATGCGTAATCAAGACTCTTGGCAGGTCGTGTGTATAAATGAGAAATAGTAGTGGGGACAGCACCCCACCCTGAGGTACCCCACTTATACATGGATGCGGATTTGACAGTTTATCCCCTACCTTGACTCTGAACCATCTATCATCCAGATAACTTCTCAACCATCTGAGTAAAGGCCCACGAAGTAAACACAATCTGTCCATCAATTTTTGGTGATTAACTTTATCAAAGGCCTTTGAGAGGTCAAAGTATATAATATCCACTGACCACCCATTACTTCTCGCCATATTCCAATCGAAAAAGCAATCAACAAGCTGAGTAGTAGTTGAGGCTCCTTCCATAAATCCATGTTGTTCAATCGGGATGATATTATTTCTTTTTAGCCAGTCGAGTAATTTTCCCTTCAAAATTTTCTCCAGTACTTTAATCGGAGTAGGAGTAATGCTGATCGGACGAAAGTCATTCAAAGCTGCTGCTCCAGTATTCTTTGGTATAGCAGTAACTATCGATTTCTTCCAACAACTGGGGATGTCTCCCGTCATTATGGACGTATTAAACATCATGGCTAATGGTCTACATAGCGCTTCACAACACTTCTTGTACACTATTTGTGGTATTCCATCCGATGTAATAGATGTGGATTCCTTCAATGATTCTAGAATACGGAGAACATCTTTGGAATGGATAATATTATTCTCCAACCAAAGGCTATCCGATTCGAGGTCTTCACATCTGAGTGCAGATGGTTTACTACGGACAGAGAATGCCGTCGAAAAAAATTTTGCCAATGCTTCAGCCTTCGACTCATCCTTACAAAGAAGATCACCATTTTCATCTATAATAGCCGGCAGTTTTGCACTATCATGAAGTTTGCCTGTAATATATCTGTATATAGAATCGGTAGACTTATTTTTGTTAGCTTTCCTCAATTTAGCTGCCAAAAATTTCTTCAAATGCTTGTCCAAATCAGCGCATACTTTTTTATACGAGTCATCCGAACACGGAACATCTAATGACTTGAATAAACGAAGCTTTTGCGACATTAGGTTCAATATGTGCTTGGGGTAGTGTAAGCGTTTGATACCACTTTTTTGGAGTGGTACAAACTTGATCAATCCAGATAGAATCACAGAACAGAATTTGTTATACATATCATCCATTTAATTAAACCCGGAGAGGGCATTCCACCAATCTACCTCGCAAAAAAATGCAGAAAGAGCTACATAGTCCACCTTGTCAAACTTCGGACGCATCATATCAGAGATGGTTTCAGAACTCATCAAGGAAAGGCAAAACCGAATAGTGTAATGATCAGACGTGGCAAAGGGGGGTAAAATTTTCAGCTCAGAGACTTCAATCTTTGACACTAATATTATGTCAAGAATAGCTTTTTCACGTGTTGGTTTATCAACAATTTGTACGAGATTGCAATAATTAAAAAAAATCAAGAAACCTTGTTGATGATCTATCATTAGCTTTTCCCTTAGCCCACTTCACATTTAGGTTAAAGTCGCCAGTCAGTATTATTTGCTTATTTACTAGACAACAATCCATAAGCGTGTCAACTAATGCTTCATCATCAGCAGCAGTACTCATAGGCGGTCTATAAACCAATATGAGTCTTATATCCGTGGTCCGTGTATCGTCATATAGGTCTATAACGAGAATATCAGCCCTTATATTCTGAGTTATCTCCCGAGGCACATTTAGGCTAAGAGAATCTTTTATCAAACAGCAGACTCCACCTCCCCTTGAAAATTCACGATCACACCTGAACAATTTATAGGGATGATTTGCAACAATTTCGGGATTTCTTATTTTTGTTGATAGCCATGACTCAGTTATTAAGACTATATCTGGCACGTGGAATGATAAGAAAAAGTGCAGGTGTTGAATTTTGTTAGACAAACTGCGTGCATTCAAAAGGAAACATTTAAGTTGATGCTGAGCTCCTAGCGGGCGCTCCCGTTTCCCGAATTTGCCACGTTTCGTGAGGGAAGATCATCTACACATTTGAGCTCCCCTTTGTATACGACCCATGCCTTTTTCTTAGCTTGTTTATTCCTCTCAGCCGCTTCTAACCTCAAATTTTTCTCAACTTCCCTTTCCGCTATGGTCATACTTCTCCTAATATAAACGTCCGAGAACACAGTCCTGCGCAATCGGGGCGCGTTTGCTAATGCTATTTAACAATGGGCCCTCGAAGGAAAAACAACTTTTACCAAACGTGGCCGATCCTCCAGTTTTTTACCCATTCTGTATGTCTCTGTGGGTCTGCACTCAACATCTAACATGTCAAGGATGGCCCCAACATCCTTCTCAAGCTCTAATTGCTTTGCTGATGGAGACAAATCATTATTCGATTCCTTCCCCTTATTCGTTATGTATTACAATACTCCGTTCTCTTTTTTCCCTATCCATAGACTCCTTTATTTCCTGGGGAATTTTCGTCATCAGCACCCGCATCATTTTGTGGATTTCAGGATCTTTATTCCTTTTGAGGATAGCGCTCATAATTTCACCAACGCCCAACGCTGAGTAGTCAACCTCCGTTGGCTGACACTGAACGTTCTGACTCTTAGAGAAATTTGGGCAGCCATCACCTTGGTCATGGTGAGAAATTTGATCGGTGGAACTGATATTAATTCTAGGCTGCGAGGAGAATTCCACATCCCCCTTATTACAGGTGGTTTGGTTTTTGCCTGACCTGGTTATTCTGGGCATATTTCGATCAATCTAGAGGAAAAGAATTGCTAATTGACCGACCGAAAAAACCGAACAACACTGACTTGACCGACCGAAAATCGAACAAAACGAACGAATCAAACGGAATCGTGTGCCTTATCGACAAAGACAAGTTAGAGTAAAACTCTCTACAGCACAACTAGTTAGCAACAAAAACAATAAACGAAACTGAAAAAACTAGGTTACAGAAAAATTTAACTTATCTAGACGATTGGGGTAAGTCGATTGACGGGAGCCTTCGATCGACCAACCGCTCAGCGCCACGGCACGCAGTCGAAAATCTGGGAAAGAACAGTTGACTAGGAGAAAATGTGAATGAAAATGGAGACAGAAATAGATTGGGAGTGGGGAGGACGGAAGAGGGGGAACTCTCAGGCTGCTCAAGACGAAATTATGGTATTGTCCAACTTTTTGGAGCGACTAGGAGGTTGATCTAATCTACCATGAGTGAAGAGTTGTATGCCCCTCACTAGATCTGTGCGAATTGTGTGGCTGGATGTATATATGGGTCTAAATATGGGATGTATATATGGGTCTAAATGAACGTTCGTTCTAAGGTCTCTTCTCCTCTAATCTGTCTCGCTTTGCACGACATCTGTTGTTTATTTTGCGCGATAAATAAGAGGAAATGTGCAGGTATCGTTTGCAGGAGATCAAACGAGAACTTGCGAATGACATTCGTGAGTTCTCGAAGAGTGCACGCACAAGTGATCAGTACCCCTCATAAAAAGTACACAGGCCTTCCGTGGTTGGGTATTGTTAAGTTTTCTGAGATGTTGTAACGGGCTTTCCTCGTGTTCTCGCCGAGGCATAAATGGTTTCCGCTTTAGACGGTTGGTCGATCCAAATGCCACTCGTGTTTGCTTAATCCCACGATCCACTACTGCCACAACAGGAGAGTTGGGCGCGGGTGACATGTCGCTTTCAAGTGATATATGGCGTAGTGCCACAAACACTCGGTCAAGTGCGGATTGCGAGACCAAAAACGGCTGCGACTCGGTTGTCAACATTACGTTTCCAGAGAAGAGCGAAGTTAATTGTGAACGCAACTATCTTCTCGGCTGTATGAGTACTTCCCAAAAATTTTCGAAATCTTATAAAGGGAACTTCTCTAGTGTAAATGACGGTGATCCCCCAAAACGTAGTGCTTTTGAGTAGTTTGATTATTTGCAATTGTCTTGATACTAGTGGATGGACCTTTGCACAAATTTGCAATGAGAATAGAACGTGCGAACAGAATATAAGCAGTTCATTCATTTGGTAGTAATATGACGGGGTCCGTTGATCAATCAATAAGCAAGTGGAGGTGAGTAACCCACAGGTGTTACTGTCTCGCTCCTAGATGTCAAGTGATTAGAGGCGTAGCCAAGATTCTGAGTGATTGAGTCACCTAATCTGGGAAAGAACAGTTGACTAGGAGAAAATATGAGTGAAAATGGAGACATCTGTGGGAATGAGGAAATAGGTTGGGAGTGGGGAGAACGGAAGAGGGGGGAACTCTCAGACTGCTCAAGACGAAATTATGGTTTTGTCCAACTTTTTGGAGCGACTAGGAGGTTGATCTAATCTACCATGAGTGAAGAGTTGTATGCCCCTCACTAGATCTGTGCGAATTGTGTGGCTGGATGTATCAATGGGGTTCGTTAATCAATCACACAATGTGCGTAGTTAAATAAATAAATAAATAAATAGAATAAATGAATTCAGGCAAGTCTGGTGCCAGTTTACAGAGAACCTTATGATGAGCACTGGAAGCAAAAGCCGTTTGGCTCAATTAAGGTGTTCGGAGCTGGAGACGGGAATGTGCGGATCGTGTGCATAGGTTTCCCTATATGCTGGTTACTACACAGCCTGGGTCGCGGTTTACGCTGCGAACCCTTCATCATGAGGAAATTCAAGACTTCTATGATGTGGGGTAACTCGTAAGAGCGAGGTAACATATTAAAAGTAGTGTGCCACGTTTGTTACAGACTCGTCTTATTACTAATTTTATAATCGTTTGTTGGAGTGGTTTTTGCCAAAAAACACCATCACAAAACCCGATTTGGTCATAATATTCGCTCATAATTATAAATGAAGTTGCAGGAGGCAATGCGGAGGAACTGTTAATGCGACTCACCCCGGAAATGTTGCGTGTGGCTCCCTTCAGCACTGGAGTCGGTGCTGAGCTCACTAAAGACATTC
Source organism: Nippostrongylus brasiliensis (assembly GCA_030553155.1). Lineage (NCBI taxonomy): Eukaryota > Metazoa > Nematoda > Chromadorea > Rhabditida > Heligmosomidae > Nippostrongylus > Nippostrongylus brasiliensis. Next base: position 22,708,986 of record CP130733.1, on the reverse strand, counting down.
AAGAGTTCCACCCTAAAGGTTTCTACATGGCGAATACCAGTTATCGGTACGTTTAAGTTGCTGCAGCAAGTCTTATTATGTTTCTATTATTTTCAATACCCCCTTTTCTCATATTACGAATGAGGTGTATTTCAACACATTGACGACCGCGCCTGTTTTTCATTTTCGCCCGTAGCAAAAACGACCCTCGGGTGGGTCAAATTGGCCCATTAGACGGTTTATTCGACGTGATATGTTTTTGTACTATAGGAACGGACATCGCCATCGTGTCCAGCGCTCTCGATAACCACTGTGATCGAGGTTCACCGTAGTTTAGGTCAAATAAGTGGCATTGATTGGATTGGGCTACTTTATTTGCGACGTGGGTCGTCTTCGATCGTAATTCGGGCAGCGGACATCACCATCGTATTCAGCTCCCTCGATAACCCTCAAAGCTGACGTTTGAAGGCGGTTGACCGAAGAAAGTTTCCTGGAGGGAATCCGGAAGGCGGAATCCCTCGAATAGTGCCGAAGTGGTTTTGTTTACAATGTAAATATATGTGCTTTGAAAAATTATTCCACTGAACCACGATGTTCACATCACCTTTGGGATAATGGTATGGCAATATGTTCTTCACAAAAAAAATCAGGAGTTTGTCAAAAATCGGAGAAAAGGACACTTCGAAATAGTCGACCCATCCGTGGGTCGTATTGGCGTCAATATGTTAATGTGGCCGCTATTTCAGGAATTTGCTGTATGTATACCCGAAGATGGCCAACCTGGCTAATCGTCCTGGCACAGCGCGTAATATCTCTATAAAAGTGGAGCTTATGAACGGGCAAGAACAACCTATGAGTGTGATATACTCGAGAGGAGCTGGATCGGACATGGTACCAATCGCTAGAACTGCTGTAGTTTATCACAATAAGTGAGTTTGGCCTTTCATATGTTTTTTGTGGTTTTCTCAAAGCCACTACCGATCGAACACCACTTAAGTAATCTGTTTTCAAGGGTTCGTGATGCAAGCATTTTGCAAAAATTGTGATGGCGCTTCAACTACTAAAGCAATTTGTTCAGGGTTCCACATATAACGGATGAAATAAAGCTCCGCATCCCAGTAGACTTAGATGATGGACATCACTTGTTGTTCACTTTCTACCATATATCGTGCAAGCCGAACAACAAGGATGACGAAATTGAATACCCGATTGGATACAGCGTAAGTTTGTCACGTAATGGCAAATTTAGGCATCTAAATTCAGATCCGCCTTGTCTTTAGTGGTTGCCCCTTTTACGGGACGGTCGACTGTCAACCGGTGATTTCAATTTGCCAATTTGTCTCGATCGCTTGCCTGCAAGTTATGGTTATCTTTCACCGGACGTTGCACTGCCGAATGTTCGATGGTTGGATGGTCACAAACCTGTGTTTAGCGTGAGCCTCAGGGCTGTCAGCACTGTCCACCCACAGGTTATTTGCGTTTTTCCTCTACAGTGAAATTGCGATGATTGTGAATCGAACTATTCGTTTAGGATGAGCATTTGGAAAAGTTTTTTGTTGCTGTTAATTCACTCTCGTCAACTGATAGAAAAAAGCCACCGGCCAACGAAGCAACACTGATCGCTGCAGCGCAGGTATGCGTTTGAGTTGGATATACTATAGTTTAATCTTTTATTTTTCTCTAATGCGCTCCTGTTAGCCATGAAGGCTTTATTTCAACATTTCGTTCCTTTTTGCCTAAACCAGCGTCAATTTCTGCTAGGTGAAATTTATGTATTATGAACCACTCTATCATATTTGTTTTTATTATTGACTGCTTTCAACCATCGTTTCTGGAACACAGGTTATCAAGATCCGATTAAACTAGCGTTGTATTAGCATCGTCTGTATTTATTATTTTTGTTGTGTATTCGGTTTTGAATTTTTTGAGTTTTGAAAGTTTTCACGTATTTCACATCAATTACAGAACGTAATCAAGGCACGACCGGAGCCTATGGTTGCCTTCTTGTACAACGTGCTGGATAAGCTAATCGCATTGATAGCGAATCGCCCCTATTCAGGTTTGTCGCCATTGACATTTTTGTTTCAATTTGAAAAGAGCATTCCATACGCAGTATATGCGCTCTCAATTTATAGAATCCTTATCAAGTGCGTGTTTCGAGACAATGGGTCAACTTGTAAAAATCTGCACGATGTTACTCGACTCGTGTTTGGATTCACATGGGCGAAGCACCCTCCTCACGTCATACGTTCATTACTACAAAATAGCAATGAAAGGTTCGTCCACTGCTATGCTAACGATGTTTCACCTCCCTTTTTTGTTTTCATTTCTGTTGTTCGCCATTTTTTGTTTTTATTTCTATTTCTATTGTGGTTGGAGTACATTCTCCGTCATCTTTCTTTAAGTATTGTTCCCTCCAGCCGACGTAAAATGCTATCCAAAATATTTGGAGTCGTGTGGTAGTGTGTTAATTCGGTAAGCGATGGAAAGCTGGGGAAATTAAAAAGAGCGTTCACATCACCCCGTTCCTTGAATTCGAAAGCAAGTTGAGTTTTTATAGGAGCATTTTTTTCAGTGATGCTAAAGGTTTTCAGTAATGCTAAAGTTAAGAGCAATTCATTCTCGGCGTCAAGACAGTGTAGCATCTGGATGGGCTAGTCTACAACCATGTCTTTTTGAGTCTACTCCTCCGTCTTTTTTGCGACATAGTCCACGTTTACAGTGAGACCCATTTTATCCTAGATCACTGCCAAGTGTTCTATTATTGAAACTGTTACTGAATTGTCTTCAAAATTTCCAACCTATCATCTGCTGTTACACCGTTCTATCTGCGCTGCTTTGCTGCCAAGTATGTAAGAGTCTTTAAAGGTACTACTTTTGGCTTTCCTCTGTAGTAGTATTCATTTGATAATGGGGAATACATCCGTCTTTCGTACATTTGCGCACAAACCTTTGGACTTCTATTCATTATTCACGTAGTTCTCGCTCAATGTTCACTCTTATGTGATTCAGAATACGTGTCCTCGTTTTAAGAGTCGAAAGCAAGATCACAATTGTGCAAGGATATGGCTGCCGAGAAGAACAAACCTGGCTCTCCAGAGACGCAGAAACTTTACCATATCATCGGTTCGTTTTTGTTGTTTTTTTCTATCTCTAGTCTGCCGGCGATTTTATGTTCCTTGCAGAGGATGTAGAGAAGCTGAGCGCTAGTCACCAGCGAGTCCCTGTTGAGGCGGTGCCCTGCACGTCCAATAAAGCGGTACATGAAGAACTAGTGGAGCAGTGGGTTCGTAGTGGTGGATGTGCACGAGAAATGGCTTTTCTCAACGCGTGGTTCTTTTTGGAATTGATGGTGAGCCTCCAATTTGGTATTCCTACTCTTTAATATCCTTTTCACAACCCTATTCCCAGCCGCTGTGATAACATGGATAGTTTAGACGAAGTCGATGGCTGAGTATTTGTCAATGACAGGCAGGCTGTACTTAACCCGGCGGTCTCGATTCAGCGATCGCTTCGTCAAGGCGCTTGACTCACTATCAGCAGCTACTATTGCCGAGGTGATCTCGCGTCTTACTAAAGATCCTCGTCAAGCAGCCGCCATAGCAAATAGCTGGGCGTTTTTTGTAAGGTGAGGTGTTTTCTGGACCTGTTTTATTGTTTCTGAGGTATGTAGAAGGCTATAATGTTTTCATCTTCCGTTCAGGGTGAGCTGATTATGTTTGGCTTAAAACGTATTAGACACAGTCCTGTGACTCAATCAATTGAGAAAACGAAAGCAAGCAAGCTGCGGGGTCTCATACCCTCAGAAGATTGTCAGTCAGGGTGAAATTTCGTGCGAAAAACTCGCATCTCTATCGCGACATCCCTTGCGTTCCAGGATGTGTCGTCGTTTTGTGAATATCTCGCCTGCTGGCTGTTCGCATCTCGTACTTTTCCCACGATCTTTCCTGTAAAAGTAAAGGTGTCGGCGTTGATCAGTCCCCGAAAGACGCTCCGCCGCATTCGTGTTCCACTCAGGATCGTAGAGGCATGGTGAATGCGTGTTTTTGGCCTATACAATGACTTACGGGGCCATCCGCTATACCAGGACAGTGTCTTTACCTTCCCCGACAAGTCTGGTACCAAGTTACCCGACCCCGGAGGGCTGGAAGGCTTGGTAAGCTCGAGGCGGGATCGATCGCTCGACAGTGCGGGTGTCACTAGCGCCTCTTACCACTGCACCACAAGAGCCCCTCCTTTCTGTATTCGTGCTAGTTGAAGGCGTACAATTGAACTTATGGAACCATGTGTAAATATTCAGTTGTTATTATGCCACACGAGGTTGGTGGATGGGAAGTTTATCAGATGAGTGGCCTAACGCTTTGACCTGCTCGTCGTTTTCAGGACCTGAATACAGTTTATGCCCACAACAGTTTGTCAAAAATGCTAGAGTGATCACGGCGATGGACGGGATACCTACCAACCTCGTCTTGCAAAATAACAACGGAATATTTACACATCTACAGTACCGAACGGACCTTTCGATTAAAAGCCGAAAAAGTAGGCAAAAACCGCTCCGAAGCGACTTTTGCGAATAACTTTCTTATAATTCAACTATTTGTGGAATTAGGCCTAGATTTGAGCTCAGCAGCTCGAGCTCTATCCATCCATGTACACTTTTTTCCAAATTCGTGAAACTTGCTTTCAGTCGATTTTTTGACCACTCGATTTTCGGATCCCGCTGCCGCTTTGGTCTTTCGCTTGGTTACTCACCACCGACTAAGCTCCGCCTTCTCCTCGCCGCATATAAATATGCGACGCTCGTTTCACCGACTAGGCTCCGCCCCTCCTCGCCGCCTATAACTATGCGGCGCTCATTGCGCCGAGCCAGGAGTGGGAGTCCCCACGGGGTGGCTCTAAGCGGGCGAGGCAGTCGATGGATATGAGGGACACGAAGAAAATCGACATTTTGTAAAAACTCTCAGGTGTAGATAATTTATACACCAAGCGATAGGGCTCGAGCTGCTGAGCTCAAATCTAGGCCTTCATTTTTTTTTTATAAGAAATGTATTCGAAAAAGCCGCTTTGGAGCGGTTTTTGCCGGCTTTTTCGGCTTTTGATCAAAAGACACGTCCGATACTGTATGCCACGGTTTAAGGAATAGGAGAGGACTTGGGGGTTGTTGCACCTATGAAATCGCTTCCATATTTCTAGGCACAATGAAGGCTAACGCAGTAGAGTACAAATCTTAACATCCTGATGCTCGCTCAATTTTTAGCACTTGGTTTTTATATGTTATTAGTGCTGTCTCTGTTAAATGCAACCCGTGATTTTTTCCTCGTAGCCCACGTCCCAGCGTCGTCCGTGATGCAGGTTCCGTAGCACGTAACGCATGAACAGTATCTCCCTGCTATTGCGTTTGTAGTGCAACGCATACTTCACCCATTGTTTCGCATCTCACCTGATTTTAATCATGCGTCCATCATAGGTCCTTCTCACGTCCATTTCAAAGGGTCCGTAACTACTCTATCGCGCGCGTACAGAGTCTCTGAAAATTCGGGAAGCTGACAATATTTGCTACGCTCTGATTTTCGGGTGTATGGTTTTCTTTTTTGTGTTTCCTCATGTCACCCTGTTGCCGTACGATTCGTTTTCGCTGTAGCAATAAGAAGGCAGGGTAGGCCAGATCGCTCATTTGCAAATCGTTTTAGTTGTGCGACGATACGAAAAGTCATTTATCTCCTACTAACAGCTAGACGGCTCTGTCAAGTGCTTGGCTCTGAACTTCATAAATATGTGACGAATATTCTTAGAATTCAATTTCGTTTAGTGAACTTTGTTTTCATTTCTTACACGGTTGAAGGTAGACTGGCTCATTGGGTGTTTCAAGGGATGCGTTTTCGCTAATGGATCGCAGCTACGTCATGGGTCTCGTTCGGGACTTCAACAGGGATATTTCTACAAAGATAAGGCTCGTTCTTGTGTTATTTTTCATCATATGCAGCCACTCACCGTATTAATCACTTATTATCGATTATTTGCAGCTGCATTAAAGAGCCCGCGGCTACGACGTTGATGTTGCTGAAGATGGATTTCGTAAGAATAGTGAGCTCCCATGAACATTTTGTCATTCTGAATCTTCCGTTCGGACCGCCGCATAGTATTCCATCATCTACATCGTCATCATCGATTGGATTGTCGTGTGGTACTGGAAGCTCCACTCTGCAGTTGCAGCCGCTTAGTCCCGAGTCCATCAGCATCACAAGCAGGTAGTTGTTTAATTTGCTTGGCAACATCTCTGTTCGAGAAGCGCGCTACGGGACTTGTTATTTATTAACTGACCACCGCTGAATCACACTTTTGAAAACTGTGAACCCGACGTTTTGGTTTGGGAATATGACAGAAGAAAGTGAACCCTGCTGTTTTTCTCTTAGTGGCCTAAATCGTCACATAATTATGTCTGATCGTCATCTACACAGATCTACTACCACAACGCTGGATTCGTGGGGATCGTTAGGATCTGGCGAATTATCGTACGATTTTCGCCGTTGCCACTATTTGGTCGGGCTCGCTCTATCAGACCTTGCGGCGGTATTGGATTCGTCCAACAGTACTGTGTTACACTCCAGGTGAATAGTTTCATGGTTGAGTTATTTTGTCGGATTCTTTCTACAGTTCCGTAGGCATTGATATCGGTGCTGTTGAAAGAGCATCTTATGTAAAGCTTGAGGAAAAGAACTCGCGAATCCGCATTTAAGCTGTAGGTTGACAACTTCCCGTATCCTTTGCTCATCTATTTGCTTCCAGAGCCATATGCCTCATTCACAATTTGCTATCGGCCCACGAAGCAGACAGTCGACTTACGGATCCATCCATACGAGCTCGAATCGCCTCCCTCTATCTTCCCTTAGTGACGATTGTATTGGATGTTGCAGGACAAATCTATGACCCTTTTGCGAATTCTTCGGGGGTCTCAAGGTACACTGGAATCATCTGTTATGGATCACTCAGTTTCCTTCACATAACTCTTTCTAATCAAATATGATCATTTTCAGCAGATTATCGAAACAAGATAAGAACGGAACGGCTCTGTCACCTAGCGTAAACCCGAAAATCGCGCTCGCAATTGCTGGAATTGGTACTGGACCGTCTCCTCCTCGAACCCCGACTGAACTCAACAACAACAGACCGGAGAAAGGCAAAGCAACCCTCAGCCTTCAGTTATCGCGGCAGGTAGCCCATAGTCGTTATTTTGATTGCAGAAATTGTCTCAAGATTTCAGTTTTCAATTTGGGATTTTTTAGCTGTTAGCGTGCTTTTGCTGGGTTTTGAAGAATGTGGAGAGCTCAGCACTTCGTCACTGGGTTCGGGAGTTGCCTCCAGCAAGGCTCTCACAGCTTTTGAATATACTTCAACTATGCGTGTCTTGTTTCGAGTACAAAGCGCAACAGGTTTGTTAACGTCGCTACCTTTTCTCGAAAATATTTTGTGGTCCTCAGACTCTTATAGCTCTTTCTCTTCGATAAGACCGGTGGGCAGCAACAAGGCTTATGCAGAGACTTGGATAGATGCGATCACAACACTTCCAGATAGAAGGTTCAGGAACACCCTATAACTGGCTCCCCGTTGCTCCCCAGGAAATTAAGAGCGATTGAAGAAATGTGAAAGAATTTCACCTTGAGATAAGAGTTCGTGCGGAAACCTTAGGAACGTTCCTTAAAGATTGCAAGTGGTAGATAATGTGTCGGTCAGAGATCTACGGTAGTTTGTGGGTACTAGTGATTAGTCGATCCCAAATTTGGTTGACCATTCCAGGTGAAAAATATTGTTTTAGTTTTTGCAATTTGTAGAGTTTGTATCTGCTTGGTTGTGCAGAGAACAGATATATGCGCGACGTTTCATCATACCTATTTTCTTTCATTTTGATCATTGACGTTGTCTTATCATTTCGTGTTGCAGCCCGACGCTGAGAGCTCTTGTGATCCCGACGAGACGTTAACTGATTGTATTGTTACTCGTCGAGATGGTGTCAAATGGAGAATAGGGCCGCCTTCTGCTCGTGGAAGTAGTGACTCGCGTCGGAGCAGCTCTTTACGTATGGGATTACTTCCTCTTTTGATTTATTTTCCCGATATAAATCAATAGAATTCATTTAAGGGGAGTGAGAATTGTCAAGAAGTAACAACAAATCGAATAAAAACGTGGCTAATAAGTTGCTACTTTCAATTAGTTGTTTTTGTGTGTTTTTTACATACTGCCAGCTTAGGGAACATAACACAACAAATATAACAGATAACACAACAAAATTCAGGAGAAAGTGATACCAAAAGGGCAAACAAAAAGGGAATAGAACATGGTGAGGAGTTAGGGAATAAGAGAAATTTATGATTTCGATTCGATACCTAATTTACATTTCGTGAGGTTCTATTTGATCGCGATGTATCACATAAATGTTTCAGTGTACGAAGATGAAGCTTTGCTGGAGGCGGCACTCTGTACGGAAGTGGCCCTATGTGTGCTAGATACCTTGGAGACTATTATTCGAGTGATATCCATGCCGAGTAGTGACCATCTACATTTCGCTTTGCCAGTTGTTCTTCGTGGACTCGTAGGTTTTCTCACTAATATTTCATTTTCTCCTAAATTTCGTAAATCCTGGGGTCTGCGTGGTGCAGTGAGAGGAGCTACTGACTCCCGCACAGTGGAGCGATCGATCCCGTCCAGGGTCGGGTAAATTGGTACTAGACTCGCCAGGGAAGTAAAGATAGTGTCTAGGTATAACGGCCGACCCCCGCAAATCACTGTAGCGGCCAAAAACGCATTCACCGTTGCTCTCCGATTCTGAATGGAATACGAATGCGACGGCGCTTCCTCAGGGGACTGCTGGCACCTTTACCTTTACCTTTATTTTATAACTCCTACTCACTCTGAAAACTATATCCCTCATCTCGTTCTTGTGCAGATGCACATGTTGGCATGCAATCAGTCGGTGCAAGCGTTGGAGTGCATATTCGTCAGTCAGCGAACTCTGGTGAAGAAATTCCCGGATATGATCTTCGAACAGGTGAGACTTTTTCTACAATTAGACTTCTAAGTGCTCAGTCGAAATCAATATGGGTGTTTTAATAGGAGACGGAACAGTGCGGTGAGTTGTGCCTGCAACTTCTTCGACATTGTGCATCTCGTCTTCCAGCCGTTCGCTCTCAAGTTGGTTACATACGCTGGTTTTCCCTAATCTTTGCTTCGATCCATCATCACCTGCATTTAAGGCTGCAGCTAGCTTGTATCTTTTGATGCGCGAGAGCTTTGAAAGTGGCAGTAGACTAGCGAGGGTGAAGATGCAGATCACAATGTCTTTGTCAACGTTGGTGTCAAACGCGACCAGAGAGGGAATGTGGCTCAACGAGGATTGTCTGAGACGAAGTCTTAAGGTGAGCTTTCATGTACAAAGAACATTTCCAACTGTTTTGTACCAGTGGAGATTCTTTTAATCTCAGCTGTAAGCTAGTGGAAAACGTGGCTCTATTGAGTATTTCCTTGATGGGTTTTCACTGACCATTGTTTCGGTATCCAAGTTGTTTATATCTCTACAGCTGCCAGATAAACCAGACAGGAGCCTGGTTTTCAAAGCCGCTGTTGCAGTCTATTCCTCTTCTTTTCTTTCTTCGTGCAAAAAGTATGTTTTTTTAAAAAAATTTTCTGTATTTAGACTGTGTTGATTTACTCTGAAACCGATGCGAATACCGATCCACACATCCGCGCCAACTCAAGCTTTTCTGAGCAGGTGAATCTGCAGGATCTTTCTCGGAGTTTTTTCTTCCTGCATCAATTCTGTTGATACTCAGGTGAAAGATCTCGTCTTCAACATTCATATGATTCTCTCTGACACTGTAAAGCTGAAGGAGTTTGCGAATGACTTCGAAATGACCATTGATCTCATGTATCGGGTAGCAAAGGGATATCAGACCAATCCTGATCTGCGGTATGTTCCTCAATTTCATTTCCATTTCTATCACAATTCTTGAACTAAAGCTTAATTACATTTCATGTATCTCCAGGTTAACGTGGCTACTTAATATGGCTTCCCGTCATGCAGACCGCGAACTTTACTGTGAGGCGGGACAGTGTATGCTGCATGCGGCGGCTTTAGCTGCTGAATATATCGGTAGTTTGTTTTTACGTTCTACATCTTCAGCTGTCTGAGTATATATTTCCTTTGAAATTCAGCCATGACGACATCTGACGGCTACATGCCTCGAGGAGCTGTTGATTTTGAGCACATCAGCGATAACATTTTGGAGGAGAGTGCGGTGAGCGACGACGTTTTGAAGTAAGACCATTTTCAAGCGTTACTGTTTTGCCTCTCCCTAACAATACATTTTTATCGATGTGAGTTTTTAGTCCTGATGTGGAGGGTATCTGCGAGTCGAGGCATTTTACGGCTGCCGGATTGGTAAGCCTTGTAGAGAAATGCGCGGCATTCTTCGAAAAGGCTCATATGTACGAAATGATGCCGGATGTCTTCCATGTGGGTAGTTATGCTATTTTTCATTCGGTATCGTCAGATTCAAACAGGGTTGGTGATTTGCTCTATCCAATTGTGAGCATTTTCTTTTGGGCCTGATCTTTTCTATGGCGGTTTTCACCACGGATTAGTAAGCCCACAAATCTTCATTTTCTAACCGAAATTCAACGAATAAAATTCTTTCGATGCTTACCGCCACCTCCCCGACGTTGTTGCGGATTCGATGCCAGTATAAAGTACACATCGTAGCTTGTCACACGTTGATGGTAACAATCAAATTCGCTCTGCAAACGTTACGAAAGCACCAGTGTCCGACTCTGTTGCAAAATTTGTTTTCTTGAGAAATACGTTTCATAGTGTTTCGAGGTTTGTGTTTTTTTTTTCGGGTGTGTGTGTTTCCTCGACAGTTGGCATGTGATTGAACTACAGTTCGCATTTGTTGAGCGAGAAGTGCCATGGGGTGAGGAAGGGCAAAGAGGTTTATTTTGCTTCCAATTAATTATTATTGCGATTCCGTTTGATCTTTCAGCTACTGCTAGCGTAGCTACTATGCTAATTTTTAAAACAAATTAAATACATCCATCATTAGTGTAAACAATATAATGTGCACTACAACAACAAACAGCAGAATGCAAAATTAGAAGAGGGGCAAAGAAATGGGAATAGTTTAGAGAACAGAAGTTTTTTGTGGAAAAACAAGGCAACAAAAGAATCGTATGAATCTCCATTCTGAACGAAAAGAAAACACGCAGGTGCTTTTTCTGCTTCCTGAGTTTTGCTATGTTTAAGACGATGTCTTCGTAAAAGGAAGTAATCCTGATTCTATTGGTTTACCGAGAATCTTCTGCATAGCGTTCTTCCTATGTGTTTTTAACTGAAAAAGTGAATGCAGATCGTGGAGCCAATCATACGGGAGTGGCGAGACTACCGCCGGCTGTCGACGATCTACGCTCGCATCAGTGAGGCCCTCGGGCGAATTGAGCCCTCTTTGCCTATCGTAGACGACTCTGCCGACATCTGGACGTCACCGCTAATGAAGTGAGTTGCGCTTTCGTTCACATGGAGCAGAAATTATCGTAAAAAGCGGGTCAGAACCCGCTGCTTCATCTGACTGTTTGGCTATACTGTCCATCGCTTTTCTGTAAGCTCATTGTTTTCTTGTTCCTTCTCCTTCTCCCTCTACCGGTCGTATGTCAAATTGTGAGCCCAGCGAAAGTTTTTATAATCTCGTTCCGTATCGGGCTTCACTTGCTCCATTTGTTTTCAGTGCCGACAAACGATGTTTTGGAACATTCTTCCGTGTCGGTTTCTATGGTTCCCGCTTCGGAGATTTGGATGGAGAGGAATTTGTATATAAAGTAAGTTTGAAACTATTTCTTGTCTTGGTATTGAGTCTATACATTTGAGCCTACCTAGTATATCCTTTTTATTGCGTTATACTTCTAGAGCTAGGAACATGTTTGTAAAACTATATGTATAGATTGAAAGAAAAATACGTGGGATTCCTACTGTTCCTATTGAATCCGCTTTCCTTGGTAGATGTAGACTTTCATCGTTCTCTGCAATAATCAAAAAGCTCTTGTGAGCATTCAAAATGAAACCAAAGTTGGTAGGTTCTTTGTAAGAAATTGATCTATCCAAGGCCCACAAAATTTTGCCCATAACTCTTCGAACAAATGTAGAAGCGGTGGAATAGGTCGCTTTTGTAGCTGCTGCGGCAGTAGAGTAGATTTGTCGTTCGTTTTATGGATTAATGTGTAGCGGATCTGTCGAGTGCTGCGTAGAAGTCTCGTGAAATTCAGCTTCCACCATAAGCGTTAACGTTAAGGAGCCGCCGTTCACAAAACTGTCCGAAATCAGTCACCGTTTGGAATCGTTCTACACTGATCGCTTCGGCAAAGACGTGGTTGAGATCATAAAGGACTCTAACAATGTGAGTCGTATGTAATTTACTGATGTGACTCGCGTGGAATGTCCGATTTTTAGGTGGTCCGCTCTTCTCTACAAGCGTCAAAAGCGTACCTGCAGATCACGTATCTAGAACCATATTTTGAGAAATGGGAAAGACGTCGAAGGCCCACATACTTCGAGCGCTGCCACAAGATCAAGAGGTATTTTGGGTGCGTCGTATTGGAGATCACTATCCACCACTGTTCGCCGACGGCGGGTAGCCGAATCAGGCCACATTCGATGTGTGCCTTGCAGCAGAGTGGTGGATATGGATCTCCAGTCATCGTTTTATTATTCGCTTCTTTGGCTTAGTCTGAAGTACTTCTGCACAGATTCATGTATGCGACGCCGTTTACACGTCATGGTAAAGCACATGGCGATTTGCAGGACCAGTACAAAAGGCGGACAATTCTCTCAACGCAACACAGGTGTGAAATATCTTCGATAATTCAATATACAACGATTTGGTGATTTATCATTCGTCATTTCTATGACACCATCGAAAATCTAAATGTAAATTCATTAAAAGGGTCTACAATGACGCAAGAAGGAAATCTTCGTGACATTACTTTGCGAGTTATTCTTTAGTGTAAGCGTAAAGGTAAATGGTAGTTTATAGATGAGGTGCGACAGAGAGTTGTATTGGTTGTATTGGTACCACGGTGAACCAGGGACCTATACATGTGCGGCAGTGTAGAAGGTCCTACTAGGTAATTGAGAAAATTGGATCCAGGCTTATCTGGGAAAGTAAGGACATTGACACATGGTAAAGAAGCCGGCTCCCACAGGTCATTGTTGGCCAAGTATGTATTCACCGTGCCTCTACTTTTTCTGAATGGAAGATGAGTGCGCGCCGCGTCCTTAGAGCACTAATCAGCACCAACCATTTTATCTTCACCTTTTTATTCTTTCCTGCATGATTGCAGCACTGAATTTTCTCATTCGAAACAGAAGTGTTCGTGCCAAACTTTAAAAAACTGTGTTAGATGGATTCCACTGCTGGGCGTTAGGTCTGGACCCTTCCACTCAAGCTTTGCTTGCAGAATTCGATGTTGCTTTTCATTTCTAGCTTTTCATTTTTAATTTTTAGTTTTCCTTATGTAAAAACGCGAATACGAGTCGTAGAGCGAGAACAAAAGGTTCTACAGCCAATACAAGTTGCCATTGAGGACATCGAAAAGAAGACAAGGTAGGCATAGCTCTAAATTACAGAAGCTTGTTTCAAACCCTCTCATTTTCCATATTCTATCATATGTGTACAGGGAACTGTCGGCGGCTATCGTTCAAAATCCACCGGACGCAAAAATGCTGCAGATGGTTCTCCAGGGTTGTATTGGTACCACGGTGAACCAAGGACCTATACAGGTTCGTACTGGTGGAAGTCTCGCGTTGACAGTGATAAATTGGCTTGCTTTATTTCTTCAGCAACCGATCTCTTTCAGGTGGCTAATGTTTTTTTAAAAGACATCGCTTTGAACGAGTACGGCAAACCGATTGATAAACTTCAAAACAAGCTGAAGCTTTGTTTCCGTGACTTCACCAAGAAGTGTGCTGATGCCCTAGTTCTCAACAAACAACTTATACTCCCGGACCAGCTTGCGTACCAGGTACGTCTTCTCAAAGTAGAACATTCATGCCTGCTCAATACTTATGTTTTCAAAACTATGAACTGGAAAATGAACTAAATTGCTTTGATATTCGGGTTCCATATAAAATGTACTGTAATTTGCTTTTATGACTAAACAAGTATTCGTAACTTGTAGGTAGATGTGCAAGGAAGCGATGGACCGACTCTGTGAGAGTTTTCATTAAAGTCCTGGGTAGCATTTCGGGAAAAACTAACTCGGCTTATCGGTTTAATTTTGCGGTCCTTCTCTCTCTGCCCTTGCTTCTGGTTTTGCTTTGATGTGTTTTTAGGAAGTGTAATCGGTCCAATTTTTGTTACTTTTATTGAATATCGCAGTTGATATTTGATTGCGTTTCAGTCAGAATTGCAAAAGAACTACGTTGAGTTCACCCGTAGAATGGCTCCAATTATGGGAGGTACACCACGATCCCCTGATCACAAAGATCCCCTGGTCACGCAGGCGGGAAGAGCTGTTGCTGTCGCCGCCGAAATTGGTCCTGTGACTTCCGTGTGATATGTTTTTGAACACTGTAAAATGTTGATCTTGTTCGTGTTTGTATGTACGGAGTGTTTTCTTTTGTTATTATATGATTGTTATTATGAGTCAGTATCTCGATCTTCACAAAGGATTTCACATCGCCTCTGTCTACGGACTAATTTGCTTCCGTTACTTGTTCTTTACATGACCCGAATGTCTTCCCGATGATTTTCTCACTACTCGAAATGTTTGTAATGTCGTGAAAGTCAAGGACTCAAAACTGGAAACGATCTCTACTTCGTGGGGGCAAGCAACTCGCTGATGTGATTTTTGCATTTGAAAAAAAACTCTAAAATTTCAATTCCAAATGTATGTTGCTTGCCTCCGCAAGGCAAAGACCGAGTCCTAGTCCTACTTTCTACGGGAATGTAAATGCAACGTGTTTTTATCTTTTCTAATATAGGTGCTATTTTGTACTAAGACAGATTATCTTGGGTATACGGTTAGAATGAGCACGGTGTTAAGTGGAGTTTTAACAATGTTGGCAATGTTTCATAGTGTTAGTATTGCGAGCCCAACGACTTAAACTTTGCTTTATCGATTTCGTGTTCTCATTTTTTGCCTTGTTCCTGCAACGGTTGCCTATTTATACTCGACGGTGTGCGTGTAGTTTAGCTCAAATCTATCTGTACAAAAATTAGCGCAAGTCGCAATAAGAATAACAAAGCCGGTTCTCAATCTGTTCCCTTTAGATCCTTCATTAAGTTTGAATCTCTTATCATTATTTTTCCTAGCGCATAATTGATTGCTTCGCGATTTCAATGTTTGTATAGAACTAGGACGTAGCAAATGTAAATGTAGGTAATAAATGTTGAATATTTCTTGTTCTCTGCTGAAGTCTACCGTCTCATCCGGTGTTGGTGTTACTTGATTCCGTTTTAATTTGATTGCTAGACGACGTTGTCGACCTCATTGTTAGTATGGAGTCTATAATGGAAATTAGAAGAGGACACTGCTTGTTCTTATTGTGTGTTTCCTAGAATGTTGGGCGACATATTTCGAAAGAGTGTTTTATCTCCACGATTAAGTTGTTTTATTTCTGAGGACTCATATTTCGAGAAACCGCCAATGCCAAAAAGGATCATCCACCGTGTTATGAATTTCTTTGCTTTATTCTCCATTAACTGTTTGCCACTACAAGTTCTAAGTGATGACATCTGTATTTACTATCTCGTATACTCTGAAAACGCATTGAAAAATGAAGGAGTTCAGGTTCAGGCTATATTCGAACCCGATATCGTGATGTCCAAGATTCAGGAAGCCGGAGACTGTAAGTAAATGCGGAGTTACCTTTTTAGTTATATCCGCTTTGTCTTTTTGATTTTTTTCGAAGGTGCTCATAGGGCACGCTTAATGCTATTCTAGGGAATGGTCATTCGTTCAGTGTTGCTGATCTTGACCTCATCTTTACCTTGGGAGTATGAAGAATTGTTCATTTCCAGTGACCTCTGAGTATCTATTCGACCCGTCCATACTTTCTAGTGACATCGTGGGTGAAGTACCGAACGGCTTACACGTCAGACCACTTCGGCTCAGCGATTACAGTAGCGGGTATGTGATAGATAGCCTGTATTTTATAACGACCCTTTCAAAAAACTCCCTCAACTCTGCTTTTCTCAGATTTCTCGACATACTATCACAACTGACCGTTGTTGGTGAGATATCCTTCGAAGAGTTTGAGCAGCGATTCAGATCTATGAAGGCTGGTAGCTCACCTCCATATTACGTTGTTGTCATCGAGGATCTGAGGTACTATTTAAGTGTCTATATTTATTTAGTTATTCATTTTCTTATTTGTGAGGCCAATCATAAAGGTAAAGGTGTCGGCGTTGTTTAATCCCCTAAGGACGCGCCGCAGATTCGTGTCCCTCTCAGGATCGTAGAGGCTTATAGAATGCGTATTTGGCCTATACAATGACTTGCCAGCCGCTGTACTAAGGCAGTGTTTTTATCGTCCCAACAAAAGTGTGGTACCAATTTACCCGACATCGGAGGGATGGAAGGCTTGGTTAGCTCGGGCCGGTATCGATCGCTCGACCCTGTGGGTGTCAATAGTTCCTTTTACCAGCACACCACACGGACAAATGCAAATTTTACAAAATAAACACGCCATGCCATAATGCACAACTGTTGGAACCGGAGATGAACAGAAAGTAAAGAAAGGTTATACATATATAAATATAAATAAATATTTTGTGACACAACAGAGCATAACAACATTAAGGTGATTAGTCAAGCGCGCGAAATGAAAGGAACAGGAACTTAATAAGACACTAATAGATAATATTTATGTGTACTATGTCACGAACTAAACTTTTTGTGGGTGAAATTTCTAGAATTGCTGTGCCGCAGCGTATGGTAGGAATGAAGCCGAAATATCATTAGCGGAATCCTCTCTCATTTTTTTGTATTTTTTAGTATTGGTTTAATCCCACAATTCTTCATGAGAAAACTACCGTTTATCTCTCGTATGCCATACTTATTTCAGCAGCGGACGAGTTATAGGCGCCGCAACTTTGGTAATTGAGTGGAAATTCATTCACCACGCAGGATGCAGAGGTCGTGTTGAAGATGTCGTTGTTGACAAAGAGATGAGAGGAAAAAAGTTGGGAGCTTTGCTCAACAGAGTGCTCGTTGCGCTTGCGAAAAAGGTGTGATTTTAAACTGTTACCTCTACACGATTTGTCAATGTTGGTAAACTATTATTGCAGTCTCATTCCCAAAAATATTTCTTATCTAGCTCTGTAGGATATTCGTCCGACCTTTGCTCATCGATTCAAAATGTAAAGCTCGAAAACACATCGCACTTGGTGACCATTTCTTGAGCGCTATATTGATTTACTTTATAGGGAAAGACGAGTAGGAGTGTCATCTTTGGAGCGTCATAGCTGGGGAATTACCTGTTCCGTTAATTTCCTTTTATTGTCATAGCTTTCACGGTCAATTTTCTCTGTGTCATGGATGTCTCGCATCAGCCCAAGTCAGACTTGGTTCCGTTCTTTGCGTTGTTACGCAAACAACGAAACCAAATGATGAATTTTTGAGACGTGTGCTGCAAACATATCTGAGCCAGTCAATGTGACCATTACGCATGGTCGATCGATGAACTTCTTTACGTAGCCTTTAGAAAGTTTCAAGCAAATCAATGTTAATTGAGCCTGTTTTCAAAATTTTCAAACAAAAAAGCGAATCAGAATCACAGCTAGAGTAATACACATTAGAACAACCTAATTGCAACTTGTTCAATTGAATCCTTTTTTATTTCTGATAATACTCGCGTAACAGCTGTTACTCTCCAAAAATGTCAAATAGAGTGCCGTGTATGTGTTGCTGTTTTCAATCTACTTCATTATCTCTTCTAGGTTGGAGTGTACAAACTTTCTTTGGAATGTAAGGATTCGCTGATATCGTTCTACGAATTGTATGGATACACAAAAGATGTCAACTTCCTTGTGCAGCGTTTCGATCGCGATCCTGAGGTTGTGATTCCATCCGCTGATGACGACCTCGAAGTCAGGATTCCTAGCAATATTTGATTCCTATAGTCACGAGGTCTACGCCATCATTCCTATTAATGTGCTTCTTGGTGTTTATTACGGTTTTATCAGATGGATTTTTACGTTTAATATTTTACGGTTGGTCGTGCATAATTTGTGATATTTTAATCTCACTTACCTCACCGGTGCCTTGGTAAATAAATGAATAAAGAACTTTATCTATATGTGTATGTATCGATAGAGTTCTTATCTCCACTGATATCTCCTCAACATAGATGAAGACGAAAAACTTTTGTGAAAAGACGCTTTAGCGGCAGTCAATTACAAATGTCATGTCATCCGTTCCTTCACTAGCAGCCCTAGATCATACGCATCTGAAGTGGGACAAAGAGTGGATGTTCCATAAGCTGCCAAAGGTTGGAGTTTTTATGATAAGGCTACCGGTGCGAGGTGAATTGCTAGCCATGTATTGCCATTCAGGACAACATTGAGATTCCTCGTCATCATCTACCAGATCCGGAGGCGGAAGCAATACCTGGGACGAATAAGCCGGTATGGCCACCTTCAATAGCTTTTGGTTGGTACTCAGCAGCAGTAGCAGTGACGGCGATCAAGGTTGCGGAGATGGACACCGCTGTTAAATATGCTAAGAACCATACTCTTGGTATTACGTAGCAACGAGGCTTTTTGCGCACCTGCCTGTAGTGGTGCTTACCTGAATGGAGCTTACTTATGAGATTCTACCTTTTTCATAAGCTTTTCTTCCCAATTTCGGTCATCTTTTGTTTATTATTCCGTAATTGTGCCTCGAGGACTTATTCTGTGTTGTCGATCTTGTGGTGGGCATGGTGCGATAAGCAATAGGAAGTGAATTTGAGGGTCCTCGCGCACTGTTTGGTGTGTGCGTTCTTCATAAACTGCATAGATGTTATTTTGCCTTCCTTATTCGAAGAATTCCTAAAATGAGTTGAAGACGCAAAACTCTACCGTCTCCTCCGTTTTTTTGTGATTGTTGTGAATTTGCTCTCTGCTAAGAAGTACGGGTTGCCCTATGGCGGAAATTATGCTCTGAGCTAGGCGCTGAATTGGGTTATCGTTGCTTGAAGCCTTTTAATGTGAAAACATGCACCCGATATTTCACTTGACGACATCTATATTCAAATTTACGTTTGAAAATAGCGGAATAATTAAACAGGATGTGTTTTTGAAGGAGGCAATACAATATCGTGACGAACATAATTTTGTTCACTCCCAGCTCGTTCGTTCTTCAGTTGAAGAGATTACGAACCTCTTTTATGTTTGGTTTCTTTCTTGCATTTCCTCGCTACTTTCTCTTTCCATCTCTTTTCAATTTCTAGTCGTTGCGAAAAAGTTATTACATGCCCTACGTTTCGTTCACGCCGTAACGTCATCTGTACCTGATAACAGCTTCTAGGGCCTAATATCTGGATACCGATAGTGGTACCAGTGATATTAGATAGTGAAATTGAGAGAACTTCAGGAATCCATAGCTGACCTCGAGAGGAACTGGCTTGATTCCGGAGTGGATCGAATTTCTATGGATACGGGATCACTTGAAAACAATTCCGCATAGAGGCAAGTCATTCTCACATATTAGCTAATTTTCTGATACTGTCAGGACTTTCTCGTCAAATAAGCTGTGCCTTTGAATAGTTTGCCATTCATCGAAATTCTTCAGACTTCGTCTTTTGCACAATGGGTAATGAACAAAGCTCTAATACCACCTCCCCACAGCCGACGTCAAGTTCTGCGTTCTCCTTTCTGTCAGGTCGAGGTTAGTATTTGGTTTCACTTCCGATTCTTTTTCTGGCTCCATTTCGAAATGTCTTACTTTCCATGGAAGTTGGTTTTGAGGGAAATAGGGCTTCCATGTATTCTACCGTATTTTACCCTCAACATGTACATTTGTATTGATCTCCACAGTGCTCGGCAGGTAAAACTGCCGTGGAATAAGGGAGGGGGCTGCAGTCGGACAATTTTGAACTCACGGGAAGAATTCGGTGGTTTACCAGTACCCTTGTTGTCTTACCGCGCAATATCATCGCCAGTTCTCTCCCTCATTGTTGGGTATATTGGTATAGATTCGCGTAGAAAGATAAATTGTACGTTTCTGTAGCATTCATTACAGTAGCAGTATACATTCGTAATGTTTTTTTCAAACTTCTCTACGGTAGGCCAATACGCTGACACTTCCCTAGAGGTGAGCAACTGTCGTTCACTTCACTTTTTCCCTATGTCAAGTTAGATTTTTTAAAAAGGAGTGTTAAAAGCTGAAATTTTGAAATAAATTTAAGCGAGTTCAAATGTTCGTAGGGGAGCCCAAGTGTTTAAGTACTCAAAAGTAGTTGAGCTACCATTGTCGTGAGTATGTGCTTAAAGTTTAGCTAGTTTCTAAACTTGAACATCGTGGAATATGCATGAAAAGGCTGTTCGCTTCTGAAAATAGACTTCGCTTTTAGGGTCGAGCACTAAGAAATCAAAAGGCATTGTCGTCGTTAGCGATGGCAGCTCCAAGTGTGAAACTGTCGACGACGATGAGGCGTACAAACGCTTTCAGGTAGGTTTCCTTAACGCATGCTCTTTCCACCAGCGAACGCCTATTTCTTACAGGAAATTCCTCGTTTTCTTCCCATTCTGCGTCATGCCATCGGAAAGAGAGATGTGCCGCCTTGTGAAATACAACATAAAATGAGCAGTCGTCCCATGTTTCGGTACCTTCACAGTTTTGCTTCGTAGCAGCACCTAAGATGCATATTGATTTGATGTTGCAGGATGGCAACGCGCTTTCAACACCACTTGAAGATATGTGCCAATACCATAGCTGCTGATCAAAGTCAGATAAACACTGTTGTTAAGACGGTATGCTCTCGTTCACTATTGTTTAATTTCGCGCTCTGCAAATATGGGGTCTTGTTTCGGCCACCGGTTTTTGAAACATGCATTATGCTTTCTTCTGTTTTTCTCTTTTTTGTGAAGGTGAAGAACGTATTCCTGTCTCATTTTAGTTTCTGACCTAGTGTATTTCTTTCTTAGATTGAAGCAGAAGCAGTTGCGGTTGCAAATAAGTACGCAGAGATGAAGAAGTCCACAGACGAGTTCGTCGCTAATCTTCAGTTCTTGGAAAAATTACGTGAAGATATTATCCATATCCAGGTGAGACATGATACTATAATTTCTGTATAACTTCTATAGAAGTTGTGATTTCTTACGTGATTTCTTTTCCCCTTTCTCTTTCCTTTTTTGCCGTTGTTTTTGCGAGTTTTGTTTTTTGGCAACAGTCTTTTCGCACCTGTATTGGGCCGGTCCGCTTGGCGGTGTAAGCAGCTGGATCAATGTTTTATTCGGCCGAACATTTCGATCCTTTCGTTGTATTCGAAGGCATTGAAGTGGTTTGGAATCCATGATTCCGATCTATCCGGCCGAGCACCGAATCGCCAAAAGTTTTTGTACAACTTCCTGACTATTTACCACGAGATAGAACACGAGAGAAAGTAAATCAATGATTTAATTTGGGAAACAACCTCAGAACGATGTGACGTCGCTATCGGTTCTAGTTAGTAGTGTTGTTCGACTAGTGTTCATCAGTTCGAAACCCGCAGAACGGTATGATTTAGGTGCAGTGATTTGTCGAAGGAATCCTACGGGTGATTCGGCGCTCAGCTGGATAGATTGAAAGTCACGAATTTCGAATCACTTCACAGCCTTCGAAGACAACGGAAAGGTCGAAATGTTGGGCAGACATTAAAATTTTGATCCTCCTACCAATACTTCTCGGTAGTATAGTACAAGCACAGAATTATGTCTGGGTTTTACGAAGAAAGAACTTGGAGAGTTACTCCTACAGCCTTCATTTTTTGTTCGTTTATAAATTTTCCGGAAACCCCGCACATACCGTCGTGCGCGCGAAGTCCCTTTATTAGTCTTCCTCAATACGACGAAGTTCTGACGCATACTGATGTTATAGTTTTTCAGTATGAGCAGATTCCGTGGTTTTCGAAACCAGAGCAAGTTTGGCAGCTGATAGAGGATCAACAAAGCAACAGAATAACATTATAGTTTATTACCAAAAACAAATTGTTAATGGTTTTCGTGACGTTCTTATTTTACCACCGCGTTTTTGCGTATATTAATAAGTATACTAGAGGTAGATTTAGCAATGGTGGTGCAGTTTTATCACAGAAATCGCGGCTGAGGCGGAATTTGAACCTACATCTCACGCCTATCCGGGACCCGTGTATTAGGCTACCACACCATTGATACGTCGGCTCTACTCTCCAACTGCACCGGGCATTTATTAATGTTTAGTTCGTGATACAAAGTTTTTCTGTGCAGAGCATAGAAACATGTTTCTATTTCTTCTATGATCTATGTGTGATTCAGTTGTTGCTCGAGCACACTGTGCCAATTGTGGAAACGTTGAACGAGCTGCTGGTGCCGTCGGAGAGACTGCCACCGCTGGCGTTGAGTCGAGTGTTGGAACGCACACCGGTGTCTACTTCGGGCAGCTCATCCCAGCATAGCACTCCCGGACATCACCCAACAGGGAGTTCCTCATCGGCTCGTACTCCGATTCGAAGTAAAAACGCTCACATCTCACCCATAGACGAGGTCCGCGTCGTTGACAGGACCAAGTGATCTATCAGCAGGCTGCTTTCTTTTACTTTCGGAAGCGGCCATTTCGGGTACACGATTCTTCACATTCACAGTTTCTTTTTTCGAAGTGCGCTGACCATTTGTAGTATGCAGCACTTCTTTATTCATTACACAGCTGTATTGTGATTTGTTTTATCACTATTTTGTTACTTGTCCAAACGGTTGTCTTTGTTTTCAGCTCTGCTTTCCTAACTAATGAAGCTTAACGAGAACTGCTGATGAAACATCTAAGTGCGACACCAAATTTTCTGACTTCTGTTGATACCTTGTTGGTTGTGCTCTGCCAAGGTATCTTATCTGTGTAGAGGTTTGCATCGCGGAGAGACCCAGGTGGAATCAAAAACAAATAGTCTATTCTCTCCATCTTATCGTCATACATGTTGGGTCACTGGAAGTTCCAATCTCATGTCATCCCAAAAGCTGTGTTAGTGATCCGCAGTAGAGACGTATTTCAAACGCTTATTTCACCCATATAGTTGGACGGTATTCAGTATAAAAACGCTAGTTGGACTGGGTCAAATTAGACTATTTATTTTCATTAACCGAACCTAATTTCGGTCAAAGTACCTACACAGATCTATGCGTTGGGTTGAGTTCATTAGGTTATTTCTGTGTGTCAAACGATGCAAATGTAAATTTATTGTTTGCTGTAGTCCGTTTCTTTGGGACCTGGCACTTACCAGTGTCGAACTCCGTTGTCATTCCTGCTTTGCTTTGGCCATTTGTTGTCATTATTTTCCCGTATACTACATGAGTGCGTCATGGTCGATAAATGGTGGAGAGCAGTAACTACCTCAAGGGATGAAACTACTGTGAACAGCGATATTGTTCAGTTATTGTGGTGATCTTCACTATCTAACGGTTGTATTCAAGTGTTCATATATTCATACCAAACTCTTTGCAATGAAGTGTTGCCATCTTCTCCTCGATGATGTTGTAAAAAATTTAAATTTGATGAGGTTCGTTGCTGTTGGTCACTTTATTGGAAATAAATTCGTCACACTGCTATAATTCCTCAGAATACCGGCTCACCGGTCCGTGTTGAGTCAGATTTAAAGAATGTTTATTCCCGACGTGAAGTTCAGGTAACATCATCGAAGCCATGAACGAACCGGATCTCAGCTTCATCAGGTCTGATATAGACCTCACCGAGGTCAGTGCACAATATGCAGCGGCAATGAAGCAGCCTCTTCTTACTCGTTCTTCTTGGGTGCTCATTCAGGATCAGTGGGATGAGGCCCTTTATTGTTACTGTTTTCGGCACATAAGGGGCGAATGGGTAGCTTGACAGGCTATCACTCTGGAGTGGAGCGCTTATTTAATAGAGGCGACCCTGGCGAGTGTTCAAATGTTGAAGAGGTGGTGAGGAAGAAGAAGATCACCAGATTCTACTGTTAGTTCTGCGTTGACGTACGCTTCGGAATCCTGGGCAATTGTTGAAGATCAGCTGAGGCGGACACGTAATGAGATTTCGTGATTACCGCCGGACGAGAGCTGTTACTGAAGGGGTTCCTCGGGACGTCAGAAGAACATCAGGTCACCCTCCTTTGCGTTGGTCGGTCTTCTTCGTCAAAGCTCTGAAGGAACGACTCGATGCCCTTCGTGTTCCTCAGGCGAGCAGGACCCACTGGTCTACCTTGGCACGCGACATGGACATTACTGGCGCACGCTCGAGCAAATCGATGATCTACCTGATGACAGGTGATACAGCAGGTTCAAAGAGAGGAGTAGCGGCTCGTGCGTACCGCCAGCAACCGCTAAAACTGAAATTGCTGCTGGATCGGTTGTTTTATTCAACAAAGTTCATTTTTGCTGCTGAACGAGCGCTGGTAATACAACATCAGGGACCATATGCAGACCATATGTCTCCTCAACTAGCCCAGGTGATGGGTTATGTGACTGATCTATCTGGATAGATATCAACGCGAAATCAGTTGCTCCATAGAGAAGCTTAATGTCCGCACTCGTTTTGCCATTTCACTGCTTCACTACTTCAGTCTTCTCTGCAGGACCCATTAGCATTGCGCATAGAGGAATCTGCGGTAATGGATCGGCAGTGGATAGGCACACTTTCACTGTTGCAGCACTGCCGGGAATGGACGAATGTCCGGTGGCGAAAGCATCGAACTGGTAGCTGATCCACCATGCTCTGGCGGCTCCACCAAAAAAATGGCCTTCTCGGTTGCAATGGCACGTGGCGTGTCATTCTCCGCCCGAACTATTGCTGA
This sequence comes from Nippostrongylus brasiliensis, assembly GCA_030553155.1. Classification (NCBI taxonomy): domain Eukaryota; kingdom Metazoa; phylum Nematoda; class Chromadorea; order Rhabditida; family Heligmosomidae; genus Nippostrongylus; species Nippostrongylus brasiliensis. The sequence goes on along the minus strand of CP130733.1, from coordinate 22,683,989 downwards.
GGTGGTAATTTTTGGGTAAAGTTGTCGAAAGCTCGGTGGTCCAGCTGATGCTCTCACAAACATTGTCTCTGCACTGGCAACCACCCAAGATGGACAGAAAAGGTTGAACAGAGAGCAAGATTAATAAAGGCTATTTTCAAACAGGTAAATAAGTCCAGCCGAAGAGAACGACCATGCTCCAACTGAAACAAAGTGCAATAGGAAGGGGAAATGTGTGGCTCGTTCAGAATGAAGGCTAGAGTTGGGAAATAAAACGTCGACAAGGGTGAAAGAACATTGTTGACGGCTGAAGGCACTTCAGAGTAGCACGAAAGATCTACAATTTGTTTAAGGTCGCCCCTCTAAACCGACGCCGTGTTGTTGCGTTTGTGAACTGCTTTCTCTACAAGATGATTGACCTGATCAATGACTTCGCAACTCGAGCTGAGCGTGTGATCCTGGAAGTGGAACAGAAACTTCACGCGGTGGACATAAAGCTGAAACTGCTGGAGGCAAAGGTTCTCATTGATTCCCTACGATTTTTATTACCATTTAAAACGAAATCGAGATTAGAAGAACGATTTTTTTGTCCTCGAGAAATTGTGATATATGATTGCCACTATTTCGAGATTGTTTGTTTGTAAGTTCCAATGTAAATTCAATTCCAACTCCAACTCTATTCCAGTTAGCAAGTATTCCCGATCCAGTTGCTGAGTGTAGCGCTAGTGGTGTTCAGTCTATGGCTCAGCATCATCCTACACCTTTACCAGAGGTTTGTTTTCAGTTTTTTTCGAGCAGAAGCATCACTTCTGAACACTCATCTGGCCTATACAACAAAATTCGGGCTCCAGTTGCGGCGAAAGTCAGTGTCACTGTCTTTCAACGCATGTCTGGCACCTTAACGTTACCTTACCTCATTGGGTGTAACGCCTGGTTATGCTGGAGAGGGTTGATCACCCGACCGTACACGTGATGATAGTGCTTCTCGCTGCTGCACCTTGCGGATCCTTATAATAATGATCAAATTAAAACTTTTATATTGGCATATTTTGGGACGCTGGACTCAGGGCCAATAGCTACAGCGGACATATAAAAATAATTACTAAGCCATCGAACAAACACTGAGTTCAGTTGTGAGAGGAAGGACTACAGCTCGTGATAAAGTTTGCAATAACAGCACTCGATCGCTTGCCAAAAAAAATTGAGGACTTTATTTGGTAACATATGTCTAACCCCATATGGCTCAGATCTCCGGCTTTGGGTTTTCACCTTTCATGGTAGATGCTCTTATTCGTAGTAAAGAAACGATTCGAAAAACAAGAGGAATCGATTATTCGGGTGTCTATCTTCCTAGAGTCATAACCAGCGGAGCTTCCCAGAGGTGGCATCTGGTCGTTGCGATGATATCGTATAATAACGGATATTCCTTACAGTAGAGAAGTTTTGACATTTTGCTTGTAGAAGGAAATTTTTTGAGCAGTAGCCAACAGTGATTTCCCGCAGCTTTGATTTTTCTGTCGATGAAGCCCTTTCTAGTTATGGGGAGGTGAAGGTTTTCAGTCGCACACGTGATGGTGAAGCGTTCAAATGTATGAAAGTCGATTTGCTACAGATGTTAGTGCTTAAGTCCGTTCACACATGAAGACCACGCCCTAAAAATCTAGCTTCTATGTGGGCGATATCAGCAGTTTTTTCACCTATAGCATTTCATTTACTTTTTAAACTGAAAAGTAGGTGAATTTAGGTAGACCGCACTGCTCCAGCTGCTGAACTACCTCTGCCTCCTACCCAAGTTGAAGTGGAGGTGAATGGGAGAGTTAGTGGTGTGTTGTTGATCAAAGATGATCCCGCATACACCAAATACTTCAAGATGCTGAAACTGGTGAGATCTTCGCTGACATGATTTTCGTATCCATGAAAAGAGTGCCTTTAGGGTGTCGTGGAAGCGGCAGTCAAACAGAAAATGCAGTCTGAAGGATTGGATCCATCGTTGCTAGAGTGAGTTGTTTTGCTGGAGCACAGCTATCCTGGAACCACTAAAATAGTCAAAAAAGTATTCAGCAATCCGGATGCTCCTTCACCCAATGCGATCACTTCCGCTGCCAGGGAACGTCCGAAATTGAGTGACGATGAAAGTGACACGTCGTCAGTATCGTCGTTCAGCGATTCGGATTAAGTGCTTTTTTGTCATTTTGTAAACAAACAGATATACCCTAGTTTGAAGTTCCGACTCCCCGGACCGGTTTAGAACACAAATTTTTTCATCGGAACTTTGCCTATGGGGGCTACTTGCGGCGCTTATTATAAATCTGATGTTCGTTTCCCGAATTTCGTCAGAAGACCTTCCCTATTGTCGACCACGGCGATCAGGTCAAAATCTAAAAAAAATTGACTGTTGTTCTGATGTTGGTTTCAGCAAAAATTGATTTTTGGACCCAGACTCGGTCGCTGGAGTCGGAACTTATAACCAATGCCAACAAATGCCTTCTACGTTATTATTAAGTATATCGTATGACTGACTGTACGACGATCATAACCGTCTTCTGTCAGCTGTAAGAAGACTGTTGAACTTGCATTATTTGATAGATCACATGGCACTCGTTAAAAATCCGATTCCACAGATTTGTATTTGGTCAAAAATTAATTTCGCTCCAACGCTCCGAACATTAGCGGTGGGATCAGTAGTAAAAATAGCTTCTCTAAAGAGAGCTGCAGTGAAATCTATGATCTTGATCGGATCGGCCCCGTTAGCCGTACATGTTGTCCTTGCTCAGAATTCAAAGGCGACCATCAGACCCCAAACTACTGAAGTGTGCAATGTTTCGACGAAAAGAGTTTTTGATCGAGATCAGATCCGTGGAGTCCGAACTTTTAACTATAGCCAGGCCTTCTACCTCCTCGGTAAGGGCATCGTTATGCTGTATCACTATGATTATAGACTGTTAACAGTACGAAATATTAACACTGCATTATTGGGCCGATCACATCTGTAACACCACAACATTTTAGAATTAAATCAGTTGTTAAAAATTCGGTCTGAAGGATCTCCCTTGAGTGAAAAGAAATTTGATCGAGACTCCGTCTGGTTGAAGGGCTAATTAGGGTGCCAACCGCGAATCTGATAATGATTTTGGAAATTCCCGACGAATCGACATCTGAGTGGTCGAGCCAGTTGCAGATTTTGCTGAATCATCGTATGTTCGAGTTGTTTGTGGTGCCGATCTCCAATCTGACGTTAGTTTTTAAAATTTCCTTCGTCGTCAGAGTCCTTAGACCATCCGTACCTATCGCACATACCCTGAGCCTAGGAAAAAAATTCGGATCCCGGTGAACCCTAGACGAAGCTTCGACGAAAAGTTTATTTTCGACCTAAACGGGGCCCGTTCAGTCGGACCTCTAATTGGTGCCAATTTTGTTACCGTGGCAATGTTAAACGCCCATCAACTCCACCGTGATGTTTCTATTTGTACGAGTCCCATGTTTGTACAATGTTTTTCTAAGAAATGCCGTTGTATTACACACGTCAATTAAATATTTACCACAACGATGTTCCGTTCAATGTATGGTTTCCGCGCTCCATACGCACAGCCGCGCCCCACGGAGACGGCGTGAGGCTCGGCGCCCGCGAAAGAGCGTGTTTAAGCTGAATCCTCATTTTGCGCTTCACGTAAAAGCGGCGCTGCCTGATATCCGCGAGGTTTTGGAAATGAAATGTCCACAAGTGGCAGACTACGGTTGAATGTGAGTTCTGTTTTTCTGTTAGAACACCTTCTAGTTGTTTGATTTCTTTGTTTAACTGCAGAATCGTAATGTTCTCGTTCCAGGATTTTAAAGACTTGGAAGAGATTGGTCGTGGTGGTTTCGGTGTTGTCTATGCTGCTGTCCATCCAAATGGTGATCGTGTCGCTGTTAAAAAGGTACGATTATGATGACATTTTTCATTTTTGACACTATTCCAATCGTTGCACTCCAGTAGTCAAAGAGAATTTATATCATTCAGTCCGGCTCATTCTTGGCCTAGAGTGGTTTTTGGTATGCTGCAGTCAGGCAGCAAATGGAATAGTTTCTTATGTTCGCGATTATTGTGGTAGACAATCTCTGATTTCGCTTCGTTGTCATGAAACACTGCTGGTGGTAAAAAGTAACATGAGCTCTACTAGAAGATGAGGTGAAACTGACATGATAGTGTTTCATTTATTTGTCGCACAGATACAGCAGTGCCGTATAAATTCATTCAGCGGAGTACATCCACGTAACATCAAATCAAAACCGGCAGCCAAGTAGAACACAAATTAACGTCGACATTAATTCCCTCACCGTAGCGATACGATTTATGTAAGACCTGGGGACCATGATCTTGACAGCGGCACATGGATGATGCGTCTGTAATGTTCTTGTAGTGAATTGAACTCCTTAGGATTTGTATAGGTCCACCGGTCTTCGCAATCTGCTTGTAGAGTTGGAGTCTTTCTCTCGTGGATAGTGGATGGATTAAAGCGCGATGATTTCAGATTTGCTCTCGAGCCGCCGCCGAGCGTATTAAAAATGAGATACGGGCGATAAGGTCTATGCGTCACCCAAATATTGTGCAGGTACTGCTGTCTATAGTGGTTAAATGAGCTGTTTTAATTGAAATGTTTCAGTACTTGGAAGATTTTATTGATGGAAATGATACCTATGTTGTAATGGAGTTGTGTGCGTTGGGATCAATGCGATCATATGTGAAAAGAAATGGACCACTGAGCGACAGAGCAGGTGAATACTGTTCTGAGGACATTGCCTTTCATTGTTTTTCATTTCAGAATTTCTATAAATGCTCATTTTTCTTAAGGTTCCATTTTTAAAGAAATTTTGTGTCGAAATTCCTATATGTATCGGAAGATCTGGGAGATCACTAATTTTCATCCATTTTGTTGTGACAGCCATCTGAGCTTGTGCTTAGCTCGAAGTGAATGAGCGCACTGATCCAAAAAACCTGGTGACGTCGTAGACTGGTCGCTTCATTGGAAGTTGCGCCTACTGATAGACGGTATTAACCTTAGTTTATGATAGCTTTTCTAGTATTGCACTATACCATTACCGTCATTTCTCCTATAATTCCATATCGAAACATTCTTTCGCGGAACATATTCTTCGTGTTTGAAGTGACTGTCCATTCTGCTAGCCTAAAAAGCTAACTTTTTGTTGCTTTCCCAACCAGTTTCTGCTGCTGTCTCCACTAGTTCAATTACTCAACATGTTTCAGCTGCTTACGTGCTGAGACAAATTATTAGCGCGGTCAAATATATGCATCGTGAGGGAGTACTGCACCGTGATCTCTCAACGGGAAATGTTCTCATAAGCAGAATATTTTCACCAGAGAAGATAGCAGTGGTAAGTCCTCTACGATAGATTTATGTATATGCGTACCTAACTAGTCTGCTATTGAAGAAGCTCTGCGACTTTGGTCTTGCTACACATCTGAGGAAGGGTGAGACTGCTTGCACTGTAGTCGGAACACCAGGTTATATTGCACCGTAAGTGCTTGCCGTTGTCGTTAACATGTCGAGAGTTTCAGAGCGATTTTTTTTAGTCAGGTGTTCAAGCAAGAATATGATCAGTCGGCTGATGTTTATTCTATGGGTGGCATTCTGTATACTATGCTCACCGGTAGTGATCCACCTTCAAAAGGTTAGATTCACTGGGCTTTTTTTGATTCATAAGAGGTAAAGGCCTTACTGACTTATTGCTCTTTCAAGGATCGATGCGCTTCGATGGCCTAGGAATCTCTGCCGTTGAATTGATAGAAAAGATGATGGAACAGGATGCCAGCAAGAGAATAGCTCTGAACGGTGGGTAATGCGCTAATCAATTTCAACAGTTTTCATTCCCTTTTAATTTGAGATTGTTGTGTCCTTTCTCTTATTGGGTTTATACGTCTAAATGTGAAAAATTGAAATGTTTAGATATCCAACAGTCAAACTTTATGATTGATCATTGCGACAACGCCTCTGTTTCACGCGATTGGTCCGCTATGGGTGATCGTGGCTATTCTGCTCGTTCTCGAGAGCGACGACACTCGAGAGACCATTCGAGAGAGTGGTGCAGCGGCTTTGAAAGGGCTCGAGAAGTGAGTTCTTACTCGGGATGTTTGACATCTGGGTTTTTTTTAAATGTTAGAATGTTATCGTCCTGTGCTTGCCTCTTTATGGTTTTGTGGGTTAATTGCAAGAATATCCTACAGTTTTTGTTGAAAATCACGTTAACTATTCGGGGTATCACTTTTCTTAAGAAGTTATTATGCAAAGCGAATGACACAGTGACGCGAATGACACCTTCTTTCCCAGTGACACAAAAACAAGAGGTGAAAGCTCTCGAGTTCTCAGAAGGGTGTAAGTGTCTCCCCACGAGCAGCATAGAAATTTCAGATAATAAGAAGAATAAACAGTACATTGGGCTTTCAAGTAAACACGACTCTGATAACTTCAGGCAGGAGTTTTAATACAGCCAAAACTGGCTCTCTTTTCTATAGGTTATGTATAGTCAGGATACATGAGCCACAGAGGAATCGTACATGTTACTCTAAGTTGTTGCCTTCTTGGATTTGTTCCCTTTGCCGTTGTTGGCATCATATTCTTTCTTTTTTCGCTCTGCAATTTCTGCTTTAGTCTTCCTGTTTGGTACTTCGCAAATATTATTTTTCCAGAAATCGTTGTCTGTCGTTTAGAATGCTCGAAGTGAACAGTCGCGCCTACGCAGAGCCTCCAGTAATCCTCCAAACACTGATGGGCGTCATAGAGTCGGCATGGGAGGGGGTGACAGCGGTCTTGGCAGCAGGAGTGGTGGTGAGGTAGGCATTGTAGGAGTTCGACCACCGTTGGTGCCTGACGTTTCTCAGTGCTAGACTTTAGTGGAGGGCATCACGGCGAAGTGCTGTTCGTGCCGCCGCTCCTCATCAAACAATACCTCGCTCCGCAAGGAATGCCGGGGCACCTTGCTGGCCGCTGCCTATCCGCAGATGCGGAGGAACACGATTGGTGTCAGCTGCAGGAAGAGTGAGTTGAGCATTCACTCTAATTCTATTTACATACATAATATTGTTCAGTATATAATTGTGGACGATAATCTATTGGTGTTTGAAGTGGCCAACAAAAATGGTCTGATCACAAAGGTTATCACCGTCTCCATCGACAGTCATTCCAGGCAGGAGGTGAATGCAGTTTTAGTGCAAAAATTTATCAAGGTGTTGTCTGGAGTCACTAATTCCTTGTCATTCCTATTTACAGATCGTATTCGGTAGACCACTGCAGGCGAATATAAGCCGCCCTCTTGAGCGAGATCCGTTGTTGCAGACTGATAAATCGTATGATGCTCCTCCACTATCAAGGTATTTTTATATTGATGCTGTCATCTGTTTCTGAAGATGTTTTGTTTCAATTTTTTTTTGCTATACAATTCATTTCGCCCTACCATTTGATTCATAACTTACATAACTTTATACGTGCGCTCGGATTGGCGGGCCTAAATACAGATTACATCTGCATGGGTAACCTGAAGCGTCAAGTGCGGAACGCTAGGATTCCGTTTAATGAGCAGGTTTTTAAGATCTCTGTTTATGCGTTCTATATTTATACTGGTATTATTCATGACAATGCTGAGGTGTTCTGTAGAGGTGCAAATCGTTGTTCCTAGTATCCAGGAGCAGTGCGCGGAGGTGGGCAATGATCACATCCCCCACTTTCTCCCGTTTCCCCAATTGGACCCGGTGGACCAGGAGGACCTGGTTCTCCAGGAGGCCCGTCTTTGCCGGGATCTCCTGGTTGTCCAACAGGCCCATCCGCTCCTGGTGTACCATGCTCACCGGGTGGTCCATCTGGTCCTTGTTCCCCAATGACACCCATTGGGCCTGGTGGCCCATCAGGAACTGCTATCTCTTCACATATTCCAGGTGTTCCTGGTTGTCCAGGTGGTCCCGGTTTTCCGTCATCGCCGGGGTTTCCTGGAGGGCCAGGTTTGCCGGGATGTCCTGGGGTTCCCGGAGAACCTTGTAAGCCATCGATTCCAGGTCTACCGTCAGGACCTTGGAGACCAGGTCTCCCTGGCAACCCTGGAGGTCCGACAGGGCAATCGAAGCATAAATCTTTCGCGTTTGGCATTTCATCCAATCCAGAATCAGTGCCTCGTTCGCCTTCGGCGCCGGGCTGTCCGTCCTTTCCGTCCAGGCCATCTGGTCCCGGTGGACCTGGTGGCCCTGGTGGACCGATCTCGCAAGTGCAGCACTGATCACTGTTCTGTTCGATAACCACTTCAGTTCTCATTGAAACGTTGTCCGTTTCTGAAAAATTACGCTATACTGAATTTTAACGCATTGACGACAATACGACCCACCGGTGGGTCGGACTCTTTCGAAGTGTCGTTTTCTCCGGCTTTTGACAAACTCCCGACTTTTTGTAACGATTGTATTACCATTATCCCACTGGTGCTCTAAACATCGTGGTGCAGTGAAAAAATTTTCAAACCACATTTTTTTTACATTGTAAACAAAACTATTTCGGCACTATTTGAAAGATTCTGCCCTCCGCATTCCCTCTAGAAACTTTTTTCGGCCAATCGTCGTCAAATGTCACCTCTGGGGGTTATCGAGGGCGCTGAACACGATAATCGAAGACGACCCACGTCGTAAACAAAGATAGTCCTATCCAATCAATGCCACTGATTTGACCTAAGCTACGTTGAACTCCGACCACAGAGGTTATCGAAGCGCTGGACAATGGCGATGTCCGTTTATATGGTGCGAAAGCGTATCACCTCAAAAGAAACTGTGTCCTGGGAAAATCCGACCCATCCGTGGGTCGCATTTGTAATGGGCGAAACGCGCGTGGGCCCCACGCGCGCGAAAACGAAAAACAGGTGCGGTCGTCAATGTGTTGATGTAGATCGTATGATTAATGTGTTAAAATACCTACCATTACGAGTTGTGATGTTCATCATCTTCGCGTCACGCTTGCGAACAGGTTGTTCGAAATACATCCCAAGAGCGCTTTGCACTTTGTCGTACTCAGACAAGAGCCCGTTAGATCGCTGTAGACAAAAGTCGACCTTGAAAACGTGGTTCATTAGAAAGGTATCTTCTTCATTTCTTCGTGTGTCAATCTTATAGTAATGGAATTAGAAAATCACTGGCACGTCAGTGATTTCGCCTGTACGATTGTGTAGTTGGTAATGCTGGCAGCGCGCAAGGTGTGGACTAAACCTGTGTGTATAATGAAAATCTTGTTTGTTTTGTACTTCCTGTTATTACAGCGTTAAGCTAGGTTGTGTAAGTTAGCTTTAGACATGTTTTGATTTCGTGAACGGTTTCCTGAAGACGTTAGTGATTCAGCTAGACAATATGGTACAGACGTATTGGCCAGACGTTTCGGTAGAAATGATAAGCGCGCAAGGGGTTAGAACATGCCTTCGCTAGTTGCTTATCGATAACGGGAAAAAAGACGCGTACCTCTGACTGCAGCGTCGATTGCACAAAATACAGGTAGTTGAAGAGCGTAGAAGCAGAAATGATGCACGTCGCAGTAGCCATCGTGCTAAAGAGAGATTGGTGAATCGGTGACTGTTCATTCGAACAGAACCTCCAAGCAACGAGGACGACGGTTGATCATTGATACGATAGCCGCTTCGAAGTTGTAAAGAACGTTCTATCGTTTTAAACCTTATTTCTAGACCGTAATAACCCAGTTCAAGAGTAAGCGTACCTCTTAAATTGAACACCAATCAAACGATCATACTTGTTTGAAGGATTTAATGTTAGTCAGGCGATTAGGTCGACTATCTGAAGATCTGGATAGAACATGAAGAAGACGGGGATAGAAATATAGATGTGATGAGGCACTCAGTTTCCACGACGTCCAATTTTTCAAAAATTCAAGTGGCTGTGAAAATACCTGATGCAAATTCCGACGAAGGAGATCTTTCGCAGAGTTTCGGCCTCATTCCATAGTTCGATGTCAGCGGAATTCAGCAGCATTGTCGTCAATGTTTTGCTTTCCTTCACAAATTTATAGAGTTAATCTCGTTGTGCGGCCGTACATCTTTTCGGTTTTCCAGTTAGGAATGAGTGTGATTGTTGAAGGAACGACTTGGACTTCATAACTTTTATTGCCTTGCCGCGCCGATAATAATCGTACGAAAACATTCTAGAGGAAAGCGGCAGTTTCCTCACGATTTCAAATTCTTCCGTTTTTTGGTAGTTTAGCTATAATTTACTCTGAAATATTGGTGGGCTTGAGTTACATCCAGCAGGGCTCATAGAAAGTCTTACTCAGCCACTCTCCATCATTTGATTCTAATAAAATGGTCAAGCGATACTTATTAAATAGTCCACTGTAGAAAAAGGAGCGGTGGTGGTAGCCAAAACAAGAGATATTTAAGAGATGGCATCGGTGCAACAGAAGACCTCTGTCTGACCTCAATATTTGTAGCTGCTGATGACACCTACTCGTACCCAATTCATCCTCTGTCAGAAAATCAGAGCAGCTGTCGACATGTTCTGAAAGAAGTGGGAGAGATTTATTTATTTATATAGTTAGTTGCGTCCAAGGGCGCGCCAAAATTACAACCAGAAACAACGACAAAAAAACCGAACTCCAACATAAAAATAACTCAGACACCTAATGTAGACAAAAAAACAGCTAAGATTTAACATAAACTATGCTATCAATCAAGCGACATTCCAATGGAAGTAAGTAGACGTCTTAGGCTCGTCCATCAACTAACCCTGATAAACCAAACTCGCGAGCCAATAAAGTCATCGGAGGGTAAGATGAAGCAACTATTTATGGAAACACGTGGAAAAATAAAAAAAAACAAGCATTAGTAAACCTTAGAAAATGAAATCTGAAAAAAACGTAAAAGTGGCATTAAAAGTACGCAGCCCCTCCAGGCAGTTATACGCAAGCGTCGACGAAACTAAATGTCCTAGAATGTAGTCCTATGAGCAAGGCTTTCGAGTTGAGACAATGATGTTCCAAGCGGACTAATGATGTAATGGACAATGGAGATGTGATTCTTTCGGCTTTCCTTGTTTTCTCTTCCTCCCAGATTCTATCTTTTCCGTTTCCTTTTGTCTCTCTTTCTTTTCTTTGTTTTTAACAGTTGACAAAAAATTTAGTTCCGTGTCAAATATAGCTGAGTGAACCACAGATAGTAAAGTTTCAGTTATTCGTTGTTGAGTCGACACGAACGGGATCTGTACGCCCAGATCACTAATGCGGTTGAGGTGATGAGAGGCCGTGTAGACAAGGTGAGTTGCGCGTAACATTGTTTCTCATCTTCATCGAGGGTTATTGCTACTCATTTACCTTAATAGGTGGTTTATCATCGACCTAGTCAGTTCCCGAATGCCGTTGCTAAGATAATGGAAAGCGGAGCATTCCGCATTGTCTTCCGTGATCGTGAGTTTCTCATGGTTACAACTGCAAATGAGCAACGAATGAGTTACATTTTAGAGCGAAGATTAGTGCAGAAGTCGGGATCGAAGGACGTCCAAGTACACTTTCCCGATGGAAGGAAGGAGGACGTGTTAGATTGTAGGTGAAGATTAGTTATTCTGTATATTCTGTTTCATAGTTCAATTTTCTGTTGTAGTGGATACTCTCGGTCGATTCAATGAGGTACGAAATTTCCTCTGCAATGTTGAAAGCATATGGGAAAGCCAAATTGGTCGCTTTCCGTTATCATTTTCATTGTCCAAGTGAGTTACTTCTTGTTATTGCACGCCTGGTTCAGCTTTTTGGGTTCAAAGTTTTCAAAGTTTGTTTTCCGAATGTTTGAAATACTACTGATCACAATTTTATGGTATAATCTTCAGAGAACCTTCAATACCGTCTCCTCGGAACACCTGTTCTGAAGTCCGTCTACCTTTGGCTATGAGGAATAGTCAAACTCAGGTTAGACTAGTTTTTGAGTAAATTTCCATTTCCCTCTCAAGTGTTTATGTTTAGTCGTTGGTAACACATCAATCTGCGCCTGCAACGTTTGCATCTCGCGCAAAGATTTCGCTCGAATCTACAAAGGGACTTCACGAGCAAATGCGGTATAAGATGGTAAGTATTTCACCACTATGCTTTCAAACATTGCATCAAAGAAGTATTAGGTTGTAAGCCTCCCGACAGAATTTTTTTCATTGCATTGTAAAACTGTTGACATGCAAGCTTATGCGCATATGGGGTAAAATGATCAGCAAGAAGGCTAAACATGGTAGTCCAACAACGTTCGAAACATACCTCAATTGGGTTTTTTTTTCAAAGGAATGATTACGTAGCTTCGATACAACCACGTCAACATCTTTTCAATGCCCGAGACAGAATTTAACAAATGCATTCTTGGATTTCTTTTGCCAAATGTTTTGACACTTTGACAGTGAATTCTTATCATTACTATTTATATACATCTTGAATACTCTAGACGCTCCTTTAATCTGCCTTTACAGTACATTAGAAACTTTAGAATAAGGATGGTGAAGTGTGTAGCGTTGAATCACCCGACGGTCGGTATCTACGAGTGTCAAGCGTTTCAAAGTCCAGGCTCATCTATCGCTCACATAATGGAGCTGCAGAACAAAGGTAATTTGGACAGAATTCCTCTTCATGGTTTTCCCTCGTTAACTGGTATTGTTAGAAGTTATACATGTTTCAGATTTCATGTAAAGGATGAAACCTATCCCAAAGGTGCTCGTGAGCTCTATGATTGCCTCCAGATTGAAATCAAGCGTCGAGAGATAATTATTTGATGTTCCTCGGGATTAGCGAATATCTATGCGGAGGATTGTTTTCCTCCGATGAGTGCCAAATTGCCCCTTCTCTTTGGATGTTCTTGCCTTTCTGCTAGGAGTTGTTTATGGATTGCACGTGAATCCACGAAGTGGTAATGAAACGTTGTTGTTGTTGTTCATCGTATTAGTCCCTGGCGCCGATAGGAATAATGTTTCCTGGCTATGAGTCTTCATTTCGAAGTCTTAAGTCATTTCCGTTTGTTTCCCTATGCTTTCGCTTGCTACTGCCATTCTCTATTATTACCAGGTATTGATGTATCGTATATTGTTTGTATTGATCTCCATGTCGCGTTTATGAATAAAATGTACCGATTGTATTACAAGATTTGAAGGTTCGGTTTGTTAGCCAATTGACTAGATATCTTAAACGTTGAGAACTTTGTCGCAGTTTGCATTTCGCATCCAATGGTAATGCGTACGTGGTGCGGTGGCAAGATGTGCCACTTCATTTCTCATTGCCTTCCATTCGTACCTTCCATCTCTCTAATGTCGGGGCTCTCTGACACTGAGAAGGTGGAGACACTGATTGGTAGGGCGGCAATACTTCGAGTTATTATGTTATCATTTTTGTTTCTTAAGACTTTTTTCGAACAGCTCGGAGTCCTCAAGATAAGATCCGAATAGATGAGAGGTTGGTATATAGTCGTTTTTTTGAAAAGTGCTTTCTATGATTAACCCCGTTGTGACAGCTAGCTTTAGAAACGGTAGTTTCAACTTTTAAAGTAGGGATTTAGTGTATTTGATGGCTCTGCGCTGTGGTCGAGAGGATGTACGTTCATATTTCACATTTTGTCCGAATTAATTGTGATGAATTTCTGGCTTGGGTTTGTATAATTTTCGTTCGTACATGTGTTGAATATCATATCATCCTTTATCAAACCTCATATATGTTGTGGTATAGGACGTGAGTGCCTGCGACGGCGATATTAAAGCTCGGTTTCGGGTTGAGTTGGATTGATTTAAATTTCAATGAACTTGTAGGCTAGTCGTAGGCAATTTAATAAAGAGACCGAACATCTTCTCGTTGATATTTTCCCTACATTTTGAGAACCTTCATTGCGATTCACAAGGAAAGGAAAATGGTGTTGGGCGAATATGGTTCGATGCTATTTGGGTGTGAGCGCTACCTAGTCCTTCACAATATCGTAACATTTGTCCATAAGGTTTCCTCTTGTTCTGAGAATGACCTCGCTCTGCATAAATTTGTTGTCACTCGAGTTGTTTTCTATGAATTTTGGACCATGTCATGTCTATTGTTGTCAGTCACATACATTATAATTTTGCAGTATGAATTTCCGCGGAAAGCCATGGACGAATCTGGAACGATGGACTATGTTCACATTTTACAAGAACGATTCGAATACAGACTGGTAAGGAGCGATGAATTTTCTCGAATCTCCTTTCTTGAACCCGCAACCGTTATCACTTATACTCACTACTCAACCTTCCCGAGGGCCAATTCGCACGCCTCAATTATCGCTTCCAAGCAATTGTTGAACATCGCCTTCATTCGTGATTGGAGCACTTCGTTTGTAGCGATCTGTTGTTACTACAAAGTAGGAATAATGATATACTTTTCAAACTTAAGTTGTGGAAGGAGAGAACTATTTGTTTGAAGGCGTTTAACATCCACGGTCGTGATCTTCTAATCAATTCAGATAGATGTCTCATAGCAGTGCTCCAATTAATTTTTTTCGAAATTAGTAGGCTAATAGACTATGACAGCTGCAAGTTCTCATGCATATCTCGCCTCACGTTCAATCTCAAGTTACCTTTAACATTGGATTCTTATCCTATCCACTTGTGTCCGTCAAAAGTATCGAGACAAAAGGTACAATAGTGTGTAAAAGCAACTTTCGCCGCTCCCATGTTGCCACGGATTTTCATTGTTTCCGCTCCGAACCTAGTCGAAGCGATTTTGTGAAAATCTTCTGCTTTTGGATCTCCGACCTGTTTAGCATGATATAACAGTTTTACTACAAGTTGTTATTAGAGGGGTTCAGATCGCACTAGTGTCCGTTGGGTGTCAAGTTGTGAAACTTTTTGAATCTACAAACGGGCAGTTGAGGTACTATGAGTTCTGTGGTTCAGTCCAACTTTTGGTAGTTCTCATACTGTTTGTTGTGATCATTTGATAAAATTGAGGTTTATTTGTCTATCGTACGCTCATTCTAGGTATGTTCGTTGCGCCGCTGAAATGGAAGCCACGAGGAAAGATCGCGTCGAAGGGAGACCAAGGGGTTTTTACACTCCTGCGGTGAAATTTTATTTTATGCATCCAAGTATTTACATAAATACCAGCCCTTCATTGGCCTATCGGCCGCCGAACATCTGCTCGCCAGCTTCAGTAAATAAATAAACGCGTTAATCATCATTTCTTGGTCAGTTAAGTGCGCACTTCGTTCATTCGAAATCTTGACACTTTAACTTATCGTACTCCAGTGGTCAAAGAAATTGTTCCTTTTCAATTTGACTCAAATATTGATTATGAGGGCTGACTGGCATGCTGATCAGGAACCTGGTACCCGTTTTCCAGATTTCGACCGTAAACCTTTTTGCAAGCTCAGCTGGGTGGTCCAGCTAGGACTACCGGTTTGGTGTCGGTGTGTGTAGTTTGATGCAAGATCCGTACGCTTTTAGAAGTGTAAGGAGGAGTTCGACAGAATAATGAGTGAGCCATGTCCTTCCGACGTTCCTACTGGTGCAGATTACAGTCGCACGGCAGTCGTTGATGCATGGATTGAATATCTAGCTGAAGAGGTGAGTTCTGAATAATCGAGCTCGTAAAGCTATCAGTAATTCTGTGTCACTGGAAACTTGTTAGCTCAATCTGAGACTTAATACTGTCAGGTTTTTATAGTTTGTTGATGTACAAGAGACGATGTGAAAGAGTTTGTATTGCATCTAATTATTCTATGATTCTTGCATGTACTTTGACTTGAATATGCTTTCATTTTTCTCATTTTCAGCGTGCATCCGAGTGATAAGTAAAATCAAATTAGTGAACTGGAGTTCTTGACTTCTAGTATTTCTCTTGAATGTTTGTTCTGACAACGTCGATAGTTGGCAATTCCTTGATTTCGTATGCTAAAATTTTGTGAAATTACGTCGATGTGAGCGTTCCTGAGGGGCATTTCAGCTCCCTTTCTCATTCTTCAAATATCCATATTGGATTAGACCAATTTTTTGTGGGAATCTGTTGTTAGATCACTTTTTATCCTAAAATCTGTGTAAATTGAGTTAGATCTGCGATTAGGCCACAATGTGCGTATCACTGCGTTTTCGTCGCTGTTGTCTTTCTTTTGGCTTCCGTAGTTACTCCGTTTTCCCCAGTCTACTGCTTTTAGGACCAAAAGGATGCTGAGCTCTATGACGAACTCATGCAAATCAGACTCAACAATTGCGTAAGTGTTCACATATTCAGTATTTTTTTGTTGACTTCGCGTTTTCTGCCGCATTAGGGCCGTTTAGGAGAAGCATCTCGCAGCGGTGTGGGGTAATCGCGATGCTTTTACTAATGAGCAACTTGATGAAATGCTAAATGATTTCAAGAAGGAGCTCTCCGAGGTTCTGTTTCTGCTTTCTTTTCTTTGTCTTTGACTTGCCTAACATAATTAGTAATTTTACGCCGAATTCAGTACGAATATGATAATGAGGAAGAAGCAGCTCGTGAGGAACTGGGGAAAATTTACATGAAACATCTTTCGGCGATGTTTTACGCTGAAAAGGAAAAGAAACTGAAGGTACATAGTTTCTTGTGCATATTACGAGATTAATTTCAATTCCGATATAGTCGAATATGACGTTTTAAGGCAGCCCAAGAGGCACGTAGTCCACCGCAACCTCGTGAAATCGTTCAGCCAGATCGATCCTTGCCTTCGCCTGCGGAGTAAGTACCGAAAAACTTCTGTTGATGGACATTTCTGAGGAGGAGTTTGTTCAGGGAGATGGAGATATCTACATCTGCTCAACCTGCGCCGGAGAGTGTTGAACGTGTGCCGGTTCCAGTGAAGAAAATTGAGCAGCCAGTTTCAACTACTGTACAGGCAATGATACTGGTCTCTTTTCGAACATATTTTGACACATTGTTCATTTAGGTTGAAAAGATGGAAGTTGATGAAGTGGAAACAAAGCCGTTAGATCCTGTTCCAGAACCACCTGTGATCGTTACGGATGCCAAGCGTCCTCGAGGTAGACCGCCAAAAAAGGTGCTGCCTGTACTGTTTCTTTGTTTTTCTATTAGGCTTGAGCAACCGCTATATGGTGGAATTTGTGTATGATTTGGGTGATTGTGATGTCGTAGGCAGCCCTCGTTGATCTTTTTTCTAAACACGGTCCATGCTCAAGTTTTAGAAGCAACGAAAAATTTTATTGCAAGTCCAAAAATCGTAGGTGAATGGTCTGGTTCGTGTTTCGCTTACACTCTGCTTTGGAATCGCTATGCACAATGCCATTTAGTGAAGTACCCTTCATTAAGAAAAAAGTTTGTATTAGTTGACCAGGTTCGGGTTCATCAGTGTTGTCCCCAAAAAGGACCCCAAATGAAGCGCGAAATGTGGTCCATCAATGCGCAGTAGGGTGTATTCGGGGCGTGTTCACGGTTTATAGAAGTCTGACACAACTTGTTAATGCGCAAGGGTAGCCGTATAAATCTGGAATAATATAGAATATCTGATCGCGTTGATGAATCGGAATCTCAGTGTCGTTCGGAGTGTCCTAACGTTCGCTGCGCTAGCGATTTGTGTTAAGGCCCACTCAGACTCTACTGCGTTGCTGCCGCAGTAATGATGAAGGATAGGGACCAGCGACGCGCGCGTCAGCTGCGCAGGAGCGGCAGCGCTGCACCCGCTTTCAGAGTTTTACTGTGGCAGCACTGCCGCAGCGCCGCCGCAGCAAGGAATGCCACGGGACATTCCTTGCTGCGGCAGCGGATTTGCTGCCGAAAACGGATGTGGGGTGCGCTCATCCCCCCTTTTGCTGCTAATTTTGCTTTACTGCGGCAGTAAAACTCTGAATGGGCCCTTAGACCGCGCTTAAGCCTTGAACGGATAGCGGATAAACCCAGCACGCGATGGATCACGGTTTGCGAGCATTTCAGGGTAAATTTCAAGGTTCATCCCTTAATGCCATTCATGAATGTGGGCCCAAGTTTGCTTTCGCATTTTGTAGTTCAGGGCAGCTGTGAATCTTGGTCACGTCCTTACTGAACTCTGAAGGGTCTTCCGTGCTTCTACGCACCGAAGATATCAGTGAAACCGACACTGATTCACGGTAGTAACTCCGTGAAAAAGGGTAGCAACGTTGTCGTGTAGCGGTCCATTTGTTGCTACTGCGATGCGGGGCTCTGGCGGCGCAGCTTTGGGTGCCTAGTGGCATTCTTTCGCTGGTAACGGGCGTGGTACAACACATAGGGCTCTATTCAACTCAAGACAACATTGGGCATGATCACTTTCTTCACCCAAATAGAAATCAGTGTTTGTTTGGACTGTTCCCACTGTCCAAGTCTCATAACACCTCAACACTGGTTTTCGTCTGACCAATGTTTAGTGTTCCGAACTTTCACGACTGTACTGAGCTGTGTGACGGTCTTGTTGCTCAGCTATAGCTTTCCGCATCTCATATGTGTTTTGCTCAATCTTTAACCTAAAATCCTCATTCAAGGATGCTTCAACGCCAACTCGGGAAGAATCACCTTTGCATGTAGAAGCGAAGTCACCAGTGCGTGCTGAGAAGACAAGACGGGGTAGTACTCGAAGCGATGCGACACCGTCACCGAACACCCCAGGCACTTCAGAAAAGGACATTGTTGATAGCCCAGCTGGGTGGGTTATGGAGATATATTTCAAATTTATTACATTCATCAGGTATGCGAAAAATGTTCAAATAGAACTAGTGAGAGACCAACAACACCCCGTATAGAATGTCGTAAGAAAATGAAATCGTGCAAGAGTTATTTTTTATTGAGAGAATCGTTATGCAGGAGAAGCTAGACAGCATAGGAAAGTGTTAAATAGACGACCGGTGTTGCGTAGAGGGGGAACGTTTTTTAATCTAAGAAGCGTCAGCGCTATAGGCGACACTGCTGCGCCCAACGCTGATCTCCACTTACCATACCTAAGTTTGAATCCCCATTCTCTGGTAGAAGGGTCTCTTAGCAGGAAAAAAGTCGGTATTTTTCAAATCAACTGTCCCAAGTCGTATCTTATACACCATTACATTATTTATCTGTCTTCAAGTTTTTCGGGCGAAGCAGAGATTCAGCTTCGAGCGTCTTCCTTCGAATATAGCTTGGCGGAATCGGGGTCCTCAAGGAGTCCCACAAACATTCTCCTTGTAAAACTATTTTAAACCCTTTTTCAGAATATTCTTGCAGTGCAGCTTATTAGTGGAAAAGATCACAGTGCCGTACTCCAAGATCTGGCTAACATATGCCTTTTAAGCCTTCGTCAACAGAGCGCGAATTTTTTTAAGTAAACTGCTTTAAAGAAAGAACGGTCGTTGTCAACTAATAACCAATATGTCAAAGATCGAATGCTCGTTGAATATTCAGTGGCTGATTCGAAGATGATCTCATTTTAGTCGTGTGAGAGGTGCGCGACGTCCAGTAGCGGTGGATTCGCCCTTGGCGAAGACCACCGTCAGAACGAGTGCAGGAGCCGATGTAAGGGAGACGAAGGAGAGCGGTAGAGACGGCGACGGTGTTAAAAGGTTCGAGTTGTTGAGTTCCTATCCCTAAACCATCCAATATTTCGACTTTAATCTTGTTCGTTCGAACATTCGCATTTGTTGCCTAATTTTCCTCTGCTGTCGTCATGAATGGGAACCTCTTCCAGCAGGCAGAGCGCTGATGCGCTCTCACGCCTGTCTCGCGCAGCAGCAGCCGATGATTCCGGAGGTAAAGGAGCGCAGACGGCTGTTTCGGTGCAAATGCCGTTAACTGGAAGCGATGGGGAGAGTATTCCGGTAAACTGGTATTCAAAATATTCCCTTATCCAGCTCTCCCAAACTTTCTTACGTCAGAGTCGGAAATCCTCTCGAGCAGACCGCCGCAGTGCTGCCGCTGCTGCTGCCGCTTCTACAGCTGTACACTCAACACCGACCAGCTCGCAGGGTTTAACGACGGCTGTACAGACAGGAGAGATCAAATGGGAGCCGGAGGATATGGTAATTTGAGATCGAAAAAATGCTCGATAGAGGTGATATGCAGTTGGAGTTTAGATCGTCGTTGGTTGGCCGTTGAGTGACGCAAAAATGTCTCTGCCATCTACCTCTGCCTACGTTGTGAAAACGGAGCAACTTCTTCAACGAACGGTGCGATAGTAGCTGCTTTCAAATTCCTGTTTCACTTCCTGACTTTTGCTTTAAGGAACATGTCACCAGCAATCAAACATCGAGACTTGTTTCTTGGGATGACGTCCTAAATGGCTCTTACGAGAAGGTTCTGATTTTTGTTTTTGTCGCTGCAAATTGCTAGTGTTGGCCGTAACATTCAATCCAGCATTAATTTTCCACTGCATAAGAAAAGGCTGTTGTATCTTTACAAAGGACCTCCTTCTTCAGAAGACGTCCGATTCATGGAAAGTTCAAGATCCTCGCCTCCAGATGTGGGACGTCTGCTACTGTAACTTTAGCGATGATGCATTACAAGGTTAGATGCTTCTGAAACGACTAACAAACTACATCGACCTCCCATACGCAGTACTTATCGTTTTTTGGAATTTCTATTCTTAACCAATTTTCAGCTGCGAGGGAGCAGGCACTGGTTCACAATCATCCAGAAACCAGCAACAGTTTTTCTTTGGTCGCTTCACCGCCGAAACGAGTGCGTAAGGAGGAGAAACCGTCGAGCGCTACGCTTACTCCTAAGGTTAGATGAGTCAGTAGTTTGTGAAGAGGCGGAGTGCAAAACGTGGAGATGAGAAAATTTCAGATTTCATCAGTCCGGGCCTCATTTTCTTTTCAAAGAATTTTCTCAATTCAATCGTAGATAAAATGCGAAGTCAAGAAGCGTTTCAAATTGCTCTTACGTGCCTTAGCTGTGAAGATGTTGCAGACATCATCTCCTAGCCTAGAATATGTGGCACTCTCTTCCAGCTGTCGTTTACCTTCCATTCTTGAATTGGTGGATAAAAGAAGATTCTATGTTTCTCTGTGACATGTGTTGAAGAACTTTCCCGAAGATATAATTCAATTTGCTGAAAGGGCTGTAGCTTTCTACGTTGGTCGAGGGCTATTACAATGACCCATTCTACAGAACAGCGGGAAGATTGAGGAGCTTTCGAATTTGCATGAACAGCATCTCATTTTTGAGACTTGCAGTGGTCTCATCCTTCGGTAATATGCCGCTTCTGTGCTTACATTCCCTCTTTGATTTATTATTTAGAGGGCGTTTCTACCCTTATTCTATGTATAAACTTTCTTCTCTCCTAGTCGTTATGCTCGAGGTCTCTTTCAGGGTCGGATGATGTCGGCGTGGAATTCCCTGCAAGAACATCGTCATTCAGCCGTGTTCCTGCATCCCGTAACGGACAGAGACGCCCCAGGATATAGCCGTCTAGTATACTGGTTTGTATGGACGTAATGAATCGCTGATGTTCCACAATATCGATTAATGCTATTCCAGCCCTGTCGATCTGACTACGGTTAAGAGAGAGATTGATGGCGGAGCTATAACGAATCCGTTTGTTTTGATGGAAAAGTGCGTTGCCTTCTGAAGTGAAGGATTTCCAACTTTATAACAAATGTGGTTGAATTTTCAGAATGTTCATGATGTTCACGAATGCGGTCATGTTCAACAGTACTGGTCATGACGTGAATTTCTATGCAAAAGAAATGTTCAACGCGACGCTGGTAGAGTGTGTGGGAACGGTGCGTTTCTCTCCATGTCGTAATTTTAATCTTATATAGAAGGCAAAAAAAATGAAGATGTCGGCGTTAATCGGGCCTCTAACGAGGAGGGTCGTTGAAGTGATGGTGAGCTCTAGCGATGCGATTTCTATGGTATGTAGGGCTCCTCATCGGATATCCAAAAACATGAAAAAAAATTTCGGAATCGCATTGTATGGTACTAAAAAAGGCCTGCGAAAACGAGGAAGCGCTACACATCAGAGCGCTCATATCGACCGTAACTTACCTTAAACGGACGCAAATTTAAGAACTAATGTTAAATTCGTGATCAGCGACCCAAAGAACCCCACAGACGAAGTTTGGACTAAATCGGTTATTTTGACCCAGGCACCTCACTTACCCGCCCTTACCATACCTAACGCTAACCAGGCCAAACACAACCAAACCCACCTTTAGATACCGTCACTTGTTGCAAATCACGAAACTAGTGTTATACTCGTGACCGGCGCCTCAAATAGTCTCACTAGCAAAGTTTGGGCGAAATGGGTGACCATGTCTCGAGCCTCATGTTGGGTGTCGGTAGTGTTGCCCAAGGTTAAGTCTCTGATGAATTACTGGTAATATGTATTATGCCTCCATTCAGACTCTAGCTGTCAGAAAATCTTCAGTACCCACTACCTTCAATCCAGAAATTGCCTAGGAATCTCACCTGGACTGCTGATCACGGATTTTACTTTTGTTTCTGGAATTTCGACTGGTGGGCGTTAGCTATGGTAAGGGTGAGTAAGTGAGGTACCTTGGTCAAAATACCCGATTTCGTCCAAACTTCGTTCGTGGGGGTTATTTGGGTCGCTAATCACGAATCTAGCACTAGTTTCAGAATTTGTTTCCGTTTAAGGTAAGTTACGGTGAGTATTGGTTACCCATATTAATCTTGCCATTTACCAAAATTTGTGCATTTTTCGCTGCTCCAAACATGATTTTCTTCCACCTCCATGACAAAATCGCAAAATGAGCACGATTTGGTATCAATGCGATTGAAGCAAAACAAAATTGCACCAACAGGATTTGAACCCATGGCCTTCTGAACTAGAGCCCAACCGCTTCCCCACTGCGCCTCCGACCACATATCACGTACGAAATGAGCGCTCTGATGTGTAGCGCTTCCTCGTTTTTGCAGGCCTTTTTCAGTACCATATAATGCGATTCCGAAAATTTTTTCCATGTTTTTGGATATCCGATGAGGAGCACTACATACCATAGAAATCGCATCGCTAGAGCTCACCATCACTTCAACGACCCTCCTTGTAAGGACGCGCCGCCCCATTCGTGTTCAATTCGTAGAGACATGGTGAATGCGTATTTAGCCTATACAATGACTTGCAAGGGTCAGCCCTTTACCAGGCCCGTGTCTTTACCTTCCCGGACAGGCCTGGTACCAATTTACCCAACGAAAGGCTTGGTCAACCCGGGCGGAGATTGATTACTCGACCGTGCGATGTCAGTAGCCACTGTACCACGGGCGCCCTTGTATTCATGGGACCAATTATATTCCTACCATTCTTATTCTACAACTTTGTTTTTTTGTTCTTCCAAACACAAGAGAGGTTCATCTTCAGATTGATCCGAGAATGGACTCGTTCCGCGTTCACAATCGACGTAGTCGACAGGGCGACGATGTAAGTGATTATTTTCATATTACTAGACTTTTCCTCATTGGTAAGCAGCTTGTTTTTGGTTGATTTCCTATTAATCGGTTTTCATCGTACGTCTTCAGCTGCGACGGCGCTCGAGCCTAACACCAACCGCTCAGGCCCGTACTCCAATGAGGAAGCGAGTGCAGTGATTTGTTAATTTTCTGCAATTTATTGATTGCTACAAAATAGCATATGTGTGTGAGATCTGTCATGTTGTGTAATTTATGCCTCGTTTTGAGTCGTGTCAAGTTTTGAATGAAATGTTGGTTCATCTATTGACACCCAGTACAGCGGTATCTACGGGAGAAGGCTTGAGAATCTTTGGATATTTCCCTGCAAAAGCCTCTACGATATACAGCTTGGAATTCCACTCTCAGTAGATATCCTATGTGCTTCGTTTATTGTAGAGGTAATCCACAAAAAGAGCGAAGATTTGTTGGCCAACCTGAAGCTGTGAGGGTGAGGATAATCCTGCTGGCTCTCGTTCTCTAAGGCCCTTGTTATACATTCGCTCACCCCCAGCGTAACTCGTACGTTCAGTATCAGGCACCGAGGGGCCAGACACGTTTGTACGAGTTATCACGGTGACGCTGGCGTGGTGACGCTCACAGGCTGTTATGCACACGCTCGCGTACCTTCTACGCTCTAGTCGCTGCGCATTGCACTGCGATTGACCCTTTCGCTGGGAGTGGGTCGATCACCTCGCGCATTGCTCTGTATGCTTCGGGCGCGTGCGTGCGTGCGTCGCGTGCTCAGCGTCTGAGGTTAGCGGCGCACGCGATCACCGCTCGCAAGTCGCACACGCTCACCGCGAGCGAATGTATAACAAGGGCCTAACGGTCGTGATTACAAGACGCCCTTGCACAGAGTTTGTGATTATACTTCTTTCTTCCTACCTTTCTACAAATAACGTACTTTAGGATCCTTGGAAGTGTGGCAAAGAATTCTTAAAAAGCGTGTTGAAGTGGAGGGTGAGAAGTAGAATTATAAAATCTGTAAAATCTGGAGCATTCATGGCGTCGTATTTGGAAAAATCACGATTGGTGAATATTTCATGTCTCACAGCCCCCAACGGAGGAGACGCTGGCGACACAATTTCCCATGCGAGAAAGACGTTCATATGAAAATATTATTACGAATGTTATTTTCAGCTGTAATCGCTATTCGATGATAGAGGCTCTAGTATCAAAGGTGCCAAATGGAGTCAGCTACTGTGCACTGTTGTCGTCCATCTAAAAGATTCCATTGTATTAGACTGTAAACAAAGTTCTGTCCTTTTTTTGCACCTTGTTTTAAAACCTCATAACTCAGCTCGGGACTAACCGTTTTTCCTAATATAAACACCGTTTTGAAGAACATTTCTTGCACTAGAGGACTGTTGGTCAATCGTGTGACTAGCGAAAAAATCCGAAGATCTGCATCGAGTGAAATCCATGACGGCGATTTCGACATCATGTTGGTTTCTTAGTCCTCTCTTCCTCAAGTGCAATGTGGATGTCTAAAAAGTGGCAGCGAGTTAGAATGAGGTGTGATGAATGTGGTGGATGTAGAAGAAGTTAAGATATGTAGTTCGCTCGAATTTCGGAGGGCCAACTCTTAAACATGTAGATGCGGTGAGTGCTGAAGAAGAAACGGGGCATGTTGCTTTCTAGCTTAGGCTGTCGCCTTTTCAATGTCACATGTATTTTCGAGGTACACCTCTTTCTTTATCTTTTGGCTAGCAGGGAGAAGAAACGGTAAGTCTAAGAAAGTTGTAGTTGACTGGATGAGGCCACTACCTTCTTACAGTGGAAATCCGTCTTCGGAAAGATCTTGGAGGGTCAGTCGACGTGAATAAACTGTGCAAAGTGTTTCTTCTCATAGCTCAGTATCCATTCTTCATTTCATGTGAGAAGAGTATCGAAAATCGCTCCGCTAAAGCCGCCCTGATTGAATGAATTTGCAACGGTCACTCGCTCCAACTGCGCGCTTCGGTGAAATTGTGAGCCATTAATGGTTGAGTTGTTTTTATCACCTTAGGCAGCTTGAGACGGCTGAAGACAACGGTAGGGAAAACGCCTAGATTCTCTGCTTTCACATGAAGTAGTTGTGGTGGCTTCTTTTACCCCACTTCCTTTTGGATTCAGGGGTTGACGAACAAAGGTCCGTCAAGTGGTTCCCTCACCTAAACTGACTCGCTTTCTCCAAAGAACTTACTTAATCAGACAATTATAGTATCACGTGAAAGTGTGCTTCCTATGCGTACAATGTTCAGATCTGCAGCGCTCAACCCCACCATTCAGCAATGTTTGGACTGGTTAAGTGAATTCCTTCAAAAAGCCATCTCAGCTTTGCTGTGCTTGAAGCTTTAGAATAAATCAGGAATCGTGAGTAATTGTCAAGTGAGAAGAGGAACTATTTATTAACCTATAAAATGCAACTTGTTGATTACTCGTCTTGCCCTTCGAATTTGATGTTCTATGTCACCAGGGAAGTGCGCAAAAGGACAGAAATTTGTTTACAACCTAATAGTTGCCACGTAAGAAGTACAAGCTTCATTGAGCGCAAATATTAGTTACATACATACATTTCCCCAGTCCAGCAATCAGCAGTGAGTTAAAACAAACCAGAAAAAAACTAAGTTCGATGCCCAGACGAACGCGGTTAGGCCGAATCGTAAGTCGGATTAAAGCTGTAACGTTGGTAACCAGCGTCGTGCCGAGGTTGCGGTAGCACTCAGAATAGAAACGCTAAAGGGTAGAGGTGTCGAAGTCGGTCCTACCCTAAGGACGTGCCGCCCCCTTGCCCCACGGGGACTCCAAACTTGCCCCAGGGAATTCTCAGAATTGCCTCAGGGGATCACATTTAGAGCACATGAAGCAGAGGCGTGGCTGGGGTATCCAAGGCACGCTCTACCTCAAGCCCTACAATTATCGTCCATCTTATAGATACTATGGTAGTTGTACTGTAAAAATGACAAAGCTTTATTGAACGTATACATTAGTTACATACAGTCATTCCTGGCGAGCGCCATGCGCTTGGCAGAAATGCGTATAAATATATGTTAGGCTCTCTGTAATAGAAATATTGTGTCAGTTTCCGAATCGAACAACTTTGTTCCTCGAGCTGGAAGATTTCGCGATGAGTATGACGATGAGAATTGCCAGAAGAATGGAGACAATCACCAGTCCAGCAATCAGCAGCGAGTAGGTGAGCGGCGAGGCGCATCCGTTCGGCTTCCCAGAGCTTCGTTCTGCAAGCCAGTGAAGAATTAGCAAATAGCAGCAACATAAAAGCACCGGCATTCCCCTTTGTCTGCATCTCTGTCCTGCGCTTTATCATTGCTGCGCTGTTTTGCTGCCGACTATGAATGAATTTTAGCTATAGAGTTCATGTGAGTTCGTCAGTGAAAGACAATTCATTTCTGGAAATGTGTACTGAGTGTTGTCTACGACAAGTCGTTCCATCAGCTCATATTTCTTTCAACGGAGATTTATGAATTCAAACAACGCCAGCATTTTCAGGCTAACCAGATTGGAGTGTGTTGTTGCCAAGTTATGAATTTTAAGAAAGGTGAGGAATGGCAATATGGCCAAGCACTTCTAGATATTGGAAAACAAGTAAAAGAAAAGCTCAAGAAGAATGGTGCTGAGTTCCTTTGTCTTATCTGTCCCTTAAGGATACACCAATGCACTGTACTTCCATTCAGAATCATGGAGGCGTCATGAATGGGTACTTATACTATGCAATTCGAGTTCCTCGTGGGACAGCGGCTGTATAATCAATTCCATCACCTTTTCCCCAGACAGCTCTGTCATAAGTTTACTCGACCCCGAGGGGGAGCTTGGTTAGAGTGGGCAAGGATCGATCGTTCAATCGAAAAGGCGAAATTGGCGCCTTTACGTCGAATGAGGAGCTATAATTGCAAGTAGCAAACTATAAATGCTCACCAAAATACATGACATCGTCAGGTGAGTCGAGCACCCTCAATTCGCCCACCAGATCCACCTCCGGATATCCTTTGGAGACAGAAACACGAGGTTCGGCCAGCTCCCGTCGATTACGCACAGCGTCGTATCTGAGCAGTTTGATTTTAAAGTAAGGAAGATGACACTGTAAACAAAAACGTTGCTGTTCCTACAACGATGACGACCTTCAACATTGGCTAATTATCAAACTAAGCATCACCCATAGCCGTAGTAGATACTGCCGAGTGTGGCGTTCTGTTTAAAGTCATTCTCTGGCTTGCTTGCTGGTGGACGGGTCTCTTGCGGCAATCGTTCCACTGCCTCATCTTCTGGCGATGCATCCGGCCTGGAAGTGAATTCATTCAATAGGAAATTGGTCAGAATGTCGTTATGGAGAGCATTTGATTATGAGAAGCACGAGCAGGTGTTATTTGGGCAGGTACTGAACGGTACTGCTGTTACATTCCCAAGCTTCCAGGCTGTTTGCTGTCATGGTAAGCACGTCTAGCTTAAGGTATGAAGAGCCACTGATAATATCTTTTTCGGTCACCTACTAAGTAATTTGACTGGTAATCAAGGCCAGTATGTACACCTTCACTCCAGCTCTCGTTTTTGGTAAATAAACTCAACTTTTTTCTTTACAGGCTATAACACGGGGGCACGTGGTGTAGTGGTAGGGGCGGCACCGATATCAATACGGTAGAGGTACCAATTCCCGACCGGGTTAATCAGGCCTTCGTTGTTCCGGGCTAGGGTGAATTAGTGCCAGACTTGTCTGCGAAAGTAAAGACACCAACTTGATGCGCTCTCTATGGACTAATGAACGCCGACCACTTTATTTTTACCTCCCTTTTACAATCTACTACAGAATGGGCCACGACGGTTACTAGTGTTCAAGTAATCAATGTCCATTGTGGTGAGGTGAAAAGGTCTCGCGTCTCTTTCGTCAAACGAACAAAATATGCCAGGAATTCGCCTTTTCTACGTAATGCCTAGCGAAGAGTGAAATTGATATGATATGCTACTTGTTTCTTTTTCGTTTTCCCTCCTGAGCCTTCATGACGTCTTCCTCCTTCATAAATAAATGAATAAATGAAGAATACAGTAAATACTCGTTGCAGGTTACCCTGGACGGCAATTTCTAGAAATTTGGCTGCTAAGGGAATCTTTTAACCCGCTTCTCTACTCCTTCCCAGTTGTTTTTTTTTCTTGCAATAAGGAGTGTCTGAAAGCAGTACAAGACAGAACGAACTCTTCGAAGGTCATGATCTTCTTCACACCGTCTCCTGGCGCTTCCCGTTGAGTCTTCGCCTGCTGTAGCCGTTGCTGCAGAGATGGACACGTCGTTGGCGGCTAGAAAACAAACCAGTTCGCAGCAGCCTAATTAAAGTAGCGAATGTTAACCATAGTTATATTCCTTTTAGTATGGAATACAGTGTGTAGGTTGATGTGTTGCGATTCTACTAGAACGGGTGCTGTTGATGCGACGTGCAGCCTGCTCGGTATTTCGCGCCGGTTACTAACTCACAAGTGAAATGCCTTTAGAAATCTCACGTATTCGCTGAATGACTGTTAGCTTTGGTGTCCCTGCCACAAACCTTGAGTATTCCTTTTTTCAATCCTTTTTTTTTGTTCGAGGCATGTTTCCAGAAATGCAGTGCGATTTCCATAAAGCTCTCGTGACTATGGATGTTGTAGGTTATAATTGAGTGGGTTATGGAAACCTGAGGAAGCAAAAATTATTGAAGGCGTTGATACGAAAATGGATAACGGGATTGAATAAATCTGCTCCGAAGGTGCAGTAGGACTCAAAGCTAGACACTCCATCGAGTGGCTCTGAGGAGAAAGGCAGGAATAACTGCAGACTAACACCATCAGTACGGTTTCAAATAATTGACAGATTTATAGAACTAGTGGTTCCATTTTGAGCATTCCATTTTGTTAAAACGAGGGAACAGATCTGAAAGTGTTTCTTGCGCGCGTCTTCAAAATCCGGTAATCCTCTCCCCGCTATCGAACGGGGGCACTTGACGTCGCTAGCTACAAGGAATTCACTTTGCCTGATCCTTTGTTCCGTGCAAGAGAACTGGCGGATATGAAAACCAGACTCTGGAGTTTAAATATAGAAGAGTGTTTCCTGTTTGGAAATGCAGACAAGGACGAATTTTCACCCCTATTTCAGCCGCACACTTGCAAACTCCGTGGTGGAGAAAAATGAGGATCAGAGAGCAAAACTCTGACGGAGGGTTTCGCTCCCAGCTGATTTTCAACAGGAAATGTTTCGCTTTCCGCTATTCAGCTTCTACAAGTGCGCCAGAACGAGAAACAGTAATGTTGCTATGGAGTTAAAAGGCCTTCTTTGCCGTCGATCCTCTTCTTCTGACGATGAGTTTCCAAACTCGTCAGTCCACCTACCGTCAAGTTCTGACACTCTTCGCTTCGCATACAAATTCGAATCTGGCATATGAAACGAGTGACGGTTTTGTGAGCGAATTTGAACACGTGTGTTTCCTGTAAATATTATGAACTCCAATTTGAATTTTCAATAAATCGTATAATAAAATGTGTGAGGTAATTTGGGATCAAAAAGACAAAAGCAGGTAAGAAAAACGGTCAGACTGGCGAAAGGACAAACCTGGAAAGCTGTCGTCAGATCGGCACTGTATTCCGGTGTTGGCATTACGTATTGGTCAACTCCGCACCTGGAATCCATCTGCTGTTTGAGATGAAAGGAGCAATAGAATCGCTAGGAACATTGCTGGCTTTCAATATTACATTGTTTGACCAGGCTGTTGTTGTTACTGCGAAATACGCGAAGCTACATATTGGTTTATACGTGCGGTAAACTTCGGACCTGCTAGTGGCTAGTGTGATCTCGCCAACATAACTAAAGATACGGTAGATTGCTCGTCAAAACCGAAGAACTTCCTTTCCTGCAGCTTCGAAGAAGAACGTGGAGAAAGAAGTCAAAAAGATAGCAGAAAAATTAAAACTTTACTTGCTCTAATTTTTATAGACATGTGCAACATTCAGAATTTGCGTAGGCCTCTGAGAGTCTCAAGGTGGTCAAAATTCCAATAAAATTATTTGAAGTAGCCCAGCAAAAATCATCCAGCAGGGAGATGGGAACCTTTTCATTGAGGAAAGAAGGAAAGAAAGGTTTTGCTTGGAAAGTGTTACTTCTGTTCAAATAGATCAGCCTTATTCTTTGAAGTCTTATTTATTATAGAAACCTTTTTGGACGGGTCGTGGGGACATTTCAGCTATTCTGACTAGCGGCTGTCGTGATATAGGGGGGGGGGAAGCCGAATGCGAGGGCGCGTCCTCTGGGGACTGATCAAGACCGGTCATTAGAGTTTTACTTGTTCAGCAACCTGTCGTCCCTGATTGTGAGGCTCTATGTAGGGTCGAATAATAGAGGTTTAAGTAAAGCTCACCCATTTTGATCAATCACGAGTATCCGATTGCCTTGGCCGTCTTCCACAAAACAGTTCTGCACAAGAATTCCAGCGTTCTCTGCAACAAAGTTCCATATTTGAATCGGTTTATTAATGACGTTGATAATGAATAAGCTCAGTGAAATAGCCTCACTTAAATTTTCTGAAAAAGTATGACGCGTAAGTAGGTCAACAAGAGTTCGTGTTGAATTGACCATGAGGGTTGTGCGCGAGGCGCAGTAAACGGTATTTTTCCGCAGTGGTAAGGGGCGCTATTGACACCCGCACCTTCGACCGATCGAGCTCCGCCCGGGCTAGCCAAGTCTCCTTCTTTCCGTGGTCGGATGAATTGCACAAGACTTTTACCTTCATTGTTTTTTATTGTAGTCAAATCGTTTGTACGACTCAGAGTTGGGCCGATTCAATGCGACTGGAGAGCAAAATAAGCCAGTTAACGAGTTAACGAGACAAACATCCTACGCTCAGAATCACAGTCGCATTCTATAGAAAGCTAGGAGATATACCAATTTTTCAAGGTAAAGGTAGTATAAATTGGTTTCAAGTTAATTCTGCTGATACTCTATATTCTCTTTTCTTGAATTGAAATTTACAACCCGTGTGTCAGTAACGTTTCGGTAATTAAGAGTTCGCTAATCAATCACAATATTAAATATTA
Source organism: Nippostrongylus brasiliensis (assembly GCA_030553155.1). Lineage (NCBI taxonomy): Eukaryota > Metazoa > Nematoda > Chromadorea > Rhabditida > Heligmosomidae > Nippostrongylus > Nippostrongylus brasiliensis. The sequence goes on along the minus strand of CP130733.1, from coordinate 22,652,598 downwards.
ACCAGTAGTATAAAAAATCGTAGTAGGAAATTAAAAAATACTCACCGAGTCTCATTCTTCATTACCGAAATAAATCCTCTATTGATACTGTTTTCTCATTACTCAGGAGGATGGGGAGCTATCACAGGACAATTGCCATAGATCGTTTTTTTTCTGTTTAATGGTGTGAACCAAAGACATCCGTACCTCCAGCACATTGCCAGACGTGGTAGACGCTCTCCCCGACGGCTGCGTAACGGACTTCCGGACCACTTTCTGATCCTTTTCGAATTGTGTACGAGCACTTGGGCATCTTTTCAACATCGAATTGTGGAGCCAGTTCAGTCGGCACAGCATCACTGTAAGAATCTTGAAGGGATACGTACGGAAGTATTCAAATCCTGGAGGAAAAGTTGCTCCAAGTCAATGAAATAGCGATGCAGTAGTCGATCATTCTTTCTAATCTAAATTTCCCACAATGTAGCAATCTGATGTTTTAAGGGTGTTTTCACTTTGTTAGGAGAATATAATAATAGCCACTTAGTAAGCCACAAGTGACGCGTACGACATGCTCTTCATCGACAAAGCCGCTGTGATGCCCTTACGGAAATAAAAGGGAAATGAGCGATCTGTTTGCTGTCTCACTTCAGCCAGAAGTGGATGCGAATTGAAGACTCATATATGCATTTCACAAAAGCAGGATGATACAAGGCTTCTAACTCAAATCCTTCCCATTGATCAGAAGGAATCGATATCTAGGGTATTCCGCTACGATCAAGTGAATAAACAGCGACGCGAACCATTCAGCCATATTACCACTGAAAGCGATTGCGACAATCTCATGAAAGAAGTGTGCCCCTCTGAGATTCCCTGTCCTTTCCACACGTGTAGAGGACTTTTCGATGAATCGTCGCTATCAGTTAATTGCCATGTTCTTTGATACAACAATCATAAGATTTTTTGATTTAGGCGATCGAGAGGAAAATATCAGCAGCCGTTGTTATGGTTCTGAAAGTTTTCCCTTTTTAATATTGATAAGCGATGCCATAGGCTGCGTTTGCGCCAGCCATTCAGAGCGTTTTTTATTGAAGCGGAAAGCAAAGGCAGCTCGATAGGGGGTTAGAAGTAAAGTTCCAATATTAGAATTTGACAGCGAGCTGAGGACACTTCCCTTGAAAGAGGTCTCAAATCCAGCTGGGTAAGTTGGACTTCGTGGCTGAAAGCCGGTCTTCCGCGCTCCTTCACCCTGACTTTTAGCGAGCTCCGTTTTATGCACTTCGTACAGTCGTAAGAGATAACGATACTCGATACTCGCAAGGACGGCGCTCGTAGAAATCTGCGGCTCTGGAGACACCAGCAACGGCCCCCTAGGGGACTGATCAACGCCGAAACATCTGCATTCACCTTCACATTTCAAACTATCCCGCTTGATATTGCCTCAATCGATAGATGATAGATAGATAGTAGATAAACTTGTCAGCTTAGGACTTACATGTTTTTTATTCAGTTTCCTCTAAAGTGGATCTCCATGCGTAAAACAAATTATGTCGGCGTATACCTCGCACCTGATATCGAGTGTCGATTCGAAGTCGTCGAGTACTTGGCTGTGCACGTAGACACACTGAGCGCAGTAGCTTCGATCGGACTCAGTAACGAAAAGTGGATGAAGTTGAACCGAAATGCAAACACGCTGTATGATTCCTGAAGGGTTGTCCTGAAAGTGCAGTCTTCTATTAGGTTGTTAACCTTCTGAGCAAACATTTCACGTTTTCATTGTTCGGTTTTATTTTGCTTTAACAAAAAGTGCACACATGGACGCTTCTTTGCCTTTCTATCGCCATCCTGCTGTTTATCATTTTACGCAACGCTTGGAAGCTTGGCGATTTATAGATGAAAACTACAGAGGTTTTTTTTCCAAAGCGTTATCCACCTTTGAAGTGAATTATGACAGCGATTCACCGTTCTCTCCGTGCTCATTCCGCATTTGCCGTGTCGCAGTGCGATCTTGTTCATGTTGCGCGATGAGCAGTCCGGATCATCCGGGAAATCGTCGGCGTAGATGTGCGACGGATTCGACGACGTCGTGCGGACCTGGAGAAAATCTTCCTTTCATTTGCATGAGATTTCGATCCCTATTAGGACATCAAGTCTCATTGGTAGTGTGTGATGTTTTACTCTATGTTTTTGTCTTCTTTTTTTTCACGTACTTAAAGGTGTGTACCAGAGCAACATCGAAATAATTCAGTTCTTGATGCCTTGTTTTTGCAGTCGGTACCAGTGTTTCAGACGTTCTCATAGTGTTTGCTTACCTGTATTCAAAGTTTTTGCTCGTTACATTTATATTTTAGGGAATCCGTGGTGAGGTCCGCTCCTCCACGTTGGTGCCACTGGGAACTCCTCCACTAGTTGGAGATGATCTGATCGCGGGCTATCGAGTTCCAGCGACAGGCCCTGGTGACAGGCCGGCCGATGGAGAAGCTCGCCACGTCATATGGTTAGATGACGCAAAGTGTAATTGTGAAAGCTACGGCGTCCGCGGTAAACCGACGCCCACTCAGAGTTAGCCGCCGCTCTTGAGCATCGTAGAATTGACCTATGTGCGTTGCAAGAAACGAGGGATCTGGCAGTAAGTCGAGAGATATTGGCCAACAAGACCGAGTGCATGGGATAGTCGGTGAATCTCTCTCTGGTATCCATTTTTATAATAGAAGTGTTCGACATCTGATGTTCTATTCTATAAGCTATGTTCTTCTTTTATGCGGCATAATGTGAAGACGCGGTAATGAAAGTAGAACGTCACACTAGTACTGAAAATGCGTTCCCAGTGCCTCGGAGAGGCATTCTGCACGTAGGAACATTACGGGAATTTGAATTATGGCAGAAGGTTGCTCAAAACCTTCACTGCATCCTTCGAACCCTAATTTAATTAAAGTGTCTGTTCCTTCACTACTCACCTTAATGAGAATTCGTTCGGGTTCACATAGCACCAGCGGTTGGTCCGTGATCTCATTTGGATATTTTGCTGCGAAAGAGGCGCCGCACAGTACAAATGAGATCAGTATGATATTCATCTAAACGTCGGTAACTTGGAAAGGAGAGAAACCAACCGAGGTCAAATTAGCTTCAGCACATTGCAGAATGGAGATTGAATTCATTTTTCAGCATATAGATCCCACATCTTCTATCGAATACACCGGAAATTGTGTCCATTCAAGGTGATGGAGCAATCGCTGCCAGCAAATGCTGTACAATCTGATACTGAGGACAATCCGGGCCAATTAAGAAATGTCGTCAAGGCAAAGAAGGTGAAGTCACTAGTGATGACGCAAGTGACTTGTTACTGTATTTTCCTTCTCTATCACGAAGCGTACGGTTTAGCTGCTACCCAGTAAGACACTTCGTACTGTCTGACGGTACAGAGACTTTTAGTTTTATCACACCATTGTAGGCGTTCATGCCTTTAATGGCGAATAAACCCAGGGGCATCAATTGGGGTGAAGGCCATGGAAATTGGCTCAATATCGCTAGGCTACGCTGATCGATTCAGCTTATATGGCGAAAAATTGTTTACAGCAATTTGGGGTGAAAGTTGCGAAGATGATTTCACAAAATCCATCATGATTTTTTTACCAGTTAAGCGGTCAAGGGAGGAGTCGCGAAAGGCAAGGTGCGTGAATGAAGGCTTCTGTTGACAAGAACTGTAACCCCTAAAATGACATGACTGTTTCCAGATAACTATTCAAGTTATTGCAATTTTCCGAATTGACTAGACAACACCTGAATCTCGATCATACCGAAAAGCACGTAAAGTCTTGCGATAGTAGATAGAATATGTGAAAATTTGGAGGAATCAGAATTTCAGACGGCATGAGGCAAAAGATTTCAGCAATAGACGAAAAAAAGAGAGCAACACAAGGAATTAAGGATTTTTTACTTGAATTAGTATTGGCTCAGTTGCTCAGATTACAGTCCTGTAATTGAGACCGCTGTACTGCTACGTACTTCATGTGTTCACCTGAAAAGTTCAGTTTTGTCATTAAACTGTGGAAATGTCACCGAGCCTTCAGTTGGTCTTGAGGCTAAACATGTTGCATGGCCTTCATTTAAGATGAATTCGTACTACACTTTTATTGTTACGTGTGAATCTCCCGACGAAAACAGCAATGGAGTCAGAAGTGCGAATCCAGGAGGTCTCTTTGGCCAGTTGACGGGAGCTTACTGCTAGTTATAGTTCGGACCGAATCGAATAATTTCGAACGAATTTTCGAATGAAATTCGAAAATTCGAATATTCGTTATTCGAATATTCGGAATTTTGGAAAATCGAATTTATTCGTTCATTCGTTCATTCGAAATTTTAGAAATCGAATTTATTCGTTCATTCGTTCATTCGAAATTTTAGAAATCGAATTTATTCGTTCATTCGTTCATTCGAAATTTTAGAAATCGAATTTATTCGTTCATTCGTTCATTCGAAATTTTAGAAATCGAATTTATTCGTTCATTCGTTCATTCGAAATTTTAGAAATCGAATATATCCGTTCATTCGTTCATTCGAAATTTGAAAAATCGAATATATTCGTTTATTCGTTCATTCGAAACTTTCAAAATCGAATATATTCGTTTATTCCCAAGAATTTCTTCCCAGCTCAACGATCGTAACTTTCCAGATACTTGAATTTCCCAAGAATTGACTCTGACGTCCAGATCAATTTTTCTGACTCGTTCCGCTCAAAATTTGTTTGGGTGAATCAGCTAGGGTACTCATCCCGACTTCACGATTCTAACCATTGTTTCCTCTGCTGGTAGCGAGTGATCACGCTAGGTTTGGTTAGTCCAGTGCTGAAGTATTTTGAAAGGGCTCCAAATTTCCAACTTATATGTAAGCTTCATGATCCAATTAACTCTCGTGAGCGGAATGGGTGTGATACCGACGATATTTAGCAGCCATCATATCATCAGCCTCTTACTTAATAGGTTGGAATTTTAAAATGAACGCAAGATTTATGCTCTTCAATGTATATAAGCGAAGGCCAGAAGTAGTGTCCAGATGTCGATACGAATTCAAATGAGACCGGTTGGTCGTGGGCAGGGGTGTGCGGAAATTTTTTTCAAAAAAGCGGAAGGCGGAAGACGGAACGGAAATGGCCAAAAATGGCCGGAAACCGGAATGCGGAACACGGAAGCCGGAAATAGTGCAAAAATCACTAAATTATTGGAATTTAGCCAAAACTGGACCACAAAAAGTTTTCATTTCTGTTTCTAAAGGTACCCATATAGTGCTCGTTTTGTTTCCACTAGAATGTGTCTATTATTTTGGTGAAGGTGTTCAACGTTTGGTGATAGCTTCAAAGTAAACGGTGGAAACTCATTATTCATTCATTATAAGCCGAAGGCAAGTACGTAGAGGAAGACAGACTTTTTTTGGCGCGACAGACAAGAATGCTTTCAAAATAGAATTAAAAGCCTAAAACAAGCATGTTGTGGTGGAGAAGAAGTAGTTTTTCAAGATCATAGGGAAATCGGCTTTTTCTCAGATCGTTTACAATCAAATCAGCAGAAGAAAACAATCTCTCGCACTCGGACGATGTGGCAGGTGCCGACAAATATTTCATTGCAAGTTTTCTTAAGAGAGGGGGGTGCACTTCGCTGCATTGGTTTCATTCTACCTGAATTCGTACCGACGTCAGCACAACAACTTCAGTTTCCATTTTGTTAGCTTGCACAGTAGAGGTCTTCGATGTCTTCTTCCGTTTCCGTGTTCCGCCCAAAAACAAAGCGGAACACGAAACGGAACGGAAGGGCCAAAAACAGCCGGAAACCGGAATTCGGAACACGGAAACGGAAGTTTCGCACATCCCTGGTCGTGGGTTTCATCACTGTTCTAAACTGAAAGGGTTTTTTGTTCGTTGGCTTTCTTGAAGTGGAATAGCAGCATTATAGTAAATTCTGTACCCCACTTTTTTCGTTAAAAATAGGTCTATAGGGGGTAATGGCCTATCAGAAGAACGAATCTAATACCCGTAGCCGATTACCCTCAATAGGCCTATGTTTAACGAAAAAAAGGGGGTACAAAATTTACCATAGTGCCGGAATAGCTCTGTTTTTCTGTCTTTTCGCTGTCCGAATCGAATAATTTCGAACGAATGTTCGAATGAAATTCGAAAATTCGAATATTCGCTATTCGAATATTCGGAATTTTGGAAAATCGAATTTATTCGTTCATTCGTTCATTCGAAATTTTAGAAATCGAATTTATTCGTTCATTCGTTCATTCGAAATTTTAGAAATCGAATTTATTCGTTCATTCGTTCATTCGAAATTTTAGAAATCGAATTTATTCGTTCATTCGTTCATTCGAAATTTTAGAAATCGAATTTATTCGTTCATTCGTTCATTCGAAATTTTAGAAATCGAATATATTCGTTTATTCGTTCATTCGAAAAAATTTCCCAAGGACAAGACTATACTGCTAGTCTTGGCTTAAACTAGCCTTTGCTACAATTCACTGCATTCTTAAAAAGGTTCAGCAATAGGTGGAAACTGTGGCTCTCAATGGCCATATCAACAGTTTTAGTAACAACGCCCAACGCTGAATTTTTACTTTTTTGCATTCGGAGACTAATAGAGCATTATTCAACATCACTTCATACGAAAAATCTTCCTGTGTCGAAAAATTAAGGGCGTGCCCGTAACGCGGAATGACACAGCTTCCTTTTTTGAGAAAATTAAGCTGTGTCATTCCGCGTGGCTATATTGGTTTGCATAGAAAAGGTAGATCTTTTTGCCGCTAAAAGCGTCCAATTCAATACAGTTATGGATAAACCAAGTGTACCACGAGCTCATTCTGTCATCCAGGAGCTCGATTCTGAGCAAAAGGAGCTGTTTGGCCTTGGGCATTGTAAATATCCACCGACCCGACATTGTTCAGATTTGTATAAAGAGCGGAGAACAGCAGGAAGTGCAAAGCCGTTGTGTGAAAAGATGTGAGAAAAGAAAAACGTTCGAAGTCGGCGATTGAATGGGTCACTTTTGCAGCAGGGTGAGAAACATGATCTGAAATGAGCCGCGCTGGAATATCAGGGTCGAGTGTTCTGGATTTCCACGCAGGTGATAGCCACACAGCTCTAAGCCGTATCCCGTGCAAGAGACGAGAAGGTAGAGGGGTTCTGAACGACTGTTTCCTTCTCTTGCTCCACTAATATAGAACTGGTATCCAAAACATGCTACAGATCAGGTCCAGGTTACACAGCCAGAGGAGAAAGGACAGCATTCCGCTCTCAGAAGTGGTGATATATGTTTTTGTTGATCGGCAGACGATGAAAAACAGTCGAGTGGAGCAGCAACAGGAGGCGAATTCGCTTCTAGAGAAGCCGTTAAGAAGCGGAATGAAAGAGTCGCGCCATGCACCTCTTTAGACGATCAAAGAGCCATATGGCCACTTTAGATTTAGCGGCGCCGCAAACGACGATGCCTCAAGTTGTCTTTTGAGGACGCGATTCGGAGATCGGTCGAAGTACCGGACGCATCACGCCGCAGCTCATTCATGTTATTAAAAGCATACAGCTATACGAATCTCAGGACCTGTTCATCTCGAGAATTCGACTTCAAAGCGGACAACATAACACTTGATATCCTAAGCAAGAATGTCCAAGTGGATAACGGCGGTAAAGTTGAAATCTAAGAAATACTTCTTATTATTCTGTGAGGGATTTCCAGTGTTTTCCGACTACTTTTAGTAAATCTATGCATGCTTTTTTAGCCATGGAAACATCATTAAGACGCGTAGTTGGAGATTCTGTCTCTGCTCCTCATACAACTAGGAAATAAAGGCTCTGGTGATTAGTGTGAAAACACTTTATTTCAATCACCCCGAGAACATAAGTGGAAGAGCTGGCAATACAAACGTTCAGAAACGACCTGTCCTATATTTTTTTCTTATGTGATTTGTGGAGCACACACCGCTTACTTCAGTTTAAGGTCCTGTGTCGTGGTCAGGACACATTTGCGCACACAATTACACGAAAATTCTAATCAGGATATAGTAGTACGTAAGAGACTGAGTGAAGCCCAGTAGCCAGGATGTTACAAGTTTATTCCAGCTAAGGTTTCGGCGAGTCCGCCATAGTCAGAGCCTGGAAAAGAGGAATTTAAGAAATCCTCCGTTCAAGAACAATTCCAAGTTTCAGCCGTGGGCAAGTAGACAAGCAATGAAAAACTACAAGCTGAAGGCGATACATAAGGTAATGAGGCCATCCTAACGAGCCTCTTGCCGACAGCTCTTCGAGTCAAGACCGCACAGATCAGCAGATGATGCCAGCTCTTGTGTGAACGGTAATGGGTCAACGGTGAGAAACTATCCATTATTGTAAGGTTAGTGACAAGGAAGGCAAGTCTACAACTGCCCTCAGCATTCCTTTCAAATCCGGAAACTTCAGCGTAGGTATACGTGTGTCCACCAAGCAGCTCGGAAGAAGGAAGAACGCGTTGAGGTGACACGGGAGCGGGCAGCATTCGCTGACCTGTGCGGTTTTGACCCGAAGGACAGTAGGCTCTTTCAGACGACGCGTCGATAAAGTGACGCGTGACGCGTGTGTGATGAAGGATAGGTAGGTCAGCGTCGTCGGTTGATCGGGTTATCACGCGTCATTACGAGTAACTCGTCCGATCGACGTCGCGTTGGCCATGGTGTACTTGAGCAGTTCGCGCGCGGCGAACCGAGCAGCGAAACCCCAGCGCACGACGCTTGACGGATGACGTCTGCCTTGAAAGAGCCTAGTCGTGCAGAGGCCCGTTAGGGTGGCCACATTACCCTGGAGTCTTCTTACTCACCGCTGAAACTTGAAATTGGGTTTGAGTGAAGGATCTCACCAATTCCTCTTTTATCTTCCAGGCTCTGGCGAGGGCGGACTCGTCAAAAGATTAGCCGGAATAAACCAGTAACATCGTGGCGATTTGGCTTCAGCCAGTCTATTACGATCTACTATATTCGACATGCCAAGACAGTCGATCATGCAATATCTCTAATCAGGCTTTCCAATCTGCTGCAACCAATGAAGGTCATTAGTTTTGTTCTCTCATTGATTTTCGTTCATGTCAAGCACTTTTTTGAATGCTCTGACGAAACCTAGATGAATTGCTGGAATTTATCATATTCATCGAATTCGCTTGATTACTTTTCTTTTATACTCTTACGGTGACTTTGCGGATCAAACTAAAGGCTGCCCATGCTGCGCGTTACCAGCAGGCGATTTCTAGAGACGGTTCGTTTTTCATGTTCAGCTCCCATCACAGATAGACGTAGGAGTCGATTCGTTGCAAAGCGACTCCGTTTAACTTCACGAGTCCCGCGTAACACCACTAGTTAACCATATATTGCGTTTTGGACATATTCATGTCCAAGCCAATCTTACGGTACTTCTACCGTTTGACTGCGGGCGTGGCCGGGGGCGGAGCAAGCTCGCCTCCCAGCAAGTCACGTCACCACTAGCACAGCGTGCAGAAGCACGTGAGAATGGTGAAAAGCATTGATGTCGACGATAGCATTGCATTGCATTTATATCGTCGATATCATTGCGGGCTTGCTCCGCCCCCGGACACGCCCCGCAGTCAAACGGTAGAATTACCCTTCTTACCTGCCACATTGAGCTCGCTCAGCATTTCTTCTGCTTCTGGGAGGTGCTTCTTCAACCGGTGACATCCTGAACTTTGCGACAAGGATGGAAGAGCGAAACAGGTCCATGTATTAGGTCGTCGAAAAAATTTCCCGCCACTTCTGCCAATCTTTTCAAATTTGTTTCTCTCCTTTATTCCACTCGACACCCGACATATTTATGCATGATTTCCATCAACAACATCTTGTTATTTACTATATAATTTTTGAACTCTCCTCGTACAGAATTTCTATAGTTTCGATGCAAAGAATTCATCGAGCCACGTTTTGAGGTGCTCTAACTAGTCGAGTTGTGTGGTATATGGTTGAGCACAACAAGCGGTTGTACCAACGTGTTTATTGTAAGCACGTAAGATACTGCACTGAGGAGTTATTGGAGGTATCGAGCCTCGTGGACTTCTGGAGGGCGGGGCGATGAGAGTGAAGATCGATGATGCCTCTAGTGGATGCATCGACGTTGACGGCGATGAGTTGGTTCTCTAGCGACTGAATGGAGAACGAATGGAGCAAATGTTATTTCGTTGGGGCAAGATTCGACGAATGTCTTGGACAGATCACAATACGCTTTCGAAGATTTTGAAAAATTTTCCAACCCACCTTATCAGTAGGCGAATGTGCGTCGTTGTGACTGAAGGCGATTTTTCCGTGTTTTCAACGAACAGCTACTCCATCGCCATCGAAGTGACTACGATAGACACCGTTGGTGGCAGTAGCATCTGTAGGTAGCAACTTGTAGCGAGTGCCTCGTTTGCAGTTCAACCGCACATCGATAATCTCCCATTTTGAGTGGAGTTGCGGATTTTGAAACTTTCGCTGGTTGCAGCAAGTGAGTACCAGGAGATTTGGCATGTGATTGGTGCACACTAAAATGGAGTCGATTCCCCTCAAACTTTTTAACCCATTGACGACCGCGCGCTCCCTGCGTGTCTGGCGCGGGGGACCGCGCACGTGCAGTGATGAAAGTGTCTCAGGGGCATTAATTGTTTTCAAAATGATCATAAGTATAATTTTTCTGTGTATATTGTTGATTTTGAAACTTCCTCAAGTAATCATTAGAAGTGGACGATTTTCAGACCCTTTTTTGAGCTTGTTGAAGGGCCGTTCGCTTGATGAATATCTTGAAGCTTTGATAAAACGGAAAATATAGAATGGGTAGTAACTTTGCCTAAATGAACACTCCTATCCACAGTGACTCCCAAGAGGGAGGAAGCGTAGCCCAAAAGGTGTGTCCCACCGGCGGGACACACGGTCCACCGCGGACCACAAGGTGTGTCCCGCCGGTGGGACACGCGGTCGTCAATGGGTTAAATATAACAGTTTACGCAATCTCCACTTTAAAAAACATTTTCTCATAAACATAGAACGACAAGGCAACAAGGCGGCCTACGCATCCCCGTAATTGCGCTCCTCTTCAACTGCATGTGGAAAACTGAATGTAGCTGCTTCATGAAATATCTTCCATCGTTCGCATCGCCAAATTCAACACATTCGACAACTATGCTTGCTACAGGAGAAGGACCCGTCAAAGTGGCGATGTGTACGAGAGTAACGATTATCTGTGATAAACAGGCGTCGTTGAACACCGATCCCTCAAAGAGGGATGAAAGATAAATCACAGATCGATGCCAGAGAATTGAACTTATCGTTTGGAAACAACAATTGGAGCACCCAGGATCATAGAGGCCTGGTGAATACGTATAATGATTGGCTGCCGCCAATCATTATACGTGTTCACCAGGCCTCTATGATCCTGGGTGATGAATTTCCATTAAACTTGCATGTGCTCCGACGCTTCTCAAATGTTCGGGCTTGAGATCATTGAAAACCTACAAATGAACCTGAAAAGTCAAAATGTTCGTAACCTTTTGAGAAACACTAACAATATTGTCTATTGGTGGCTACTCGGATAGCACTTACGTTTCTCGTTTAAAATGGAGATGAACAGATGCGGAAATTCACTCTATCAAGTTTTCTTGGAATGCAAGGCTTATAGCACAAATCAGTCTTCCTTTCACGTAAATGCATGGTAAATGCGTATTTGGTCCACAGAATGACTTCAGGGGGACCAATCGCTATGTCATGTCAGTGTCTTAACTTTCCCAGACAAGTCTGCTACCGATTTACCCGATCTCGGAGGCAGGTTTGGCTATCCCGGGCCGGGATCGATCGCTCGACCGCGCGATTAACAGTGGCATCTCTCACCAATGCATGAATCATAGACAGCACCATTAGTATATTTTGCTTCCTTCTTACTAGGAATTCTTTTTCTGCCAGCAGTGGCTATCTCACGTTGTTGACTCTGGCATAGCGCTGCATGTCACATGAAGTTCACTGTTTGTTAGTTCATCATACTAGTGGGTAGTCTCATAGGAAGGACCGCACTTGTTCGGCCATTCCAGCAGAATAACATAGTACAAAATGATATTATGGAAATGCTTTATTGTGAGAACAGTCGGTCAAACTGAATCCTTTCAATTACTCTGTCAGTTGATATGGTGTAACGAAGTCTACTGCAGCTGCTCGCCTTGAGCAAGCTTCAAAATTTTAGTCACTAACGTAGGCATGCTGTCCGTTTTATTCTGCGGACCACTTTTAAATTCTTCATAGACTTCGCTGATCTGCTGTCTGAGGCCTTCTTCAGCAACATTCATGATTGCCTCTATCAAATCGACAACCGCTCCGTAGAGGGCTCGGAGAACTAGTGTGCATCGACGCTGCTCCTTTTGAGTTCCAGTGCAGCTGATTTTCATTTGAAACAGAGCTCCGCTTTCCAAGTCCAAGGCTGTGAGTAGGGGCATGAGCAACTCTTCCTTCTCTTTCGTCCGTAGAACTACACACGCACCGCTTCATTGGCTCTGGTCAACCTTTCGAACACATCCGGGAAATGACCTCCTTTCAAATGAAACTCAGCCTCAACGTTGTCTCGGTACGCGTCCTCCATGTGCTTGCAGAATTGGCGTTCCCCGTATTTACACTTCGGAACTTTTATTTCAGCTCCATCCTTAAAAATCAGCTATAAACGACAAAGAGCAGCAGGCTAAAAGTGCTTTTAAGTGAGGCTTCTAATTCTTCAGTATTCCCGTAACGATTACCTTAAGATATGCATTACGCAGGCACCGGTCTAATTGACTACAAAAAACTGCATGTGAGAAACAATGAAACTTTCGTGACCTCTCATAGTACTTTTGTTCATCTGAATCGAAAATCAGCTATGGATTTCTAAATATCTGCATGTATAATATATAAATATAATGTCTATGTGTGTTTCTATCCCTTTCCTTAGTTAATGTCGTACGCGTAATCGGCACGACTCCGAAAAATTGTTCAACTGACAGCCTTAGCTCCACGTTTTCCAGTCTTTCACTCGAATCAAAGCTGTGGGGAGCTTGCAAGTTTTGATCTTCGATATACTGGATATACAGATTCAAGAAATTCCTGTGACCGTCTTGTCTTCACAGAAGATGAGAATGTGATGAAAGTAACCGAAACTAGAAAACTTGATTCTTCGATGCATTAGATATGCAAATTCAAGAAAATTCTTCTTGCGATTGTTTGGTCTTCATAGAAAAAGCGAATGTGATGAAACTAACCGAAACTAGAAAAACCACCAGAGGCGCCAACAGCGGTAGGCTGAACATTCCGATTCAGACCGTGTACTTTCTGAAAACGACATTTAATGAATGCCATCACCTATGAAAAGGAGCTGCGTTGTCTACGAGAAGGAGAACTTTCTTTCCTCGGAATATACATACAACATACCACACTTGTATTAGGGTATTTTAGAAGATTGTTAGCAATGGTCAGTCATTTCCAGCGCCGATTTATTACAAGGTGTGAGTATGTTTTCGAGGGATTTAAAACTCTCTAACTTTCCGTTCCTCACCAAACCAGGATAGTTTTCCACTTTTTCATCTACCCCAATGGTAAGTGGCATAACTCAAGCGAATGATGAAGTTTCAAAAGATTGACAGGCACCAGTCAGAAGTTGCGAATCCACGGACTAGGCAAAAATCTTTTCTTCGAACATTCAGGTATGTGTTTGCTTGGAGATCTGATGACTAATCTGCTGTTCGTTTGACGAATTCTGCCGACTGCCACCCATTTTGTTGGTTAGGGGGGGGGGAGATCAAGGCACAATAGATTGACATTGAGAAGAACTGGAGTACTGCAGAGTACAAACTAGGTTCGCTAGCGATGGTCGCCATGGCAGTAAGGCCTTTTTAAATGGGTGCTGCCAGACAATTCACAAATACGAGCTCCTAAAAATACGCACTTCTTCCTCCAGAGAACAGCAACATGAAACAAACCATGTTGTATCAATGAGTATGCTGGTGCATATGTTCAAATATTGAACTGATTCAGGTAAGGAGCACGGTGAATACGAGCTATTTTGAGTGAGTCGCGGTTTTACGTTCGCGATAGGATGCACTTTCATCGGATAAAGGCTAAGTGTGAGCATACTGCACAAACATTCTCGAAATTCGTCATCTACCACACTTTTAATCTCATTGACGAAAATCAGCTCCAATCGACTGATATGGTAAAAATCCATTGGCATAATTGTAGTGAGCTATCAATGCGCAGCAATAAGCTATAAGCGGGTCAATAAGCTGTCACGTTAATAGGACTTGCCCCAATGCGCGGTCTTGTAATACTATGGTATTGAACGAGTGCACATATAAGGCCTTCGAAACGTCTCAACCGTCATGTTCTTCTTTCCGTCACATTTAGTTACTCACCTTGCTTATCCTTCGCAACATGACGTAAATAATGTGCTGAAAGCAGTCATTACATATAACACGAAGTCGTTCTAGTTTCTCGCTATTTGTTGTCTCCGAAGCTGCTGGTGAGCCAGTGCATCTATCACACTTACGTTGGATGGATTTCTGAATGGCACGAAGTTCTGGTCGTTACTCAAGTGAAGCGATTCGTATTCAGCGGACAGGTGGTTTTTCATTAGGGTCGGAAATTCCTGTCCAGGGGTGCTTATGTATTAATGGGGACCTTCAGGTATTTCAAACCTTCACATATTGGTTTACATGGGGATCTGATCACTAATTTGATGTATGTTTTACGAATTCTGCCGAGGACCACCCATTTTGTTGACTGGGAGGGGGGGGGGTGAGGATTAGCTTTTCAAAAGTAACGGTGTTCAGGAGAGAAGATCAACGCGCAATAGGTTGACGTTTAGAAGAGCTGAATTACTGGAGAGTGCAAGCGAGCTTCACTAACGATTGTCGGCATGGTAGCGAGGCCTTTTTAAATGTGTACTGTCAGACAATTCACAATTCATTTGCGAGGCTGCTCATAGATGGAGCTGTTAATATCATATTATATTGCCCCACGCATTGGAGTAGCTTTTGGTACGTCATTCTCACTAGAAAGGGCATGTTTTCGTTGATGAAAATGCAAGAATTGTACTGCAGCATCCATCAAAAGAAGCCACGCTGTTGTCATTGCTACTGAGTAGCATGAGGTCATCTGGGTCATGCTTCTCATGGGTTGCTCTGGGCTTCTCAACATTCAGTTGTTTGCAATCACAATCCTTCAAAGATTTGCAATTTCCCGAAGATTGTACCACAAACTCTCGAATTATACACAAAATCTCGTATCTGCCGTGGCTTTAGAAGTTCCCGAGAGTCGGAAGAATTCGAATTCCTCGTGAACGACATTGTTTTCCATTGCTTGAGGCTAACACTGACCGACCGTGGCTATTCTGCTTCCAAAACATAGTACTTATATATAAAAAACCGCTTCTTGCTCGCCCTTGAAAACGTCTTTTCGCTTCGTCTCTTCACGACCTCCATTCGCAAGTGACGGCTACGATTAAATGTCGTTTTCAGAAAGCTAACCCGAAATTAATCCAAATGTTCGGTTTGCAATTGTTCGCACCACAAGTGGTCTTTTTTGTTCCGGTACGTTTTGTTATATTTTCATAATGTGTGCCGACAAAATAGTCACACAGGTATTTCGAATTGTATACGTGATCCATCAAGAAATCTACGTTTGTAATATTTTTTCAGAAATGATTAGAGTAGAAGATTATAAAATTCGGAGCAAAGGTTGTCAACGGGAAGCTTGTAAGCGATCGGTGACTATCCAAAACGAAACCCAAAGGGGCGTGACTTCACAGGAGGAATGCAACGAAATGTTCACCAGGTGCTTCCGCCCCCTGGTTGACCTGAAAATGGCCGGCGAAGTTTTGCGCTGCTGTGCGCGTACATAGGTTCCCTGTCGTTGCGGGAGCAACGTGGAGGGGCGAGGTGGCTGAGTGGATAGTACTGCGGACTCGTGAAAGGATGTGATGGATCGGATCCGAGACTGTGCAATGGCGATGGAGGTTTTTGCTTTGACCACCCCCAAAAGGTAAGTTTTTTCACGTTTTTCTAACAACTTCATGGATTTTGAGTCATTAGGCTTGATTCCCTTCTTTAACACGTTGACGACCGTGTGACACAATGCTGCGTCACACGTATTAGGCCGCGTGGGACCGTGTGACACCATGGTGCGTCACAATTTTGAAATTTACTTTTCTGACTTATCCCGATTTTTTGGGAAATGTTTGTCTGGCCACTATATACCTCATGATTAGAAATCATTGTAAACCTCGTGGTCCGTCAAAACAATTCTTAGCTTCTGATTTACTTGAATTTTCGATTGTGCATTAATTTTCTTTACAAGTAAAAACAAATAATGGTTATTGCAAGAAACAAATAAATACAAACAAATACTGGTTACTGAAACAAATACATACATACAAACAAATATTGATTATTAGAATAAACAAATAATGAACAATAAACCAATAACAATTTCCTTTTAACCTGGATAGGGAAAAAGGACAATCTGAAAGCTTCCAGCTGTTATTTTTCAATTTTCATTACAAAAAAGGAATGGTCACAACCCCCGATATTACAGGACTGTATATGTAGTCTTCGAGTTCACTATTCACTTCCATTTTGAAAAAAATTCGCCGTATGCCGGTATCATGCCACAGCCTCGGCGCACTAGAAAATCGATTGGTCCCACGCGCCAGACACGCGAAAAAGGCGATGTCGTCAACGTGTTAATAGCTGTAGTTGGATTTTCCCACGTGATAATCTTTTGCCATCCTTGCAATCCGTTTATCCGCGTGAAGAAAAATCAGTGCGGCCAAATAAAGAGCTGGAATAAATCAAACAGTAAGTGATGCATAAACATAACTAGCAGATGTGAGGGAGCGTAATGAAGCAGTCGAATCGCAACTGTTTCTCATTCCTCGTTTTTTCTTACAATCCTCCGCCGATCCCTTTTTCGGACGAGACCACTCTGTGAAGAGTATTAAGTTAAGGGGGCTCCCGGATGACCCCGGCTCAGAGGTGCGTGTCTTGCAGGCTTAGATTGGACCCATTCCTCTTTTGGACAATTCAGGTCAGGAACTATCACCTTGAGGTTCTTACGAGCGTATAAAGTGAAGAGGTCGCGAATTTGTGACGTCTTGAATACGTCACCAATGTTTGTTGTTTAGAATGCTTCCTATGTGCACTTGAAGTTGCCCAGAACTGCTTTCGATGAGCGCAGTATCTCCATCTTTGCAGCTGTGTTGAGTGTTTTCGGCTACCTGCAGTTGTTCGTCTTCATTTTAAAGTTGTTATTCAGTACTCATCCGTATATGGGCTTGCGTGGTACAGTGGCAAGAGGCGCTGCTGAGACCCGCACACTCGAACGATCGATCCCGGCCCGGGCTAACCAAGCCCTCCTCCCTCCGCGGTCGGGTAAATTGGTGCCAGACTTGTCTGGGAAGGTAAAGGCACTGACCTGGTATAGCGGCTGGCCCCTGCAGGTCATTGTATAGGCCAGATACGGATTCACTATGCCTCTACGACTTGAATGTAACACGAATGCAGCGGCGCGTCCTCAGGTGATTGATCAACGCCGGCACCTTTACCTTTACCTTTACTCATCCGTATCATAACACTGATCCTTCTCAGACTGTTTATCTTTGTCTCCAGACTTATCGTGGTTCTGCCCTGTTTGTAGCCTTGTTTGATTGCAGGTACGCCTTTGTTCTTCTTGAGAAATAAAACAATAAATATTGATGTTCGTTGTATATACAACTTTTATGCTGGGAGAGGAAAGTCCATTTGCATGAGCTTAAACTGCTACAGATTGGACCTCGCGGCTATATCTGCTCTACGGAATGCATAAATGGAAAGACCAACCCACGAAGATCAACGTGCGGCAGTGCCGCGGATGCTGCCACTACATTTAGCCTTCAC
Organism: Nippostrongylus brasiliensis; assembly: GCA_030553155.1. NCBI lineage: Eukaryota > Metazoa > Nematoda > Chromadorea > Rhabditida > Heligmosomidae > Nippostrongylus > Nippostrongylus brasiliensis. The sequence goes on along the minus strand of CP130733.1, from coordinate 22,634,689 downwards.
TGATCGAAAGTTCACATTTTGCGAAACCAATATTATTAGCATACGTGAGTTAGCACATGTCATCCGATTTCCCTAAAACGGGTACATCCTAGCGATTCTGTCACTTCTTTCCAAAATGTGTGGTCGTATTGAATGTTGAGACGAGAAACAGGGGCATCTCTTTGACAACGAGGTGCCGAATCAACTGGTCAACTCTGTTGAAGAATTGGGTTCGTAATCTATAAGTTACAGAGTTTACATAAAACCGAATTGCTTCTGCTGAAACAGGTAGGAAGAGTCGCTGAGGAATTCGAATAAGTGCATGAACTTCATGGTGCAAGTTCCCTGAAGTTCGGCCGAAATTATGCGCCGCTATCGAACCGCCGTGCAGACGACCGGACATAAAGACGGCTGTCAGCTGAAGCGCGCACATTCAGCGGACGGACGGGCTGGAAATGTGTGTGAGTGTGTGTGGTGGAGAGCCGAAGTGACCAAGCGAGTGCGGGAGAGTGCGGGTGGTCAGCGCGAGGCGCAGTGGGTGGTCAGCGAGTGAAGCAAGACCCCAGGGAACACCAACGAACGAGCAGGCAGCGTCTGGCCGTCGGAGAGCGCCAGAGACGTCGTGCAGGCATGAATTCGACTGCGCGTATCGCATTCCAGCGTGTACTGGCGCCATCCACGAGCACCAATCGTCCGGATGACCAGCTGCGGCCGATTCACGTTACTACACTGAACCAGTTCGTCCGCTGACCGTCCACCTCTGTTCGCCTTCCGTTATGCCGCTGCAACACCGTTACTACTACAGTCTACAAGTACCCGTCCACTTTGATCGCTTCTGTTGAGGCTACTCAGGCTCAAAGTACGCACGCTTGCAGCACCGCCCCTCGAGAACTTGGGAGATGATCCATCACTTCTGTTCGCATCCATCTGACGGTTTTATTTCTTCATCGCGGCGACCCTGCACCCTTATAAAAATAACAAAAAGGCAGGTTCCGTCTCCCCCAAAATCTGTAGTTTTATGGTACGTTCAAGTGGACGAAACTTATGGATGATTTTCAAATATTGAATTCTTGCGATAGCTAGGTCTCTTCTCCATCGCTTTAACTTTATTGTCTGTTAAGGCGTATGAGTTTCTCGTCAGTGAAACAAGGTTGCAGTTGTGCTCTGGTACCCTTAAAACTGCCTACCCTATTCCGTGAAGCGAAGAAGAGCGTTAGTTCATGAACTTTCATGAATTCTGAGGTCGCTATACGTAAAAGTGAATGACGAAACGAAAGAAATAGGGTGCGGTTGGTTCGCCTTCGCATTTTGACATGAATACTAAGTGAAATGCCCTTCATAAGGCCTTCATTAATCGTACTGAATCCGCAATACATTGTAAAGAAACCGTCTAGCTCTGCCGTATGTTGCATTCAAGCTCTGCAAACAGCTCAGTGGTACGTTCGGGTGCGCAATGATGGTGTTGTTAGGACTGTTCTGATCTCTCACCTAGGTCACAATTCGTCAAGTTTACTTTTTCTTCCTACAGAACCAGTCGAGCGACATGATTTCAGCAGGGCAAATCCAGCTCCGTATAAACTACAAATCATCCCTCACTAAATTCTGTGTGAGCTGCGCCTCGCTCGTTGACGAATCAGGTTTGGGGTGTGCTGCATTTTGAGGCTCCTAGCAGGTACGCAGTTCGTGGATTTGGGCTACTGTGTTGACTTCTGAACTCGATTTTTAGTGATTGATAGGGATATCAGTATCTGTTGCGTCACTTCTCTCAGGTGCGACGGACGTGGATAGGATCTAGTCTTCAGAAACAACATTTTTCTAGTAGCATAGTGAACTAGAAAGTTATTAGGTAATATGAAATAAACTGCTAGAGATAACCACGGCTCAAAAAATGAGAAAATGTGGGAGAACGATGGAGCGGTTGAGGGAAAACCTGAGGATGACTAAAATGACGATCGCCTACATGCTTCAGTCGTTTGCTTTAGCTGATCTTTTCTCTTCACTCCACATTAACGCTGGCTTTTTCATTTCCACTTATAGTATACTGTGAGTTGACAGGTAGCAATTACATTTTGCCGTTTGTGAGTGCGTGCCAGCGAAAATTGCCTCTCGTGACGGAACAGAAGGCAAACAGGTCTCTGCTGAATGTAGCTGTTGTGTGAGAGGTGAAGATTGATAGGATGAATGGTACATATGCTAGAACTTCGACAATGTCCGTTCGAGATTCTTCGTTTTCCGTTATGATTTGTGCAACTCAACTTTCTTTGTATCACTTCTGTCTTTTCTTATTCAAGCGAATTCGAGCGAAGATAATGACAGATAATGTTTGATGAGGGTTGGTAACGGGGAATTTTCGGCACAACAAGAGTTGTTTCGATAGCACGCACTGTTCATGTACGTACTAAAGTAGAGCAACGTTTTTACACAGATTTCACTAAAAAATTATTCTACTTATAATTTATTAAATTAATTTCCAATTGTAAGTTTAGTGATGGGGTGAGTCTCCCAGGGTCCTGTATGCACTGCCAAATCTACATACTATCACACAGAACCAGTTTGCTTCGCCACTGTGATCTCCACTCTCGAGTTCAACAACACGTTTCCGTGTCATCCAAATTTAACGACTTTCCATCATCGCGAAGAAAACAAATACCTGAAGGCTCTGTCTCGGTAGATTGAGTATTTTCGTCTGTTCCTAATGCCTGAGATGTTGTTGATTCTTCTCCAATTGCAGGAATTTTGCGGAATTTTCTACTTCTCGCAAAAGGAGTCCTTTCATCCCATTGAATATTGTTGCCTACATATGTAGATGAATATTTCTTGTGACAGCGGAAATACCTTGATCTTCCGCGAACCTGTATGACTGTAGACTTGTTTGTTTTGTAACCATAAGTAGTCCTCCTGCAGGAGCAAAAGGGTCGCGCTTTTGGGCCATTTGAAATTAAAATTTGGACAGGATTTCGAATCACCATGGTTGCCGCAGCCTCTTGGGCTTCAGCTCTCCAAACTGAAAATTATTAACGTGCGATTCCAGTTTTATTACCCCTTTTCGGCGGGTTACTGTTACATAGCAGAATAGGGCGTTGCAATGATGGTGCTAGGTTTATCGCGAAAATAGCATCTTAGGCGGGATTCGAGCCCGCGTCTCAACCTATCCGGGGCTGTGCACTAACCACTATGCTGCTGAGATGACCATTCGCGGAAATTGTAAATTATTTCATTATGCAATAACACCAATTAGCGATGATTTCGCCCCATTCAGCAACAGAACGGTGTTTCAGTCCCTACGCGAAAGATCCGCTCAGTTCCGTTCAAAGGACTGAAGTGGATGTGATCAATGCTTATCGGCACGCAAAGGCGAATAAGCTGCAAGAGCAAATGAACGTGATGCTGACGCTCATCAGGCTTGACCCAACATCGAACTTGCTCCAGTATTGAACCAAAAGGAACGATGATCAGCCCATCTCAGTCCTTTAGGCTCACAGCAGCTCGTTGTCCAGCTGTTAAGTGAACAATACAGCATATAAGAGCGAGGTGTTGTACTGCGCCTCATTGAGGGGAGTGCATGGAAAGTGCATGGGTACTTGGCGATCATTGGATCGTCTATATTAGGCATTCGAGCCGAGCTTTCATCTGCTCCCCATGTCGTCGTTCTTAAAGTTCATTGCCGTGGAAACGAGTCGATTTGCAGACCAGATGGGTGCAGCTGCGCTCAGATTGTCCCCCGACAACGGACGGGGAGGGGGACGTTGTGTGCTTTGCATTACACTCTCATTAACACTGCATCACTATGTGCTGCTTGCGCAATCGGCTGGCGCTGACCGCCGTCGTGTCGTCGATGGCCGCTCGTGGCCGCTCGTGGTGGCCGTCCCCCGTCCGTTCGCTCGTTGGGCCCCTCCTGTGTGTGGCCGTCTGCTTCTCTTCGTCTCGGCCTGGTTAACTGCACTCGTTGCGCAATAAAGCGCTCTCAGTCGACCACCAAAAGCCGCCGGCGATGCAGCAGTCCACTCCTCTGCCGTCCGTTCTATTCCACTGCTCAGTAGAACTCTCCGTGTTTTGCCTTCTTGAAACCGAAGCATATCCAGTGAAAAAAGTGGTTTCTGCAGCACAATCAAGACTGATGTCAACAATTTCTTCGGGCTAAAGTTTCTCAACACCGCATCAAATTCTTCGAGAAATTATGAGGAACTTGAATGAACCGTCGAACAAATAAAAATGGTGAGAGGTCCATTACACACCCTTAGCTGGTAGGGTGACTGAAGTTTCACGCCGGGATAGCCTGCCGGATACGGGTGATTGGTGGACCTTGCTAGTCCACTTTATAGAACTTACCCTTTTTCTTGCGCTTTTCATTTGTTCGATGGTAATTCAATTTTCACTCACTTTTTCGGAGAGTTTGAATTTTCGTTGTGGGCGGGTAGTTTCTGAGGCTGATTTCGACTCGTTCCAGGCTCTGGAGAAGGCAAGGACGCCTTTAGCCTCAACAAATTCTGAATATCAGTCTTGGTTGTACTGCAGGAACAAAACTACTTTCACTGATCATGCCGAGATCCACCGAGAGCCACACGTGGAATGTTCTTGGCCTATTCCAATACAATTAGGTAACTTAGTTGAACGAGATTAGTAGCTGGATTGGTTCTACGACGGGCATACTGAAATTCTTGGGTAACATTTCAAGTCATGATATTCACTTTTCCAAGTACACCACGTTAATCTGCAGGTCTTGCATAACTTTTCAAAATAGTCCTCGTTTCTTGGCGCACGTATTCTCCAGCGTCCGACGAGCTCGGATACTCCCTAATGATAGAGGTCCGTTCACCTACTGCTTTGCGACGCAGAGCTTCATGGTATGAGTCTCATCTTCGATGCTCGCGTTCCCATTTTTGATATGCTTCACCCATCTCTTAATAATGCTGGTACCAATACAGACATCTTCGATGCACGGTGAAGCATTTCGTGAGCTAGATTTAGATATCGTAATGATGGTGCTAGGATCGTCGCACAAATCCAGGCTCAGGCGGGATTTGAACCTGCGTCTCGGGCTTGTTCGGGCCTCGTGATGCTAGGTGAGCGTCAACAGTGGCCGTTCAATTCACTGTCCCTCCTTATAAACAAATTTAATGGTGGCACACTGTAGAGACGAAGCGCTGTTCGGCCTATCGGAGACGCTGCTCGTGGTCATCGTCGTCTTCTGACTTCTGCGACGTGGTCCAGGGCTTGTTACGGTAGGAAATTCTGGTCACGTGTTGAAGGTTCCTAGCATTTCTAAACTTACTTCCTGAATCTCTCAACGAGATTGTTAACACTAAAAAACAGATGAGTTACTCGCCATTATATCCAACTCTTCTGAATTCGAAAAGGTCGTAACGACAAGCCTTGTAAACTTTGATTCCCTACTCAAGGTGTCGAGGTGTCCAACACTGGGGGTTACAACAGGCAGGGTTAGGGGTTACAACCTGAGCTATGTTTATCTAGACAATTTCCGTGCTTAAGCTCAGTTCGCTGCATTGACTTCGGTATATGTACATATGTGGTTCTCCTCGCTGTTTTTTGGGCTTTCTGATTTCCGAGCTCATCATGGAAATGATATTTTCTTAAGAACATCTACCATGTTCTGGCTCGTTTTACTCTCTCTCTCTCTCTCTCTCTCTCTCTCTCTCTCTCTCTCTCTCTCTAGGCTCTTTTGCACCTCTGCTCACCATTCCCTCTCTGTCCTCGTTTTTTGCTCTACTGCTCCGACTAGCACCCATACATTACCCGGACCAAACAAGGCGGTGCTCAGTGCTCAGATGGTGCAGGTTTTTTCGGTGTTCTTGCTATGTCTGCGTGTCGGACGTTCCTGAACTATTTTTGAATGTTTACAATTCCGTTTGCTGGCCGCTAGCCGATTCCATTACGCGTTCGGTGGTCGTCGTCATCACGATGTTTTTCGCTGGCGCACTCACTCAGAGTCGGCTACGAGCTGCATAGTACGATTTTCCGACACGTCTAGCCAGCAGATTTCTAGTCGCTTCGCAAGACTTCATAGAAATCCGATCGAATCCATCAACCGTACACATCCGTTCTCTTCCGATCCTACTGAGTCGAGAAGTGAAGCAAGGTGAAGGACCACCGTATAACGGCTCATTACCTTTCTTTCCGAAAATAAAGCTTTCCGAACGAATTGTCCACTTATCATCTGTGCCCACTTTGATTTCAATTTACTCCCCTCCGTGGTTAAGTGGGCTTGTCGTATCCTTTGATTGCCTCAGCGGCATCGAATCCTTTCGATATTGCGTAAAGTGAAATCGCTTGAAGCGGGGAATTCGGCCTCGACTGCAAGTCGACCGAACGCTGTGCTGGTCACTCGACGGGGTCGGCGGCGGTCTTTCGCTATGAATTCACTTTCTCTCGTTTCGAATTCTCTCGAGCTGTCCCGTTGTTATCTCGCCGTCGTACGCCCCTTGCACTTTTCCTTTCGATGCAGTTTGAGTGCTGTGCCTGCGCTTTGCATTTCTGGATGATGCCAGTCGTGGAGCTGAACTGCACTCCAGCAGTTCAGCTGCACATTTTGAACCTTTTCTAGCAGCTTACGCGTCCTTGATTCTCCTATGAAGATGCCACTAAAACATCGTGTCTCCATCTGATATTGAACAATCGTTGTCTATTAATGGATGGTTTATGGTTTATGTGAGAATGAGAGCCTCATGAGTGAAAGAGTAGAAAGGATGAATTTAGTATCCATCAGCTGAATAAGTAGAGGAGTGATTTCCTCCGCTCATCTTCTTATGATTATTTCAACACTATGTGATTATTACTGCAGTCTCTTCTAGCCAATTTTTGTCAATATCAGTGGTAGTAAACCCGTGAAACCTCTTTCGGTGTTCAATAAGGCATTAGATGGTCGAACGTTACAACAAAGCAGTTCCCACTGACTGAAAAAAGGAAACTCGAAAAAAGAATTCCACTCACCAGTTGTTGGCGCAAGTTCGAATCTTGCGGGTAACGCTTCTCATTGTTTTTCAGATACCTAAGCCTAGATTTCAATCTTCAATTCAAGTCCAAGCGAGGCCATGGAGCTCCTAATGAAGTGGTAGTTGCATTTGAAATAGTCGTCCTACGAAGATTTTTCACGAAAGGCGCACCATTTCCTTACTCGTTGTTCCTGTCCTATTTTGCGATCGTTCTCCGCCAATCTAATTTTCAAATGAACGAATATGGAAAGTGAAGCGTCGTGTATTTGTCCTTATCCGTTCCCGTTTGGCGCATTTTGCTCCTGCCGAATCGTTCCTTTTTGTTGTCCCAAATCCCTAATTAATAGCATTTTCAGCCCACCGTATGCAATAGTTCCCAGCCTGACGTTCGGGACCTCTTCGAGGAACCCCGAACCCCCCGGCTATTCGTCCACCCGTCCAACGAAACCTCCGCCAACCCCCGCCCGGCTTTCGAATTTTCTTCATCTGGCACCGTCCGACAGCTCGCACTGCGTCCACTTCTCACGACACCATCGTAGTTCACATAATTATTGGTGAGTCAGTCATTTATTACGTTCTGTATTGATTGGATCAACAAATGAGCTAATCAAAGTGCGTGGATACTAGATTCAACATTACTTTTTGTGAGGTGGGAGTAATCTCCGCAGTGGTGGTGATCTTGGTCACGAAAAGATAACAAGAAGTCTAAGAGGTTCTGATCCAGCCTTCTTCCTGGCTTATTTAACTAACAAAAAATCCACCGACTTATTTTTAAGGTTTTGAAATTAAAATAAAAATTTCTAACGAGATTCTTGGTCGAATCTTCCTAGTTATTCAGTATTCGTATTTTAGACGAGGTTTAGCTTATCCGTAGTGATGGTTCGGATACTCCGAATAACACGCAAACCATTAATCTACAACGCGCTCCGGGGTTTATCAGGGTTTAATTGTAGTCCATACGCCGTTATTAGTTCGAGGTCTCCGAACCCTCGCTGCCTCAGTGAGGTGTGTTATGCCTCACATAAAACTTAAATAAATATCGAACAAACCCCAGAGTGCGATGATGAGCCACTGCCGGCGCCAGCTGTGGTGATTTCGGGGATTATTTCAAGCATACCGTCCATGAAGTAGCCCCTAAGGAATCGTCATTGCGAGTTGATCGTAAACTTGTGAAAGTGCACCAAAAAGCGTTCGATGACGTTTGTGTTCTTGGTCGGTCTAACAGCTGGTCTTGTCGAACTTCTCGCAAGAACTTTGGTCGTACCTGTCACGTCCTGGCCCGACATTCTGCAAGAAATCCTTAAAATAGCCATCCACACTTGAACACTGATCACTGTACACCTGCGACTTTGAGCAGTCATTAGCGAAGTAGTTCTTGCACGGAGTTTCGTAGAGGTGTAACTGTTTTTATGACTATTTTTATTTTTGTCGAAAATCTTGATCTCAGTTTCGAGGCTCCCTAGAGGCATGTCAAACTCAGAGGGTCAAGAAAAATTGAAGCCAGTCGTTTTCCGTTTCAGGATCACCGTCGTCTCGGCCTGGCCGGTCGGCTTGCAACGCCCCCCGGTGACTTGTACAGGACCCGAGTTCATCTTCTTCATCGTCTGACGTCGCAATTCGCCATGGATTCGTCGACTATATATTTTTCTATTCCTTATCTCCAATAGCAGATTTTTCCAGAGAAATATGTAGGACTACTTTTTGTTATATCTACCCAATTTGTTCCGATTCAAAGAGTCAAACTTCTATTAGGTCTTTCGAGTTTATACTGTATTCTTGCAAAGTACTTTCATGATCTTTTCCTTCATCTCCGTCGTTGTAGAGCCGTCATTGGCGTACTGCCTATTGTTATGTATGAATATGCAATTTAGTTGTCATCTATTCATGTTGTCATTTCTTAATCATTATTCTGCGTTTTAGTAAGGAATTTTGACCAGCTCCACGACGTGTTAGTCGCTACGAATCGATGTCAGCGGTAAATATCTGGTTTTGCTCGATACTGCAGCTCGACGAGCTTTAGAGAAAAGATCCGAAGCATCACGTCGTGGGCCGGTGCTGTCACATGCGCTCAAGCACTGCCGTGCGGCGCCGTCGCGACGCGACGCGATCGCGACTGTCGCGAGCCGCTCGTGCGTGTCGGCGCCTCTCCATCTCGTCTTTCATGTACATAGTTTTGCTGCGTGTTCAGTGGTCCACTCCAGGTGGGACCATTGGCACTTCTAGTCAGTTCAGGATCGGCGGCGAGTGCCCGTAGCGCCCTGGGCGCCACAGAGTACTGGCGCCCGTCGTCGTTCCGATTCTGGTGTCGTGAGTTGATGTTGCTGTTGTCGTGCACACGGACGTTGTCCCCCTCGTAAATGAACCGTTCCAAAAGAGAGATCTGTCTTGTCCTCAATTCTTTACCTGAATACGATGTACGGATCGCCGATAGTGGCGCTGATTAGAATGTTCGCGCTGAAATGCATAGTTAGCTTCTTATCGTCTGAAATGATGCATAACCAGAATGGGGCTCAGAGCTGAAGCATTGAAAATAAAAGGGAGGGCTGTAACGCCAGCTCATCCAACAAGTGAGATCTGTGAATTTGCTTCCACCCCATCCCCCCCCCCTTCACGACGTACAAACAAAGCCGACGGTCTTGCAAATCTAAAAATTTCTTGCTAATATTGTAGCAGCCAATTTGACTTTTTAAAGTGACTATAACTTTGAAATGTAGACTGTGAGCATCATCATTAACCACCAAGCCATCGCGGGTCAGTTATCTGGAAACGTGTCGGTAGCCACTTGGAAGCAGACTTTCTATGATATTATCAGATAACCCTGTAGGTAGTCTGATAGTGAATTACATAAGCAATCCAACAAAAATTACGTTTCTGTAATCCACCTTCTGAACCCCACACGACCGCATAGTTTTCGATGAGAAGGAATAAGTTCACTGACATGCCTTGAAAAGGGGTAGCGTCGTATTTTATCGACTTACTTTTTTCTACGCCCCATAAATGCGAGCTAGTGATCGAACAAAGACAGTGAACGAGCAGAACAACGATGAACTTGCAAGCAACTATAAACCAAAGTACTAGGAGAATGCAATTAAATATTAAATAATATTAGAATGGAGACCGGTATCGGTACAACTGCAAGCAGGCAAACATGCAGAACCTATCTACCAAATGGAGTACTGTAAATATCACGAGCAGTTGGGTGCTATTCTATTGCACCTTGAAAGTATTTTCGCAATAAGCAGAGGCTTCGAGGCGAAAGTGCCGATTCTCGGTATTGATAAACCAACATGTGATCGAGTTATCACTCCACACGCAGGACCTACACCGGTTGGAAATCAATGAATTTAGAAGACTCACAGTTAGCCAGAAAAGATGTGCTAGGTAACAAGACGACAGGGCATCTTATTCATTGTCGAGAAGTCATCTAGACGGAGGATCGGATTCGAACTAATTAAGACGACGATAAACAAATTCAATTCCTAATTGGTCTACGGCCAAAAATAAAGAGTTTAAGAGGGATTTCAAATCTTTCGGAGCAAGTTGGGCTATACCTCAACGGCACTTGTTGAATGTCCCGACTGGGCTTAGGTCAAAAAAGTTTTTCCCCGAAACTTATTTAGGGCGCTGATCACGAATCTGATGTCCGTTTCGCGAAGGACGGCGGAGGACCATGCAGGAGTAACAGGGTGGTCCAGATAAGATCACCGATTTAGATGAAACTTCGCTTAGGGTGGTCATTTTGCATACTGATAGCCATTCCGGAATTTGTTTTTCGATTTTCACCGAGAAATTTGTGTGGTCGGTATAAAACTACCGATTTGGCGAAAACTTGGTCTAGGTAGGTTATTTCAGATGCTCACTGTAAATTCGATGTCTGCTTCTGAGATTTCGATCGATTTCGGCAGATTCAGGGGCTGGGACAGGTTGGTACTCCTCCGCGGCACCACACTGACCCCGCCCCACGCCATTTTTACTCACCTAAATCTATCCGTAAGAGCCGAAATCGGGCTAAATTCGAAAAAAAATGACACCATAATCGTAACCACCACGTAAAATAACCTCTCTGGACGAAGTTAGACGACAACGGATACCGGAACAGCGTCCCAAATAATCCCGTAGACGAAGGTTCAGCGAAAATAATTTTTTGCCTAAGCGCGGTCGGTGGAGTCAGAACTTTCAACAGTCGCCAACTTCTACTCAGGACTCCGCAGAATACGTGCTCTTTCTAAATGAACTAGATAACGGACAGACATGCTCTCCTAATAAGTACCTACAGAAGTTCTGATCACAGTTCACTCCTGAAAAACAACCCATCTAGTAGAATTGCCACTCGTTCAGACTAGACCTCTTTCGAAGTCGCATAGAATGCAAACAATTCTAACTCAAAACGACGACTTCAGAGCGTGAGAATTATATAATAGATAAGTTTCTTGAAATGTTGGTTGCCAGAGAAGAAAATCTGAACGACTTCCATGGTGCACGTATTTTTTCATCACCCTGTACGGTACCGGACGTGTCTTTTGATCAAAAGCCGAAAAAGCCGGCAACAACCGCTCCAACGCGGCTTTTTGAATAACTTTCTTATAATTTAACTATTTGTGAAATTAGGCCTAGATTTGAGCTCAGCAGCTTGAGCTCTATCCATCCATATACACTTCCAAATTCGTGAAACTTGTTTTCAGTCCATTTTTTTGACCCCTCGATTTTCGGATCCCGTTGCCGCTTCGGTCCCTCGCTTGGTGACTTACCACCGACTAAGCTCCGCCCTCTCCTGGCCGCATGTAAATAAGCAACGCTCGTTACACCGAGCCAGGAGTGGGGGTCCCCACGGGGTGGCTCGAAGGGGCTACCACGCGGGGCCTCCCGTTGGCCTCGTCGTTGACGGGGCCCTCTGTTGGGCCCCCGTCAACGACGAGGCAATCGATGGATACGAGGGACACGCAAAAAATCGATATTTTGTAAAAACTATCAGGTGTAGGGAATTTATACACCAAACGATAGGGCTCGAGCTGCTGAGCTCAAATCTAGACCTAATTTTACAAATAGGCGAATTATAAGAAAGTCATCCGAAAAAACCGCTTTGGAGCGATTTTTGCCGGCTCTTTTGATCAAAAGACGCGTCCGGTACTGTACTATCAAGTCGACGAGTAAGTACAACTTCTCATGAATTTGATTTCGCCTCTACCTCAAAATAACTCATAATTCCGGTGTTCCTTGAACGAAGCAGATCAGCACACAGGTTAATGGGGTGATGGTTAATGGTTAACGATAGAGCATGCTTTTTTCAGTTTGCTTTTCTCCCAGTGAAGAACAGAAATAATTTTGGAATATTCTTCGTGAATTGCCTGCCAGCACGCATTTAAAAAGGCAAAGGAGAAGCATATTTTCTGAAATGTTTCCTTGTGAATTGTCTGCCAATTGAAAAAGGGCTCGCGACTCATTGACGAGCATCGTGGGCGGCTTCAAAATCTCTTGCGCCCTACAGATCTCAAATTGTTCTCAATACCACCTTTTGAGCTTCAATCTTCTCTCCAGAATGCCGTTAATTTTTGCAACCCTAACAGTCAACTGGCAATCGACTGACTTGTTCTGTCTCCCCATATTAGGACACTCACGGAGTTCGAACATTTACCCATTGAAGGCTTATCCTTTAACATTGACGACAACCAAAATTAGCGGCTTTCTTGCTATCAGGTTTCCAAAACCCGAACTTCGACGAACGACGGGTGCATTGAGCAAACATAATACGTCCCTGGATTTCGTCCCGTCCGTTGCAAAGGGGAAAATTCTTAAGGGCAACATTTCATCGTTACCTAAGCACTTCGCGTTACAAATAGGAATAGGAAAATTTGCGTGACTGCTTGCAGATGGAGCTATCAATATCATCTTATTGGGCAGGAATCTAATTTCGTGGACACCCACATAGCTTCAGCAAAACCGCTAATTACCGAATAGCGAAAAACAATACCCAACCGATGTATGAACGATTAAAACAGACAGGTAATTCCTATTTCTCAGATATGGAGCTGCCCTATTTCACTTACTTGGAGTGGCTGAGTTTGTAAGGAGAAGTATCTTTGTAGGTAAATTTCGACCTACTTCACATTACTGAACGGTTCATCCGCCAGAGAACGCAGGACAAACCAAAGTAAACATTATTCATGAAGTGCTCAATCTATACCAAAACCTACGTGAACAATATGTACTCTCCCAGCTTACGTCGTCAGAATCTTGGCAACGTGATGTTTTGTGGTATCTTGATAAGTGGCGACACAACTTTCGGAGAGCTGCCTAAGCCGACTCTGGCGAAATTCAACCTGTACACAGTCAGGCTGACAGTAGGTCTCTGGCGAATGGTGACACTACCGCATACAAATTCTCGAAAGAAGGAACCGTCACAGAACCTCCAAACTGAGATTATCAGCTTCCTGTAAAGATGTCAGACTTAGGGATCTGCAGCGGCCCTCATTTTGTTTCGAGTGGTCGGCTAGGAAAGCAGCGATTACAAAGTAATGTTCACATGTCATCGCACGCCAACACTTTGTGAACAGGTGATTCATTTTTAGGACAGACTAGAAGTTCGATCGCGGCATCAGACCCATCCATTTTGGCGACGGGTCAAAACGCAAGGCACTTATTGACCGAATTTCACAAAAAATTAGGATAGTGCAGAGCTTTCGCAGCTGAGCTATTTGAGCAGCCCACTACGAGTGTCAAAATATGTGTTGCCGAGCTTTGATCTCTTTCGAGAGAACTAGTTACAGCCTTCCCATCGAGCTCCGCAGTTCATCCGAAGTGCACCTTCGCTTCCGTTTTGAACTACTTTCTCGAAATCATTTGATCTTTTTGAGTACCATCAATCGTCTCAGGTCATCACACACAGATGCTGCACAAACAAACTGTAACGTTTCAATAGCCCAATCGCCAAGCAGATACTCACCAAGAAGCCCTTGTCAACCGCATTCAGAAAAACTTTCCCCGCAAACAAAAGTGACAGGGTTCCTGAATAGTTTTGAAAATTCCTTGATATATGTACGCCATCAAACGGTCAAAAGAGCAGAGAAATTAATATTCAAGCAAGTTGCGTTTGCTAAAAATAGTGACTGCAAAACAGCACACGAAATTAGTTTCCAACCTATTCTATTGACTCACGTATTAGAGTAGTTATTGGTACATGTACATTCTTTTCATTGGAAAGTGCATGTTTTCGATAATGAAAATGCAGAAATTGTGTGGCAGCCTTCATAATAAAAGCCACCCAGTGGCCACTGCTAGTTGGTAACATGAAGTCTTCTGCGTTTCTCAACACTCGACTGCTCGCAACCACAAACCTCTGAAGCCTCGTTATTTCCCTATGTTACACCATGCACTCCTAAACTATTCACAACATTCACTGCCCTGACTTAGTAACATCCAGAAGTTCGGGTGGAATTTAAATCCTTTGAAAAAGACGTATATTGTCATCAATTGAGACTAAAAATGAGTGATCGTTGCTGATTCGCTTCCAAAATGCCTATACTTCGGGGAGAGCCACTTTTGCTTTCCCTCGGAGACGTCTATTCGTTTCGTCCCTACACGACCTTGGTCCATAAACGATAACTTCCATAGAATGTCGTTTTCAGAGACAGCACTATCCCGGAAGTAATTCAAATGTTCAATTTGCAGTTGTCTGCATTACTAGTGATTTTCTATTTTTTGGTAAGTTCGCTAATATTTTCATAAAGAGCGGTCAGAAGACAGCACACAGCTTTCTTGAATTATAAATTTGGTCCATCATTCAAAGTTTATAATATTTCTTTAAAAATGATTCGTGAAGGAGGTTGAAAAGCCATGGTTGTCAATGCAAATCATTTCATCTTCACTCACAGTTTAATTACTCAATTCCGTAGCACTTCCGTAGAGGGAAATAATGACATGATACAGAAAATAATTGAAGGCAAATTTAAGCTGCTGCTCTCATCTTTGATGTCCGATTTTTAAGGATGGAGCTGCGTCAAATGTTCTGAAATGTGAATACAAGGAAACGTCTGAATTCTGCACATTCATGAAGAACGTGTACGTTTACAACATGGAAATCGAGTTTCATTTGAGCAGAGGTAATTTCACGGATGCCAAGGAAAGATTGACCAAAGCTACTGATGCGGTGCGTGAACTTCTGCGGGCGACTCAGAAGGAAAAGCTCCTGACACATCTACGTGTTGCCCTCGATTTGGAAACCACTGCGATGTTCTACTTGAAGAGAAAATGCAATGGAGAGCTCACTGTCGACGAGAAGCGGATATGCCGCCTAGCTACCCGAGGCCTCTACGCAGCTATACTCAGTCTGATCCATGGGATTATGGATTTTGCCACAGTTAACCTAAGAGCGAGAATTGAAAGAGCTTATGATAATTTTACGGCATCAGGCAGACAATCGGATGGAATTTATGATTTGGGGACTCAAATTTTGCAGACTATTGACATCGCGCTGCAATACAACTCTTAATTCAAAGCAATGTTGAAAAGACGCTTGATTGTTCGCACATCACGAGGAGGCGCGGTCATACATATTTTGTTTCCTGTTGTCCTGTTGTGATGACTGATTAAATGCGTGTTTCCTTACGAGTGTTTTGAAACTGTACATTGTACGTTCATGATATCAGATTGGCCATAAGCTTCTAGTTGAAGAAATTCATCTCGTAAATCTCTCAGAGACAGAAAAATAGATTGCATTTTACATGATGCTGCTCGTCCAAATTCTGTGACACTATGGTTGAGTGGTTTCTACAGCAACATGCAAATCTCGACGTTTGGCAACATACTGACAATAGAATTGTAAACTCTGAAATTTTTCGAATGATCTTCGTCACACTCTACCGCTCTGACGCGCTGGAGCTGAGCAACAGGGATAGCTAATAGAATACATCCATCTTCCAGAACTCAAAAAGGAAACATAAAGAAACGGACAAAGGAATTGGCTAAGAAGAATAAACAGCAAATAGGATGTGTGAAGGAAACGATAAAATCCTCAGGTATGTTTCGGTACAATAGCAATGTTAAGCATGGTCACCATTATCGGAGAACTGTACAACACTCTATACCGATGAACTTTGATAACGAAGGATTGGCGCGCAGAAGAATTGCGCAAAAAGTATGTCATAACACATGTGATTTTGCTAGTTAATGGACATTTATGTGATTGCATATTGATCTACACACAAAGTTATTAACACACACAGCAGTCGGAAATACTGACCTGGGACTGAACAATGGCACATAAACAGTCCCCACAACTCGAGACAGAAAGGAAAATGCTGAAAGGGAGTGAAGAAAGCGACAAAATCCGCAGAATTGTTCTGGTATATAATAGTAGCAACGCTGAGCATGGTCATCACCATCGTCACAGTGTATTGCTCTCTGAACCGTCGAATTTTGAGAACGAGGGTTTGTCGCAAATAGGAATCAACCAAAACGACTGGCCACACAACTGATGCATCTCATGTCAGTGTGATTGCATGTTACTGTGATTGCACATGTAAAGAGAACCAATATAGAACATTCCGTAGCAATCCAAAATTTCCATCGTACCGATTTAATTTTTTCAGTACAAACAGCTCAGATTAACAGGGATCTCTGACTAGTACGGTACCCTTGATGCGGCTTTTTATGTATTCTTACTGTCAAATTGAAAAGTCATCTCCTCCATACCCAATCGCTGAACATTCGAACTGTAACTGCAAAAAGTGTTACTTAGTTAGCGACAATATGAATCGCACATTTGCAGCTTATTAATGATGAGCGCAATTTAGTCCTTACTCCCTAGGCTGCTCTGAAACTGTGGTTCCTTTTATTCTGTTTAAAATATGAAAACCCCTGTGAACCTGTGAACCGTTTTCTAAAAATATATTATTCATAAAAACACTATGTATCGATGTAATTTAGGTAAAGCTATTAGAACGATTCATTTAATTAAGAATCTTTTCCGCATGGACCAACCATACTCAAAAAATATGGCGACGTTCTCGTTATCTTAATTTGATCGACTGAGTGTCCTTTTCAATCCCTTTTTCGATTCTTTCTTTACTCTCACTTTACAGAAGCTTCAGCTTCATTTCCTCAGTTCTCCTATTCCGAGATATTACAATTTACGAGCGCACACATTTTTTCTTACCAATTCCGGTATCAAGTCTCCTTGTTCTCTGAAAAATATACAGCCAAAAGATGGAAAATAAATAAAAACGGGCGGTCTCACTACGCGCTGCATATAAGCCGGTCATCTGTTTGGCATACACCTTGCCTATAATATAGGGTGGTAAGAAAGTCGTGAGCCACTTTGCTTGAAAGATTCAGAACTTCCGACTTCTGAATTGAATCCATAACCTAACATGTGGTAGTTGTTAATCATTCAGGAAGCAGCGTTACGATGGGTATAAATAACCAAACCATCTTCTTTAACTTCAGATAAGATGTCACTTCCACAAGAGCATATTTGAGCCTTCATGTTTAACGGACGGTAGCACAGTACTGGACCGAAGAAACCACTCGCAACATCAGCGCTGTATTCGAGGAAGACACCACAATGCTTTGCATCGCGGAGCTCTCCTGATCTCGTTCTATAGCTCGAGACTCCTGCTTCGAAAACAAGCCTTGGTTGGGACGGGCTCCTATGGCAGAAAATTCTGCCTTTCTCGAAAGTGTCGCAGCGAATCCAGGAAAAACGCACTCGTGCTCTTGCAAGGAGACTATGACACACTTATGCCACAGTTACCAGTTAGCTCCATTCCCTCGTTACAGAGAAAGGCTGAGTGGACTGAGCTTGGACGTCCGTCCGACAGCACGTGGTTCACACGGGCATTCATTGGTCAGTCTCCCCTTCTCCGCTTTCTTGAAAAGAGCTCTAAAAGAGCATAGGTAGGCAATATGAGAGGAGGAGACCTGGTCTCTTTAAATCACGCAGTGTTGTCCTGCTGCCCTTAGCAGAAGCGCTTTCACGGAGGCAAAACCGGAAGTACAAGTTAAGAAGGTTCTCCAATGCTGCTTCTGGCACAGGGCAGGAATGTTGTACAAGAAGATGATATCGAAAGAGGACATGGTCTTGGCTGTCGTTATAGCGATTCCCCTCTGGAAACCTGCGGAAGCAGTTCGAGAAAAACGGCCGAGAGTACATTCGGTGCACACTCGCAATAATGCAGCAGGACGCTATGTCGATGAAGGGACTAGTAAAAAATTAAAGAAATGATGTTGGCACCCGATTTTGCAGTAATCGTATTACTTTTATACTGTCCCCTATAGCTACCAATTATCATCCTTCCATGTTGCTTTTTAGCTGAAAAAAGGGTGACCAAAGTCGGTGATGTCATACGGGCAGTCAGCGATTCTTTGGCTTCAAGCCCGCACAGTTCTGCAAGTATAAGATGGCTGACCTGCCTATCAGGGACATCATGGTTCACACTAACAATGATGATAAAATCGTGGAGTAAAATGCACTGTGAACTGAATAAGGAAAGCAAGAAATAGTAGGCGTCAAACGGCTCAAGGCTTTCTTACCACCCTATATTTCTTCCCAGTTAAACACTTTTTCTCGCCCTCGCCTACAATCTCCTTTATGCCTTCTCCGTACCGCATTCAGGTCAGTACGATCCTCGTAGTTTTCTTCCATCCGATCCAGCTGTACATATTCGTATGTTTTCCATCTCCTCGCTTCGATATTTTCGTCGTTCTTAATTAACAATTGTTCCGCACCATTATGCTCAAACACGGGTATCTTCTCTTTATTCCCATACATGTCTCCCTCGTTGCTCATTCACGTAACATGCACACGTGTTATATTTACGACTCTTTTCCCTTTTTACGTTTCTTTTTGCCTCCCTTAGCCTACCGACACATGACTGTTTGGTAGACAAGATAGAAGGGTGCAACCTCAGCGAGGCGGGATCAGCACCAAGGGAGACCATGAGTAAGAGGGAGCGACCATAAAAAGTGCAGGGATGCGTAACTGAATTGCATAAATGCTATGAAATCCCTCAGAGCAATGTGGAACCCGTCGCACATCCATCGTTCGCGGCGACGACAAGGCGAAACTGGACGAGTTGATTGCGCAGCAGTGTGATTAGTCCACACTTTCCGTCGTTCTGCAGTGTTCTCCTGTCTTCCATTCCATTGTTGTCCAACTGCTGATATTCCACCTATTATCTCAGTAATTTTTCCTCCACTCTCGCAGGAAGTCCATTCTTCCGAGGGTGCTCGACTCGTTTCATTTCAGAATAATGGACACTTTCGGCACCAATTAAAAGTTCGAGCTCCTCAGCCGTTCTTGGGTGAAGAAATTTTCATCGAGGCATGTTCTAACAAAGTTATTTGTGTTGCTGGTCCCAAATTTGACGTCCATTTCCCTTCGCATCCTGATCCCGATTCTGATGTTCATTTTATAAATTTCCGTCGAGTACTACCCACAGTGTTCCAACCCCATACTTCGATCTCAGCCTTATAACTAGCCCCATCGAGTTAGATCTTTACGGAAAACTTTTTTTATACTTCAGGAAGCCGCAAACGCGTCGGTTCTCTTTATGATTATGCTAAAATCTCGACTTGTCTTTTAGAGTTTTCCTTACGACCAATTTGCAAGGCGGAATGTGTTCGGCAAAGCACTTACAGACCGTGAAGCAGTACATTGAGCTTTGCAATAAGTCGAAGAATTTCATGCAAGCATTTGGAGGTGTAAGTGTTTCTTCTCTTTTCCTTCAATGTAGACATCATTTCACCGGATCTTATAGTGTAACTCGTAATCACAGTTCTGCTGCACATGTAGTGTGGGATTTATTAGTCTTCTTCTTCCTATTTCTCAGTGTAATTTCCCAGTAAAATAAGAGCTCGTCGAACAGCACGAATACACATCCTTTGCAGATAAGTTTCTCTAAAGGCAGTTCAGCCGCGTCAGTAGTATTTCATCGACAACCACAAATGACTTCATTGATCAAGTCGATGAATCTAAATTACAGGCGGATGCTGTTCTGATGGTGCTAGGTTCATAGCAAAACTTGAAAGTCAGGCGTGATTAGAACGAGGCCTTCTGATCCAGACGGACACCAGCATGCTAGTTTCCACACCACAAATCTCTACACTCTTCTCCCTAGTTAAAACGGTCGACCACGCTCTCCTAGCCCTTTTTCTTGACCAGTCGGCTTTTGCTTCCAGTATTCCAAGAAAGCTGTGCGCTGGTAAGCTGGATTAGGTAGTGTACCAGTGAAGCTGAAAACATTTTCCCACAGAAGTGGTAATGGAAGGTGGCGAACTAACGACGCAGATGTGTCGTGGTAATATGTGCTTCTTCCACCGGCACCGTCAAGCGATCGACCCTCACCAGGGCTAACAGACACATCCTTCTCTCCGATCCGGATAAATTGCTGTCACACTTGTCTCGGAAGGTGAAGTTATTGAATTGAACAACGCTTGATCAATACAAATTGCATAGCGCAAATACGCATTCACCACGCCTGTACGATCCTGAATGTCACACAAATGCATCGGTGCCTCGATAGAGGACTGATCATTGCCGATCACTTTACTTTGCTTTTACCGTGAATAAGTGTTTCGAGGCCCTATCAAAACAGAATTGTGTACAGCGTTCTTTCGTGCACCCACTTGTGCAATTTTCTTGCATGCCAGTCTCAACGTGACGCAAATAAATAGATGAATTGTTTGGAAAGGTTCTGTCACTTTTGGTCTCTAAAACGAGCACATTCTAGGCGCGACCAATATTAGTATCTGAAGGTCGTGTGAAGGTCGAGTTCGAAGTGACGCATGCGATGACGAATCCTTGGGGTAGCCTTCATGGCGGATGTACTGCAACACTTGTAGACATTGTGACAACCGCAGCACTGCTGACAACTGCTCGACAGCTACCTGGTGTCAGTGTGGACCTTCATGTGACGTAAGTCATTTTTTCTTGAGCACCCATATTTTTAATGATAAAAGCTGCAAACCTCAGTAGTGGAGCAGTTCCTAGATAGCCTTTGTCTTCTATCTCTACGCTCTAATTGTGCACCAAATGCGAGGATTTATCGCAGCAGAGAGGCCTCCTGTCGGATTTTCAAAATGTATTGCTTCTAACGGTTACTCGTGGCACTGTGGTAAGAGGCGCTACTAGCACCCTTACGGTGGAGCGACCGATCCTTCTGGCGCTAGCCAAGCCTCCCTTCCGGGATTGCATAAATTAGTACTGGGCTTACCTGAGAAGGTGAGAACCCTAACTTGAACACCGACTAGGCCGCGCAAGTCATTTTATTGGCCCAGTACGTATTTATACCATTACGATTCTGATACGAATGTGGTCGGGCGTCCGTGGGGGAATGAGCAACGCTAACCTTTTTCTTCCCCCTTTTACTGCTCATAACAATTCCATGACAAGGAACTGGGTGGACGAAGGGCGCTATTTATCACTCCTGCTATAGGACGAGGACCTTTTTCGTTACCACTCCAACATCCAATTCGATTCTTTACTCTTACATTCAATCACTACAGTTCGAGAATTGCCAAGCCTGGTCTGCTTATCAACGAGGTACTGCTAACATGTAGAAAAGCTCGATGTTTATAGATACTTAGCTGCAGCTAAGGAAGGCGAATCTGTTGTTATGGACGCTGAAGTGATTCGGATTGGAAGATCTCTTGCTTTTACCAAGGTATTCCTCTCTACCGAAAACGAAATTAACGTTTTGGGCAACTACGATGATCTTGTTTTCCAGGCCGATCTATTCCTAAAGGAAAGCAATAAGATTATCGCAACTGGACTTCACACAAAAGCTTTTCCTGCATCTAAGAGCTGAAGTTGAGCATTTATCACGTGCTGTTATAGACAGGTTCTGTAAAACCCGAAATTCATACCCGATTGCGTATTTATATCATTTTCGTTTCTTCTTTATTCCAAGATCCAACCCGTCTATGTGCTTCTTGTCAATCCCGTATTCGTTCATGAGGAGATCTCCGAGGTAGTTGACCTATAATTTTGATTGTCTCACCACTTGTGCTCAATTTTTTAAGGTGCAAGGGTATTCTGAAGGTAGGAAAACCTGGTTTCCTAGGACGGTAACTTGTGGTCCTTCACAGTTGACGGCTTCGTTCGTGGTAGTGGCACTTGTCGCCGCCTCTACCTTAATAACATTTGAATTATGCAGCAATTAACGACCTACCACTACACATGCACGTTACCTGAATTCGATGACATAACTTCTTAATTTCGATTCCAAACACACATAAGTTGTTAATCAGAGTAACCTTCTTGTTCCCTGATCTAGTCTCTACCTAAATTTGTAGTAGTAAGTGATTGCAATGATATATAATAAATTCTTATAAACATACAGACATATTTAAAATTCGGTTTTCACACAAGATAGAATGTTCTTGGGTAGACATTCGTTAATGCAAAAATGCCAAGTAACCCTCAGTAGTCTGGAAACAAGCCCTGGCGTTTGACCAGGAATTCGTAAAAAGGATAAAAACGAGACCGCAGCCAAAATTGATCCTTGCACAATGGATTCAGCGCAGACCAACGGTACGGAATTGGTTGATACACACGAAAATTCAATGTAACCCGTTGAATAGACCGTAGTATCAATGGGAAACGAACCAGTAAAAACGCACAAAAAAGAAATACATCATTTCTAAAAGAGAACAGGACGTGAAGCGTGTATGAACGAGATATAAATCGTCACTTCAAGCAGTCAATTGCTCAGTTGCTGCGACTCAGTACGGACATGTTTCTAGCGGCGTCAAGCACTTACCTTGAAAACTATTTTTGGCATATTTACCTTCCGAACGAGCTCTCGACCATCTGGCATCCTCAACACAAACGTTTTTGTCATCTTGCTCTAAAAGATTTTCATACAGAAGCGACGTACGAATTCGAGAGGAAACACCTTTCTCAGGGGTAAACGTACCTGAACTTTCTGTATGAGTGTATTCCAATCCGTTGTCTCGTTGGGTATTTTTGTGACTTGCGCTAGGATTGGGTCTAGCCGCACTAGTTTACCTTGACTGAGTTCCTAAGAAGTAGTTTGATGACAGAAGCAAAGCAAAACTTTTGTCATCTCAAAGCTTGCACTTGATGCGCTCAAAGTAGTGTGACGTGGGTAGAAATGGAGCAGAAAAAACAAGAAAAAGGAATTCCGCAATAACTCTTCATGTAACCGCGCAGGTTGCTAGGAGAAAC